>JARCIV010000006.1:1225000-1825000 GCA_029618585.1 Citrus australasica
ATGCAGAGACATAGATCCAGAAATATTGTCAACTTGTTTTCATAGTTGTAGACATTTAATTCTGCATTCTGTACATATTTACTCTATATTTACACAATGATGAAGAATAATCTAACATCAATGAATCACATCATAAGTTTTCTCTGCATAGAGTTTTGTTTTACTTTCCAATCTAAGGTGCTTTGGTGCCTAAATTTTTCTTCTTGTTTCTGTCTGCAAAGACATAAATGCATCATTTTGTTGGATAACCTGAATTCAATTCTGTAGAATTGGCATAAAGTTGCCCACTATAGAGGTGAGATACAAGAATTTGTGCGTGGAAGCCAAGTGTGAGGTTGTTCATGGAAAGCCACTCCCGACCCTTTTGAATTCTTTTAAAGGCATGATTTCTGTAAGTATCTTCATCTTCAGAAAGTACTTACCAAAATTTTTGTCTTTATTTAAGGGTTGAATATATTAGCCAAATTCCTATACAGATAACATCAGATAATATCAAATATTTGCTATGTAAATCAGACTCAGAATATTAAGTCCATATCTCATTACCAACGTCTAAAGGTCTTTTTTACTGTAGCTTACTAGTCTTAGAAATGATTTGGTTCTAGTTTGATACTAGTTGATCCTTGCTTTACAGGTCTTACCAAAGCTTTCAGGTTACAAGTCTCTTGAAGCAAAGATAAACATTCTTAATCATGTCAGCGGCATCTTGAAACCTGGAAGGTACAGTGCATGAGAGAATATATATCACTCAACTCAACTCAACTCAATTCAATTCATTAACCGATCAACCTTGCTGATCGTTTTACCACTCTACGTTCTCCTGGATATATTTTGCCAAACTATAGCTGTTGATATCTTTTCAAGTTCTGTTTTTTCTTGTGCTTTGCTGTTTGCGTGCATTTACCTTGTGTGTAAGTTATATCCTAATTATGGAAGCTATATAATCTTTGATGGCTGTGCATTATTTAGCAGAATTGCTAATTAATTACTCCTGAAATTTTCCTTCTAAAGCCTTGCAGTGATTGTGGATTTTGATCAGCTAGTCATTTTTAATGCCTATCAATCTTTGATGTGACTTTATTCAAGTTGTTATGCACATTAGTGAATTTTCAGGGAAATTTGAAGGCTGTTGGCAACATGTGCTTAATCAAGTAAGCTTGAATTTATTACAGGATGACTCTTCTGCTTGGCCCTCCTGGATGTGGAAAGAGCACCTTTTTAAAAGCTCTCTCAGGAAATCTTGATCCATCTCTTAAGGTTCCAAACTTTCTTCATGCTCCGCATGCTTATTTACCTTTGATAATATATTGAAGATGAAATGCAAACCAGCTTGAATTTGCAACTTAAAATTTGGATCCCCAGAAAACTATCATATAGAAGAAAAGCTCAAGACAACAGTAGGACAGATTTTGATTATAATTAGGAAGTTCAATGGCACTGTCTTATGTTTGGCTTTGAAGAGATATATTGATTTGCATGACCCAATTGATCCGGTAATATCTTTTTTTTTTTTTTTCTCCAAAAGGTCACTGGGGAAGTTTCCTATAATGGATACAAGCTGGAAGAGTTTGTCCCCCAGAAAACTTCAGCTTATATAAGCCAAAATGACCTTCATATAGCTGAAATGACTGTGAGGGAAACTGTTGACTTTTCTGCCCGTTGTCAGGGTGTTGGAAGCCGAGAAGGTATTTGTTTCTTGAGCTTATTTCATTGATATTTCACTTGTGGCCACTTTATCAATGCTAAAAAATAAATGACAACTAAATTAATATGTATGTTCTGCCTATGCAGAGACTATGATGGAGGTCAGTAGAAGGGAGAAGGAGGCAGGAATTGTTCCTGATCCAGATATAGACACGTACATGAAGGTCTTTTATATCCTGGCATACTTTTTGTCTATTTTTTGAATCCAATTGATAGAGCCAAATTATAAGCATTATACCTGACTTTGAATGAATCGGTGCTAAAGATCTTTTTCTGTGCTGTATAGTTGTGTGTGCCATTTGATGTTGATATAGATCACTGTATTAATGACAATTTTTGTTGTAACAGGCAATTTCTGTCAAAGGAGTAAAAAGAACCCTTCAAACGGATTACATATTAAAAGTAATTCTCTTTTTCCGAGCTGTAAACTATAGTTCTTTTAGTCGATCTGTATCTATGCAAATGCTTTATCGGTTCATATGTCCATTGTCTCCGCGCTCCGCGACCTTTCAGATCCTTGGACTTGATGTCTGTGCTGACACAATGGTGGGAAATGCCATGAGAAGAGGTATCTCTGGAGGTCAGAAAAAGAGACTTACTACAGGTAATTTTAATTCAGATGTTTATACGTTCAACAGATTATCATCCACTTGGGATAACATATTGACTCGGAAGAGCTATAATGAATATTTTAACGGACTACTAAGGATCAGTTTTCCATTGAATCTGTAGGGGAGATGATTGTTGGACCAACAAAAGCACTATTTATGGATGAAATAACAAATGGTTTAGATAGTTCCACCGCATATCAGATCATTGCTTGTATTCAGCAGCTGGTGCATATAACAGATTCTACTGCATTGATTTCACTTCTTCAACCAGCACCGGAAACCTTTGATCTATTTGATGACATCATTTTAATGGCTGGAGGAAAGATTGTGTATCATGGACCCCAGGATCATGTCCTAGAATTTTTTGAGGATTGTGGCTTTAGGTGTCCTGAGAGGAAAGGGGTTGCTGACTTCCTACAGGAGGTAAGTCCATTGCAGCTTAGAATGTTCTCATTTTCATGCTGAAATTTTAGTACTTCATAATTTGATCTGCTATATTTCAGGTTTTGTCTAGAAAAGATCAAGCACAATACTGGTTCCATACTGAACTTCCCTACAGTTATTTTTCAGTAGATATGTTCTCTAAGAAATTCAAGGAATCTCCTCTTGTTAAAAAGCTTGATGAGGAACTTTTGGTGCCATATGATAAATCAAAAAGCCACAAGAATGCAATTTCCTTTAGTGTATATTCTCTTTCTAGATGGGAGCTATTCAAGGCTTGCATGTCAAGGGAACTTCTTCTCATGAGGAGAAATTCTTTTGTCTATGTATTCAAGACAACTCAGGTTAGCAATGTTTTTAAGTTTCAGTTTATCTCATATGCTTAAATTAGATTGTGTAAGGAATACGAAATTGAAATATGTGGAGAATCTTTTTGCGACAGCTTATTATGCTCGCAACCATGGCAATGACTGTTTTTCTGAGAACTCGAATGGAGATTGACGTTTTTCATGGGAATTACTACATGGGTTCCTTATACTTCTCACTCGTTGTTCTTCTTGTTGATGGCATGCCTGAGTTGTCTATGACGATTCAAAGACTTGAAGTTTTCTATAAACAGCAGGAGTTGTGCTTTTACCCAGCTTGGGCGTATGCAATTCCAGCCACTATTTTGAAAGTTCCTCTTTCTTTAGTTGCATCTCTGGCCTGGACATGTCTTACTTATTATGTCATTGGATACAGTCCAGAGGTCTGGAGGTGAGTTTCATTTGAGAAGGCGGAAAGCTTTGTGTGTATTGGTGCATTAAATCTTCTAACGAAGAATAGTTCCTGCGTTCTGCTTTTATATGTGATAGAATAGAAACGAGTTGTTGAGTTTCGTTTTCACTGATTACTACATATTGAGCTTTTAGGATTTGCTTAACTTTTTCCAAAAAGGCTCGCTCAAAGGGAGTAACATAAAGAAAAGAAAAGTAATCACTCATATAGGATTTACTTATATCCACTCTTTGAAAATGATGGCGCAAGCCTGCCATTTTGTTTTGGGTGAGACCTGAGATTCTGAAATTTAATTTCTGTGCTTTTTAGGTTCTTCCGTCAGTTCATTCTTCTTTTTGCCTCGCACTTTACATCAATATCCATGTTCCGATTTATGGCATCAGTCTTCCAGACTGAGTTTGCTGCTATGACAGCTGGAAGTGTTGTGATACTGTTTGTGTTTTTATTTGGGGGCTTCGTTATTTCACGACGTAAGGCAGTTTATACCTTCTCCAATTTGATTTTAGAATCATCAACCAAAAAATGGTTAAACTTATGGTGACTATTGGTTGCAGCCTCGATGCCAGCGTGGTTGAAGTGGGGTTTTTGGATATCTCCTGTTACATACGGGGAGATAGGTCTCTCTGTAAATGAATTTCTTGCTCCTCGGTGGCAAAAGGTGTGTCTTAGAGCATAATTGTGTGGTTAATCTAATTAGTACTACAACTTTGTCGAGAATGAAGTAATTGGTTCCTGAAACTATTTTGCTGTGCGCTTCTTATTATGTTGTAGATGCTGCCCACAAACACTACAATAGGGCAAGAAATACTTGAAAGCCGTGGACTAAACTTTGATGGATTTATTTTCTGGATATCACTTGGTGCATTGTTTGGCATTGCCTTACTTCTTAACATTGGCTTTACGTTGGCCTTAACTTTCTTAAAGTGTAAGTTCATCTTTGTAGTAATCCTGTCTCAACTTTCGATAAATCTTGTTTGTGTACCTAATTTGATACAAATACAGCTTCTGGGTCATCTCGTGTTATGATTTCGCATGAAAAGTTATCCAAGATGCAAGAAAGTGAAGATTCCAGTTATGTTGAACCTGTGAAAGAGAATTCTAGGAGTACTACTATGACTAATAAAGAATCTTATAAAGGTTAATGCCATTTCTACTTTGTACTTTCTTTTTCATTTTAATGTTTTACATTCTTCATAATTTGAACTGATTCCTTATCTTAATCAATAGGCAGGATGGTCTTACCTTTTGAGCCCTTAACAGTAGCATTTCAGGATCTGAAGTACTATGTTGACACCCCTTTGGTAATCTTGTTATCTATTCTTTTGATCATAATCTTAGACAATGCAGTATATTTAGAGGCATTCGAACAACTTCTATACTTTTTTACTTAACTTAATTTGCCTCCTTGAATTTTAGGAAATGAGAGAACGGGGATTTGCTGACAAGAAACTTCGACTGCTTAATGATGTTACGGGTTCATTAAGGCCAGGTGTTCTAACAGCATTAATGGGCGTTAGTGGAGCTGGAAAAACAACTCTGATGGATGTTCTTGCTGGAAGAAAAACAAGTGGCTATATCGAGGGGGAAATAAAAATTGGTGGGTATCCTAAGGTTCAAGGAACATTTGCTAGAGTTTCAGGTTATTGCGAGCAAACAGACATACATTCCCCTAATATCACTGTCGAAGAATCTGTAATTTTTTCTGCTTGGCTACGTCTTGCTCCTGAGATCAACTCAAAAACTAAAGCTGTAAGATTCTATAGTTCTGATATTCACTGATTACTTTAGCTTTCAGAAACTGTATATTAACACTCAACACTTCTATGGCATGTTCCGACAGGAGTTTGTGAATGAAGTACTTGAGACCATTGAGCTTCACGCAATTAAGGATTCTTTAGTTGGCATACCTGATGTTAATGGTCTATCAACTGAGCAACGTAAGCGGCTTACTATAGCCGTCCAACTTGTTGCCAATCCTTCTATAATTTTTATGGATGAACCTACAACAGGTCTTGATGCACGAGCAGCGGCAATTGTCATGCGAGCTGTGAAGAATATAGTTAATACAGGAAGAACAATAGTTTGCACCATCCACCAACCAAGTATTGATATATTTGAAGCATTTGATGAGGTAAAACAATTTTAACTTTGTTTTAGTATATAAATGTAAAACTAGAATTTGATTGTGAAACTTCGATGCTGGTTTCATTCTGGCAATAATTTTAGACACGATGTTGCTTTTGCTAATGGATAAAGATACATAGTTTAGCTTGAACAATCGAATTACTATTATTTTGATGAATTGTACAAACATTTTTATCTGGATTTTCAGCTGATCCTTTTGAAAACTGGTGGACGCATCGTCTACTGTGGGCCATTAGGAAAGCATTCAAGTCAAGTAATAGAATATTTTGAGGTCGGTTACATTTATTTACAGTCAAAATACTGACAACCACAATATGCTTGTTCTCCATTTTCTTGTCAGTTCTTGCAAAAATTCTTTTGCAAAACCATTGACTAAACAACTTTTAGTGACAGGGTATCTCTGGAGTGCCAAAGATTAGAAATAATTATAACCCAGCAACATGGGTAATAGAGGTCACTTCCACATCTGCTGAAGCTGAACTTTGTGTAGATTTTGCTCAAATATATAGGGAATCTGTTTTATACGAGTAAGTTGACTTATAAAAGTCCAGATTTTGTTATTGTAGTTTTGAAATGTGCTACTGCCTCAAAGCTTATATTTAGTCTGGAGAAGGCTCGCCATAGACTAGTTAGTTAATTGTTATGCTCATAAACATCACAGTAGAATTTAAACGATCAATTGGCCTCTATATATATATGCACGCGCGTATATATATACATCAACAGTTAATTGCTATGCTCTCATAAACATCACAACAATTGCTTATGATCTTTTTTTTGTGTTTCATGATGTTGCGCTGCTTGTAGGAACAACAGAGAGCTTGTAAAGCAGTTGAATACTCCGCCACCAGGTTCAAAAGATTTGCATTT
Source organism: Citrus australasica (assembly GCA_029618585.1). Classification (NCBI taxonomy): domain Eukaryota; kingdom Viridiplantae; phylum Streptophyta; class Magnoliopsida; order Sapindales; family Rutaceae; genus Citrus; species Citrus australasica. The sequence goes on from JARCIV010000006.1 coordinate 1,231,549, forward strand.
TCCAACCCGCTTTTCACGCAATTTCTGGGGGCAATTTAAATCTTGCTTGTGGAAACTGCATTTGTCTTATTGGAGAAGTCCTTCATACAATTTAATGCGTATCATGCACACGGCTACCGCTTCTTTACTTTTTGGCATACTTTTTTGGGACCATGGACAGAAATTGTAAGTGCATTACTAATTATATATTTGCCAAAGGAAAAAAGAATTATTTTCTGTTAAATTGTGCGAGGGGTTATCTGCATTTTGGTTTTTTAAAAATATTTTATTGTAGACCTTGCACCTTCTGAAAGTCTATCGGGCACTTTCAATCAAAATTTATGCTTTGTATTTCTAGCTCCTCTATCTGGCTTTAGAAGGTCATTTAGCTTCATATATTTAGTGATAACATCACATTGTTTTTTGGTGCACAAATTTATTGGGAAGCTTTTTGATACACAAATTTACGCATTGATACTATCCCATTACATTGTTTCTAAATAAATTTGAAAGTACTTATTGAGTAGTGACCATCAACACATGTGCTCTTCTTTCATTTGTTTTTGTAGGATGAAATTATTAGTTTGCAAGCACCTAACATCTATTTATTTTCCCTTAAATCTGCCAGAGATAACCAGCAAGATTTATTCAATATTGTGGGTTCATCATACTTGGCTGTGGTATTCTTGGGGATAAACAATTGTTCATCAGTTATACCAAATGTGGCGAGGGAGAGAACTGTTATGTATCGAGAAGGATTTGCAGGAATGTACTGTCCATGGGCTTATGCACTTGCGCAGGTACATACGAACTTTATTCTATGTTGACTTTGTGCTCAAGAAATCACAAATAGAATCTTGTAATGTGTTCTTTTCATTGAAATGTTTCTTATTCAGATATGCATACCGATTTTGCAGGTGACAGTTGAGATTCCTTATTTACTTATTCAAGCACTTTCATATGTGATAATCGGTTATCCAATGATTGGTTATTATTGGTCAGCATATAAGCTTTTCTGGAATTTCTATGGGATGTTTTGTACAATGATGTTTTACAATTATCTGGGAATGCTACTAGTGTCGTTGACACCAAATTCCATGATTGCTTCAATTCTATCCTCAGTTTGCTACACATCATTTAACCTTTTCGCTGGATTTTTGATTCCTGGACCGGTAAGCCTCTAAACTCTACCATAGACACTATGTTAACATTTATGTGTATCTATGAGTGTATATATAATTAGCAAAATGTATTGAATATTAATTTTGAATCTTTGATATTTAACTTTCTGCAGAAAATTCCTAAATGGTGGATTTGGATGTATTATATGATGCCTACCTCTTGGGCACTAAATGCTATGGTTACTTCACAATATGGAGATATTGACAAGGAAATGATTGTATTTGGTGAAACAAAGAAATTGTCCTCTTTCATAGAAGATTATTTTGGGTTTCACCATGATCGCTTGCCTATTACGGCTGCTGTTCTTATCATCTATCCTCTTGTTCTTGCTTTTCTTTTTGCATTTTGTATAGAAAGATTGAACTTTCTCAGAAGGTAAAATATATTTTTGGTGGGGATGTAATGTTGCAATGTATACTGCCTAGAACTAGAGTATATACATTTTCAATCTATATGTACTCTTGATCAATATTGTAGTTAATAGTTGATTGCATAATTGATGTACACAGTTTAGCTATTCTTCAAGCTGATCAAATTAGAATATCATCCTCTTGAATTTCTAAAATTGCCCAAAAGGTCTCTTCAGAGCTGCTTTCATTGCCCTTTGTCAAATTTACAACATTTTCTCAGCATCCGACTCTATCATCATCAAAGGCAATAGCAACTTGAACTTCAAATCTGATTGCTTCTGCTTCTGCAAGCTCAACATCACCATTAGAGCTTGAGTATTGTATTGTGCCAGACTTGTTTTCAACCCGCCGGAAGTGTAACAACTGCCCCTAGACCTGCCAAGTTCGTTTCACTCGCTAAGAGCTGCATGTGCATTTAGCTTTTACTAATTTTCTGGAGGGGTAATCTAAATTGACTTCTTAGGCCTGTTTGAGAATGCAGTTTAAATGTTAAAGTTGCTTATTTCATAAATTTTCATAAAAGTAGGTTTCAATAATTTTTTTACAAATTGTTTATTTCATAAATTTTTTTATTTTGGTGGTGGTTTCGAAAAACAGGCAGGACATTCATTGACTAAAGATAATTCCACTACGATGAACGGTTAGCAGAACTATTAGCACTTCCAGAGTTCTTATCTGACAGCTAATTATCACCATCAATGAAAACTTTTCCATTTGAGTTCAAAGGAAGGCTTAAAGAAGAAGCTATCCAGCTGCTAACAAAGGTAAATGCTTCATTACCTCTACCAATCCTCTACCTTATTCAATTTTTTGCAACACCAATGTGCCAAATGTACAATAAACTCCTTCAGATAAACCAAGATTGTAAACCAAATTTTGTGCTGAAAAAATGACTCATTTTGAAGTATCTAGCTTTTAGGATTCTGGACACCAACGAGATAGGGAGGGAAAGTTTTACGACGCAAGCATACCACCTTAGACTATTGAGGTAGTACACCTATCCATTAAGAGCCTATTTTTTGACAGGTCCAATGAATCTCGCGGTAGGACTCATAAATTTTTTATTTAAAAATATATTATTTAATTTATGGGTCTCACTATATGACCCATCAAACATGCTAAATGGCAGGCCTTCAATAACTTCAGTAGGTGGTGTACTTGCCCTACGTACGTTTTTCTCCAATTTAAGAGATTAAATTATGTGCATGTCTAGTAAGCAAACGGTAACAAAAACCATTATTTATGTTACGAAAGAGAGAAAGGTTTCGGCTCTTGAAACAACCTTTATAGGTGGATTACTCGGCCTAGACCATGCAAAATTCTAAATCCAAACTACTTTGTGAGTAGAGCTGCAATACCCCTTTATAAGTGAATTATATATATAGTGAGCGATTAGGGCAGCTGTGCTGTGGGAACCCATAATTAGGTGAGGGTTGATTTCTCTCCCACCATTTTGTGAGTAGAGCTGTAATATCCTTTTAAATTTATAATGAATTCTGAGTTATGTTGTAGTATTATTAATATAAGTGGGTCCTAATTAAATTCTAATTATAATATATGAATTAAATTGGACCATTGCCCAAAAAAAGAAAAAGTAAAGTGCTTGGATGATTGAATCTCTGACAATTCATGTGATAGAGAAAAAAGAAAGAAGAAAGAGATTGTTGAAAGCTTAGAAGGAAGTGCACTACTAGGAAGTCTTTACCCTTATGTTTAGTTAGTTGTGATTGGTAATGGGCTGTTTGTTCTTTTATTACTATAAAAGGTAAAATAGTCTTTTATTAATTTGTTAATCCAATTTTTTTTAAAAAAAGAAGATTATATTAATTTAAGTAAAAAAAAAGGTTCATCAAATGTGAAGGGTATGAACCGATTCATACGACAGTTTCGCATTTTTCTAAAGCTAGTTTAACTAGAGAATAGGCAATGGTATTGCAAGTTCTATAGGTATACTTGATGTTAACTTGTTTAAATTGTTTCATTACGTTTTGGATTTCTGAAACTATTTAATTAAGTATATGTACAAGGGAGAGTCTTTATTTGAGAGTCTCTTTCTCTTGAAAGAGAACTTAGAATGAAAGAGTCATGGGAGTGGCTCAATCCTGTCACCCCTAGCTGAGTGAGTGGGTGTTTCTTTGGTGTACTGGAAAGTCTAAAGTAGAAGGTTCTCTTTAAAGTTTCTTGTTGATTAGTTAAAGCTAAGTAGAGGGTGTAAAAAGCTAAGAAAACACTAAAGGGGTTGGTGAGAAAATTTATTCCTTAGGGAACCACTATGGAAACAGAGGAACTCATAAAAAAGTGTAGTGTCATTTCTTTAGAAGGAGAAGAAGAAGACAAAGTGTCTTTTGTCAACAAGATGAAGACAAAAGGTGCAGAAATTATTGCAGGATGTTTAGTTGGAAAAATTCTAACCACAAGGGGAGTAATTCTTGAAGGGCTCAGATCAATGATTCACTAAGTGTGGAGAACAATACGAGGGGTGAGAGTTGAGAGTTTGGGAGAAAATGTGTTCATGTTCAAATTTGCTTTAGAAGCTAATAAAAGAAGGGTGCTAGCCGGCGGGCCCTGGCATTTTAATAAGGCTTTGATAGTCCTTACAGAGCCAGAAGGAATAGGAAACTGTTTGGGGGTATATTTCGACGAGACCAACCATGACGAGCAGGAACCCGGTAGCAGGATGTGCTTCAGCAAAGACCAGCAATGAAGTTCAGAACCTGATAGTAGGGGAACAGGAGCAGGAACATTCTGCTCCTGCTCGAGCACACATCCGCGGGACCAATCCGCTAATAGAGGCACAAAGCTACTTCTTGTTAAGGCTTGCGTCGAGGAGACCCAGTCAACGACAGTTGGCGAGACGTGTTCACCAACCCGAGAGTTAAGGAACGAAGGCCACGCAACCGCCCACGACTGTGGAAGTGGAGCATCTATTTTCGAAAGATGGGGGAATAACGGGCGCGAATTGAGGGGCGGTCTGAATCCAGTTGAGGCCTATAAAAAGGTAGCCAACGAAGGTAAAAGGGTTAGATTTTTTGTCATTTTAATAGAGAAAAGAAAAGCTCTAAGAAAAACTGAGATTAAAGAAAAAGGCCATCAGATTTACGGCCGACATTCCCCAAAACCTTCATATCTGACTTGAGCGTTGGAGGGTTTACGTCGGGAAAACAACCGGCGTACTCTGACCTGTTTCTGTGAACGCAGGAAACTGAGAAAGGAAATCGTATGAGGAGAAATTCTGATTGCGGTAGGGTTGATCGAGCAGAAATCCTGATCGCAGCACGAACAACCAGAATCTTGCATCAACATTTTGGCGCCGTCTGTGGGGAATTGATCAAAAATCTTTCGTTGACAGCAAGAGGAGGAGTAGAGCAAGTAGAAGAACAATGGAGACCAGAGGGAGTAGTGCACAAGGGGGTGACATGAGGATTAATGAGTCCGTGACGCTGAGGGAGATATCCAGTGAAGCACGGGAAAAAGCCATGTTTGACCGGATGGAACGGATGGAAAAGCAAATGGAGACCCTAACAACCATCCTACATGAGCTGCGTAGTGAACGAAGGGAGATCCAGGAGGAAATGGTGAGGGATGGTGGACTGACACCAGGTTATGATGTTACGAGGAGGAGTGAAACAACCACGAGATTTGTTGGTGAGAGAGGTAACTGCTCTCTGCCGGGAGATGTTCATAGAAGGGAAGAGCAATCCCCAGCAAGACCGATTTTTGATGAGAATGCCGGAATGGCAAATGCAGAGGAAACAGAGCTCCGGCAACATTTACACGATGTAGAGCAAGAGCGGGATCAAGTTGCAGCATGTGAACCTGGTCGTGCCGTGCAGCAGGAAGAAGAAGTGCGCAGACTAGAGCAGGTGATTAACGACATGCAGGGAAGGAGCAGAGCTCCTGGTTGGAGAATAATGTTAGACGGGGAATCACCGCTCGCAGCAGAGATCATGAGGGCAGTCATTCCAAGAGACTTTCGCCTCCCAGACCTTAGATACTCGGGGCGATTTGATCCGTTGGTGCACATAGAGCGCTTCAACGATATAACAGGGGTGTAAGGGTTATCTCAAGCCCAAAGGTGCAGGGTGTTCCCGTTATCCTTGGAGGGACGTGCACGCGAGTGGTACAGGAAGCTTCCTCGGGGGAGCATCAGAACTTTCGAGCAGATGTGCCAGGAATTCGCAGAGCAGTTCCGGGGGGCAATGGCACCAGAAGATGACATGATGGAGTTGAAATGCATGAAGCAGGGGGAGCAAGAAACCCTGCGGGAATTCATCAAGAGGTATCATCGGGCTGTCCTTGATTTGGGCGCCTTCAACCACCCTCAGGCATTAAGGAGATTGAAAGAAGGGGTGAAAATAGGAAGGCTGTGGTATAACTTGAGAAGCTCGGTCATTTAGACGTACATGGCTGCATACGAGCAGGCTAAGAGGGATATTGAGATTGAGGAAAAAAAGGCCGCACGAATTAAGACAGACCAGTTAGAAGGGCTGGGAAAGAAAGAAAAGAGGGCATTACTAGGAAGTGGACAGATCAGGGGGAAAAACCATCAGGCCTCAGGTAGTAGTGCAGTAGGTCGGGTAGCTACTTACCAGCCTCATTAGAGGCCACCGCAATACCAGCGCAGCAGGGCACAACCCCCCCGGTCACCAGTTACGGAGCCTTGGCGAAGGCATGACTCGGCATATGGTGGTCATCATCCACACTCCAACAGTAGTAGAGGGAGCAGACCAGAAGCGCTACCACCACCTCCAACTCAGAGCGGTGCAAATAGAGAAAGGGCGGTGAACATGATCGACTAAAACCAGGATTATGGGCGATACACTTCTTTGAAGATGCCCCTGGACGAGGTGTACGAGGCCATAAGGGACCGTGGATTATTGTACCCCCCTACCCCAATAACAAAGCTAGCCAGCAGGAGAGATAGGGGACGCTATTGTAAGTTCCATGGTACTCACGGCCATACCACCGCAGAATGCAGAGATCTCAAGACCCAGGTTGAGGATTTGGTGAGAAATCGCTACCTGGATGAGTTTATAGATGGGGCTTTCCCGATGGTGGCTTCGACATGTGAAAGAGAGCAGAGTGATATAAGTTTGAGGTGCGAGCAGCCTCATGTAAGGGTGATAGCTGGGGGCCCAACATTGGCCGGAGATTCCAACAGGTCGAGGAAGAACTATGCTAGATATGCCATGACTAGCAAGGAGGTATTTTTCAACACCCCGGCAACTAAACGGGCAAGGCCAGACAAGTGCCGATCATGTGGACCGATGAGGATGAAGAAGGGATTCTGTACCCCCACGAGGATGCCCTAGTCATCAAGGCAACTGTTGCGAGCAAGAAGTTTGATCGGATATTGGTTGACACAGGGAGCTCAGTGGATGTGTTATTTAAGTCAACTCTGGAGGAGATGGGACTAGCAGATCTGAAGTTGGAATACACTAATACTTCCTTGAAGGGGTTTAGAGGCGGAAAGCTGGTCCCTCTGTGCGTGGTCGAGTTGCCTATCACGATTGGGAGCTCCCCGACAAAAAAGACGATGATGCTGGACTTCGTGGTGGTAGGCGAGGAAGGTCCTTACCAGATGATCCTAGGACGACCATTCCTGAGGATGAGCAAAGCAGTGCTATCCAACCATTACCTAGCCCTCAAATACCGGGTGAATGGAGTTGCTGGAGTGGTACGAGGAGACCAGAGAATCGCACGAAGCTGTTACTCCTCGGCAGCAAGGGAAGCAATACAGATAACATCTTTTGACACTCGAGTGGAGAACAATAAGGGCAGACAAGAACCTGTAGAGGAGCTGGAGGAAGTAAGCCTGGGACCAGAGAATCCAGGGAAAACGATCAGGATCAGATCGAGGCTTTGGGAAGAGCAGAAACATGAGCTGGTGCAATGCTTACAGGCTCATGAAGATGTGTTTGCTTGGACACACGAGGACATGCCAGGGATTGATCCTGAGGTTGCATGTCACAAATTGGCGATAAAGAAAGGGGCTCGGGCAGTTAGGCAGAAAAGGAGGTGCTTCAACCAAGAGACATATGAGGCAATAAATGGCGAGGTAGAGAAGCTCTTGAAAGCAGGGTTTATCCGGGAAGTCAACTATCCCGAGTGGATATCGAACGTGGTGTTGGTAAAGAAGGCTAATGGCAAGTGGATGATGTGTGTGGATTTCACGGACTTGAATAAGGCATGCCCAAAAGACAGCTTTCCCTTACCCAAGATTGACCAGCTTGTAGACTTAACAGCTGGACATGGCCTGCTCAGCTTCATGGACGCATTCTCGGGATACAACCAAATCCCCATGCTCGAGCAGGACGAGGAGAGCACGGCATTTATCACTAACCAGGGTCTGTTCTGTTACAGGGTAATGTCGTTTGGTCTGAAAAATACAGGGGCCACATACCAGAGACTAGTAAACAAAATCTTCAAGCCGCTGATTGGGAGAACAATGGAGGTGTACATGAACGACATGATTACTAAGTTCAAGATCCCAAAAGAACATGTCGAGTACTTCGAGGAAACATTCTCACTTTTGAGGAAGTACAAGATGAAGCTCCACCCGAATAAATGTGCTTTTGGAGTCGAGTCAGGGAAATTCCTTGGGTTCATGGTGAGCCACAGGGGGATCGAGGCGAATCCCAAGAAGATCCAGACGATCGTTCAGATGAAGTCTCCTTGCAATCTGAAGGAGATGCAAAGCCTTACGGGGAGGCTGGCGGCACTGAGCCGGTTCATATCCAAGGCTACAGATAAGTGTCAACCCTTTTTTCAAGTGATAAGGAGGGGAAAGAAAACATAATGGACCCCAGAATGCGAAGAGGCCTTTCAGAGCTTGAAGCAATACTTGCAGCAAGCACCCCTGCTGTCCACACTAGGAGATGGGGATAAATTATCGTTGTATTTGGTAGTATCAGATCGTGCCACAAGCTCTGTTTTAGTAAGAGAGGAGGATGGGGTTCAGTATCCGATATACTACACCAGGAAGGCCCTGCTCGACGCTGAGACCCGATATCCACCATTGGAGAAGTGGGCGCTTGCTCTTGTGGTCGCTGCTCGAAAGCTGAGATAGTACTTTCAAGCCTTCCCTGTCTTGGTGGTAACGAACCAGCCGTTGCGTCAAACTCTACATAGGCCAGATTCCTTTGGTCGGCTCGTGAAGTGGGCTATAGAGCTGAGCGAGTTTGACATTGATTACAAACCCCAAGCAGCGATTAAGGCGCAAGCGATTGCTGATTTCGTAGCAGAGTTTGCAGAGCTTGAAATATGTCCGGATCAGCTGGATAATGCTACAGATAGCAGCGAAGCCCAAGTATGGCAGATGTCTGTAGATGGTTCATCGGGGGAGCAGGGATCAGGAGCCGAAATTATCTTGGAAAGACCAGAGGGGGAGGAGATTTCTTATGCTGTGTAGTTAGAATTTGCAGCCACAAATAATCAGGCAGAGTATGAAGCCTTGATAGTAGGGTTCGAATTGGCTAAGGCCGTAAAAGCAGATAGAGTGAAGATCAGAACTGATTCCCGGCTGGTTGCGAATCATGTCAGTGAAAGATTCCAACCGAGAGAGGAGAAGATGGAGCAGTACCTGAAGATAGTCAGACAGATGATGGGGAAATTTAAAGCAGTGGAGGTGGTACAAATCCCTAGGGAGAAAAACAGTCGAGCAGATATTTTGGCCCGGATGGCAGCGGTAGCAGACCCGAAAATGCCAAAGTCGATCCCCCTGGAGGTCAAGTCCAGCCCGTGCATCGAGCAGAATCTGGAGGTGTTGAGGCTAGAGCAGAAAGGCTCGTGGATGGATCCCTTAATTTCATACCTTAGAGATGGGGTATTACCACCAGATAAGCTGCGAGCTCGGAAGATTAGAGCCCAGGCCTCAAGGTATACAATGATTGATGGAGTACTATATCGACGAGGATATACACTCCCGTTCCTTCGGTGCTTGGATGAGGACGGCGCAGACTATGTATTGAGAGAAATACACGAGGGGATTTGCGGAACCACTCTGGTGGGAGATCCTTGGCCCATAAGGTTCTAAGGCAGGGATATTTCTGGTCGACAATGCATCAGGATGCACAGGAGAAGACCAAGAGCTGTGTAAGTTGCCAAAGTTTTGCGAGCTTCTCCAACCAACCACCATAGAAGCTCACTTTTATGGCATCCCCTTAGCCGTTCGCTCAGTGGGAAATAGATCTGATCGGCCCGTTGCCAAAGGGACGAGGAGCAGCAACGCATGCAATAGTCGCAATTGATTACTTTACGAAGTGGATAGAAGTAGAAGCCCTTAGCAGCATAACAAAGAAAAAGACAACCGACTTCATGTGGAGAAATCTGGTCTGCCGGTATGGGATCCCTTATGCCTTGGTAACGGATAATGGCAGGCAGTTTGATAATCACAGCTTCAGGGATTTCTGCCAGAACCTCGGGATAAAGTTGAAGTATTGTTCGCCTGCTCACCCACAGTCCAATGGACAGGTAGAAGCAGCCAACAAGACGATCAAGAGGCTTATTGAAACCAGGCTTGGAGCAAAAAAGAGAGCTTGGGTTGATGAGCTGCCAGGGGTGCTATGGGCGTATAAAACAACCCATAAGACAACGACTGGGGAAACTCCATTTGCCTTGGCCTTCAGACACGAAACGGTTGTGCCAGCCGAGATAGGAACAACCACACATCGAACAGAGCATTTCGACGAGCAAGAGAACAATGATCAGATGTGCTTGAATATGGATCTACTAACCGAGATGAGGGAACGAGCATCGAGGCGGTCAACCATTTACCAGCAGAGGGTTGCTCGGTATTACAACCAGAAGGTTAATGTGCGGCAGTTCAAGGTCGGAGATTGGGTGCTGAGGAGAGTGAACCAGAACACGAAAGACTTGGCTTAGGGAGTACTCGGACCAAACTGGGAGGGGCCATATAGGGTCAAGCAATTGGTTGGACTTGGAGCTTACAAGCTGGTTCGCACGGATGGCCATGAGGTGAAGCGCCCATGGAATGCGGTACACCTTCGGAAATATTTTCAGTAAGACTTGTGAGCATTTCAAAAAATACTTCTGTTCATAATTATTGTTTTATTTTTTATTTTTTATTTATTTTACTTCAAGTAATTTCATGTAAACGAAGTTTAAGGAGAAGTGAATGAATGAGGAATTTTAGTCTACTATTCTATCGAAGAATTTCCTAAGGCATAAAAAGGCTCAGCAAGTTTCAAAGCCTGTTTATGGCGAGACCCGAAGCCAAGCATGCCAGGATCTGCTCGACCAAGCGAAGGCGAGCAGAATCTTAAGCATCGAAGAATTTCCTAAGGCATGCAAAGGCTCAGCAAGTCTTAAAGCCTGTTTATGGCGAGACCCGAAGCCAAGCATGCCAGGATCTGCTCGACCAAGCGAAGACGAGCAGAATCCTAAGCATCGAAGAATTTCCTAAGGCATGCAAAAGCTCATTATGTCTCAAAGCCTGTTTATGGCGAGACCCGAAGCCATGCATGCCAAGATCTGCTCGACCAAGCGAAGGCGAGCAGAATCCTAAGCATCGAAGAATTTCCTAAGGCATGCAAAGGCTCACTATGTCTCAAAGCCTGTTCATGGCGAGACCCGAAGCCAAGCATGCCAGGATTTGCTCGACCAACCGAAGGCGAGCAGAATGCTAAGTATCGAAGAATTTCCTAAGGCATGCAAAGGCTCAGCAAGTCTCAAAGCCTGTTTATGGCGAGACCAGAAGCCAAGCGTGCCAGAATCTGCTCGACCAAGCGAAGGCGAGTAGACTCCTAAGCATCGAAGAATTTCCTAAGGCATGCAAAGGCTCAGCAAGTCTCAAAGCTTGTTTATGGCGAGACCAGAAGCCAAGCATGCCAGGATCTGCTCGATCAAGCAAAGGCGAGCAAAATCATATTTTATTAAGCGTACGATAATTTGCAAAGTTGCTACACATAATTGCTACACATAGTACTTAAAAAGCAATCACAACAGAAGTTAAAACTTAAGAAGAGGGCGGGTCAGCAAGCCGAGCAGCCTCAGTGGGCTGTTCCACGTCAGATGCATGAGGAGTATCGCCAGTTGCGTCTGGAGGGGTGCTCGCCTCACCAACATCAGCAGGGACAACACGAGGAGGAGAGCTTTCCTCCTCAACTACAATCGGTTCTACCTCTTCGACGTTCTCTTTGGCCACTTCCTCGTCCATGTACTGAGCAACACCAGTTGCAAGGTCATCCATTTTCAGATCTGGGTGCTGCTTCCCAAGAACAACCATGATGCAGCGATAAGAGTGTCGAAGCCCCTGGTCGTATTGGTTTTCAGCTTCTTTCTCTAAGTTCTCGACCTGAATCCGATGAGAATCGCGAAGAGATTCGAGCTGAGCCTCATACATAGCCTTCTGCCTTTTCAGATCTTCCTGCACCTTGGTCAGCTCTTCCTCGAGAGTAATGGCTTTAGCTTGAGCAAGAGATTCTTGCTCTTGCAGCTTCAGATTCTTAAGGTTCAAATCTCCTGCTTTCTTCTCGGCAGTCTCGGCTCTAGTCACCGTCGACTTGTTATCCTCCTTCATCTTTCGATCATAATGGGCAACCTTAGCCTTGTAGTAGGTGGCCATGCAGCCGAGATGGATGGCGCTGAACTGCATGGAGCTCAACAGATCAGCCAGGGTGCAGCCGTTAAACTCCTCCAAATCCTTCTTGCTCACAAGTTTAGAGAGCTCGTTCATATAAGGGACTAAATGGTCTGCTATGCGGGGTGTAGGGCCAACTGGAGGAGAGGAGGAAGCAGGATCAGTGGTTGCTCCGCTAGTCTCTCCGGCTTTGGCAGGAGGAGGCAAGATCTTCAGGGGAGGAGCCTGCTGCATGATGTTTGCTCGATTTCGCAGCGGGAGCATCCTTATCCTTGCTCTTCTCGGCAGGTGGAGGACGAGCACGTTTCCTGGTAAGAGCTCCAATCACAGCATCCTCCATCTTATGGCCGTTAGATACCAAACTAGATTCGACCAGGTTGTAAGAAGTTAGCAGCTCTCGATATGAGCAGGAATTGGCTAACACGGCCTCGACTCTCTTGAGCGGGTCGGATTTAAGAGGGAAATGAACACCCCAAGAACCTACAACACGAACAGACATCTGGTTAGAGTCAAACTAGTAAAATAAGAACAACTATGGAGACAAGGCATCTAAAGCGAGCAGGCAACCTGGGACCACGAAGCGGGGTGGGACGCGATAATCCTCCCCATCAATCTTTGCAACTTGACCCCAGGGACCCCCAACAAAAAAAAAACTTTCTCTTCCAAGTCCCACCACCTCCAGTTGGAAGGTCAGTTATGGGTTTCTTGCTCTTGGTACTAGATTAGAAGTAGTACCAGCCGGCATCTTTGGGGCTGCTCTTCAGCTGGTACAGGTGCTTCACCTCATCAACTGTGGGCTCACTCTGGCAATATCTATCCCACAGTATGAACAGACCAGAGAGTACTCTCCACCCGTTGGGGTTCAGCTGACCAGGAGCTAAATTCAACCCGTTAAGTATTCGGGCAAAATATGGTTGCAGGGGACACCTCAGCCCATACCTAAAACTCTCCAGAAATAGGGCGACATAGCCCCTAGGAGGCCGACTAGGAGTATCTTTCTTCCCTGGGACCCTAAGATGTATTTCATCAGGAATCCCATACTTAACCCGGAAGTCAGTAAGCTCGTTTACTATGGTCGTGCACGTGATGAAATCGATGACATAATTCTGTGATAAAGCCCTACCTCCTACTGTACCCCTCACTTTTGGTCATGATGTTTCTGGTAAGGGCATCTCACCAGAATCACCTCCCTGGTCCTCACTCAGGGTGTCCGACGAGCCAGATGGTCCCACATCACCGCTATTTCGGCTCGAGGAAGTTGTTTCTGGGGACATTCTCCTAGCCCTAGTCTTAATATCAGATCTACTGGCTTCTAAGGGGATCCTGGGGTCAAAGGTAGCGTCGGCGAGCAGACTAGCTAAGAAGTCCAACTCATCGTCGTCAATCTCGATGATTTTCTCTTTACTAGGGATGACAATTGTACCCGCAAACCCGCAAACCTACCCAAACCCGCCCGTTAAAACCCGCCCGTTGCGGGTAATTTTACCCATTGCGGTGGGTTTAATATTATAAATTAAAACCCGCACATGGATGCGGGTGGGTTTGGTAGTGACCTTAAATCTGATGGATACCGGCATGGATATCCGTCAAACCCGCAATATTTTTTTCTAAATATTTTTAATTTAATTTTAATTAAAAAATTTTAATTTAAAACATCTATAAAGAAAATTATGCAATTATTCAAAATGTATTTTAACTTCAATACAGTATAATATCTATTATACATTACAATATACAAATTTATAATCATCTATATTTTTTTTCTTGATATACTTGTTATTTGTAGATGCAAATTTTTCTAATAAAGTAGGAAATAGCAAATTCTCCGAAGATGAAGATATTGTTGATGAGGTAAAGAATTAAGTTTCTTTAACTTAATTCATGGATTGTTATATACCTATTATAATTTTGTATGTATAATTTTTTCTTTAACTTAATGCATGGATTATTTCATTAATATATTTTTTTCTCCAAATTAGTATTTGAAAATAATAATATTAATTATTATTGTAGGCATCGTGTTGGATGGTGCTTGTTGTGGTGAATGAAATGAAGTATCTTCTCTTGGAGTTTGTTTTAAATGATGATATGTGTAATTGTTATTTTTAGTTACTAATTTGTATTTTTTAAATGAATTTGTATAACTTATACTTAAATTTGAGAATGTGTTGGATTGATGTTGAAATTTTAATTTTCATTTGCATTAGTTAAATGTAAAATTGAGCATGTTATGTAGAAATTGAGGTTATTATTATAAATTTATATATTAAATATTGGTGATTTTAAATGTAAAAACCCGCAAAAAATCCGCTGGGTACCATTGCGGGTTTGGTAATTGTCAAAACCCGCTGCGGGTGGGTTTTCTTAAAAAAATTAAAACCTGCTGCGGGTTGCGGGTGGGTTTGGTAATTTAAATTTTGTGCGGGTTTGGGTTTGGTAATAGTAAACCCGCTGCGGGCGGTGCCCATTGCCATCCCTACTCTTTACCCTTCGACATTTTCTAATCTATAACCCTAGTACCACCACCGACTAACACCCAAACGAAATAAAAACAAAAGAGAGAGATATATCTACAACTATCGAAGATCGAGGAAATAGAGGTAGTACCTGAAGAAATGGCTGTTGGAGAGGAAGGCTTAGTCGGAAAGAGTGGTTCAATCGGAGGGAGTCAAGGATGGAAGTGTTTTTGCCAAAACACGTTCGCCGGAGAAGCAGAGAAAACGATGAACGTTTCGATTGAGAAGTTTTTGAGTTATCCTAATGAGGAACAACTCTTGGGCTGTCAGCATTTAACGGTCCCAGATCCTGAGGGTTTTGTGACTCTTGGTTTGAAATTCAAATGGAGGGATAGATTTCCGCCACATCACCACATCCGCAATTAAATGAGACATGACTCTTGGCAGCTTTTTCCCGCCCTACGCAAGCTAGAATCGTTGAGTTTCTACTGTCGATCCACTACGTTACCCAACACCAGAAACTGGGGGACCGGTGTTTGGAGGTATATTTCAACGAGACCAACCATGACGAGCAGGAACCCGGCAGCAGGATGTGCTTCGGTAAAGACCAGCAATGAAGTTCAGAACCTGATAGCAGGGGAACAGGAGCAGGAACATTCTGCTCCTGCTCGAGCACACATCCGCGGGACCAATCTGCTGATAGAGGCACAAAGCTACTTCTTGCTAAGGCTTGCGTCGAGGAGACCCAGTCAACGACAGTTGGCGAGACATGTTCACCAACCCGAGAGTTAAGGCACGAAGGCCACGCAACCGCCCACGACTGTGGAAGTGGAGCATCCATTTTCGAGAGATGGGGGAATAACGGGCGCGAATCGAGGGGCGGTCTGAATCCAGTTGAGGTCTATAAAAAGGTAGCCAACGAAGGTAAAAGGGTTAGGTTTTTTGTCATTTTAATAGAGAAAAGAAAAGCTCTAAGAAAAACTGAGATTAAAGAAAAAGGCCATCAGATTTACGGCTGACATTCCCCAAAACCTTCATATCTGACTTGAGCGTCGGAGGGTTTACACCGGGAAAACAACTGGCGTACTCTGACCTGTTTCTGTGAACGCAGGGAACTGAGAAAGGAAATCGTACGAGGAGAAATTCTGATCGCGGTAGGGTTGATCGAGCAGAAATCCTGGTCGCAGCACGAGCAACCAGAATCTTGCATCAACAGAAACATTACAAAGCAAGCATTCACCCACGTTTCCTTTTGGGTCCAGATTCTTAACATACCAATTATGGCCATGAATACAGAAGCAATTTCAAGACTGAGAGCTATTATTGGTAGTGTAGAGGAAGTAGAGATAAACGAAGATGGGGAATGTATTGGGGAGATTGCTAGAGTCCGAATTAGAGTGGTCGTTACAAAGCCTTTAAAGAAGATTATCTTTCTCGAATCAGAGGGGGAAGAAAAAGTCCCAATGCCAGTTACATATGAGAGATTACCAGACTTTTACTTTTGTCGTGGAATCATCGGCCATCAGTTCAGAGAATGTGTCAAATACAAAACTTAGAAACAAAAAAACTTTGCTTTTGGTCCATGGGTGAAGGCTGTTACAGTGTCTGAACGTCTCAACCATAACAAGTCTAATGATAAGTGGAATAGAAGCAATAATACAAGGATGGAAGAGAATGGGCAACAAGATTGTTAGAGTGCAATTTATGCACTAGTTTTGCATTGTTTACTTCCCTTAATATCGATGTTTTGCATTTAATAATAGTGATTTACTTGTATTTTATTTTTATAGGTGCAATTCTATTGATTGGTGCTAAAATTGAGCTAGAAAATAATGTTTAAAGATGATTGTTCTCTTGGAGAAATTATGAGCGTCAGAAGAACTTTGTTGATAAGGCGTGGACACGTGCTGTCAACTACGGACTTGCAGTTTTAGTTTAAAGTGTTTTGTATATTTGGTTATTTTTGTAATTATAAATTTAATATTTCAGATATTAGTATTTTATTTTAAATAGAACTCTAGAGGAGAAGAGAGAAAGAGTATTTAAGGGAGGAATCTATTGTGAAAAAAAGGGAGATTGGGAGAAAAGAAAGAAAACCCTATATCTAAATTTTTCTCTTTTCTCTATGAAGAACTAAACCTATTTTTCTGGTTGAAGGTTAATGAAGTTTTGATTCCTCACTACTGTGAGATATTTCTTATGCTTTAATTGTTTTATTACTTTTTGGGTATTTGTTTATTCTCTGAATTATTTTCATGATTATGTTTGTTAATTAGATAACTGGCCATTATTTAATTATCAACTTAATCTATTGTCAATTAAAGGATTCATCGTATGAAGATTTTAATGTTTGTGACAAATAACATAGCAGTGAGTTATGTTATGAGAATAAACAATTTAATTTAAATGAACCATCGTATGCGTTTGTTGATTATGATTTGGGTCTCTTTGCTTTTTCAGGCTGTCAATTGATTAAATCCTATGATCGTATATAGGGTTGTCTATTGATGAGGGAAATAACCAACGGTCGTACCTTGGTTATTGACTAGTTAAGGAGAGATTGGCTATTAGAGGGTCTCAGTAGCTATAACCGGTCTATTCATAAGTAGTAATAATTTATATTTAAATCAATGATCAGTAGTCGAATCAAGCTGAGTTAGTTCCTTTAACCAGAGCTTTCTCCAATTTGAATTACAACTTTAATTTGCATTCTAGTTATTTTAATTTGATTTTTATTATTGTTAACAATTCCCCCATTTTACGTTTTACTTTTTAAAAGGATTTAAATAATTACCGATCTCTATGGACACGATTCTGCTCAATCACTATATATAATTTATTTAGAGTAGATATTTATTTTTGCTGGCCCAAAATAAGGAGATGGAAGCATTTGTCAAGAGATAATTGCACTAAAGATGAAAATAAAATGGGTCAAATTGCTAAGAAAAGGCCCATGCAAAAAGCGGGAAAGTTAAGTCCAAAAGCCAAAAAATAAAAAATTGACAGGCCAATGAGGATGAAAGCAACGCAGAGTGAAAATTGCTTCCCAACAGAGCTTAGCTCCAGGCTAGAAACACAAGACATGGAAGAAATGAAGGTGATTGAGACAACTATCAATGAGTTAACGGTGGAGGCTGGTAGCCAGCCCTGCCGACAGCCATGAAAATCCTCAGCTGGAATGTCCCGAGTTTGGGGAATCCCCGGATGTCACTCAAATATATTCTCCAAACACATAGGCCACAAATTGTTTTCTTATGTGAGACTAAGATGCGGCCTATGCAAATGGATGTTGTTCGTTCTGAGCTGAAATTTGAGAATTACTTTACAATTGGTAGGAATGGGTTAGGAGGGGGATTAGCGATGCTCTGGAATTCTGATATAGCCATAAATATAGCCTCTTACAGTCAACATCATATAGATGCCGGGATTTGTAATGAAGGAGGGCAAAATTAGAGATGCACAAGGGTGTACAGGCATCCATAAACAACTCAAAAGAGGCACACATGGACATTGATGAAATAGTTAGCAAACTTATCTCTCTTACCGTGGCTATACTTTGGTGATTTTAAATGAAATATTGCACTTGCATGAGAAGAAAAGAGGGAATAATAGAGACGTAAATATGATGTTCAAATTTATAGATGCAATCCAAGAATGTGGTTTAACTGACCTGGGGTGCAAATGAAGAATTTTTACATGGTCAAACCGAAGTTATGGACCAAACTTCATAGAGGAGAGATTAGATAGGTTTCTGTGCAACTCTGAATGGGGCAATCAATTTCATGATTTGGCATCTACTAATTTAGAGTCATGGAGCTCAGATCATAGCCCAATGATAATGGAAGTGGAGGAGATGGGTATTGAAGTATACAGTAGGAGAAAAAGCATACAGAGAATTCATTATGAGGATATGTGGAGCTCGTATGATGCTTGTAAGAAAATAATCGAGCATGAGTAGAGTATGTAAGGGGTGTGGATTGATGGGAACCCGATATAATTGTTTAAAAAATCAGCCAAGATGACAATGGCTCAACTGAGAATTTGGAGCAGGGAAGAGTTTGGTGAGAGAACAAAACAGCTAAAGTCATTAACAAATAAGTTACAGAGGGCTAGACAGAGTAATATACCCTATGTGGATGGAGTTGAAATAAGAAAGATTGAGAAGCAAATTGATAAAATTTTGGCTAATGAGGAGATATACTGGAAGCAGAGATCGAGAGCGGATTGGCTGAAGGAGGGAGATAAGAACACCAAGTTTTCCACTTTAAAGCATCATCAAGAAGAAGGAAAAACAAAATTAGAGGAATTGAAACTAAACGAGGTAGCTAGACTAAAGAGGAAAGAGAAGTAGAGAAGGAATTTTGTGGTTTTTTTAACAAGCTCTTCAAGTCGTCGAATCCCTCGTAAGCTCAAATTGAGGCTGCCTTAGCTGATTTGGTTCCAAAGGTCACGGAAGAGATGAATGAAGATCTTTAACAACCTTTCACTGAAGAGGAGATAACAACAACATTATCACATATGTGTCCTACCAAAGCCCCTGGCTCGGATGGACTGCCGGCATTCTTTATCCAAAAGCACTGGAAGCTGGTCCGTGAAGGAGTTATCAACACATGCCTCCACATTCTCAACGAGCAAGGTAACATTGCTCCACTAAATCACACATATCTTGCTCTTATTCATAAGGTGGAGAAACCAAAGAAAGTGGCTGAGTATAGACCTATAAGTCTTTGTAATGTAATTTATTGGATTGTGGCAAAAACCATTGCAAATAGACTTAAAGAAATTCTTCACCAAATTATATCCCCTCCTAAAGTGCATTTATTATCCCCAATAGGCTTATAACGGACAATGTGATCATTGGGTATGAGTGTCTTCACAAAATTAGGCATAGCAAGGGAAATAAAAATGGATTTGTGGCTCTAAATTTAGATATAAGTAAAGCTTATGATCGAGTTAAATGATCCTTTGTAAAAGCTACAATGATCATATTAGGCTTTTTTTTATGTTGGGTTGATCTAATAATGAGATGTATCACCACCACGTCTTTCTCTGTTCTTGTTAATGGGGCTGCTAAAGGGTGGATAAAACCTCAACGAGGGCTTAGACAAGGATGCCCATTGTCCCCTTATCTCTTTATTTTGTGTGCTGAGGTGTTTTCTAGATTATTGATGCAGGTTGAAAATCAAAACCTCATACATGGATTGAGGTTTGGAAACAATATCTTAGTATCCCATTTGTTGTTCGTTGATGACAGCTTGATCTTCACAAAGGCAACAATTGCTGATTGCAAGCATCTTAAAACAATCTTTGATCGCTACACCACTGCTTCTGGCCAGTTATTCAACCTAGACAAATCTTTAATGTTTTTCAGTGGTAATACCAAAGCTAACCGAGTGGCTGCGATTAAAGAAATTTTTCACCTGAATGTTGTATCTAGACATGAGAAGTACCTTGGGCTACCATCCATGATCAGAAGAAACAAAATGAACTTCTTCAATGATATAAAGCTCATGGTGATAAGAAAAGTTTCAAGTTGGCAGCACAAGCATTTTTCTAAAGGTGGCAAGGAGGTCCTTATCAAAGCCATAGCCCAGGCGGTTCCAACTTATACCATTAATGTATTCAAAATTCCTTAGGGACTTTGTGATGATATCTAGAAAGTTATAGCTAAATTTTGGTGGGGATCAAAGAATGATCGGAAAGGCATTCATTGGGCAAGGTGGGAGAGGCTCAGCAAAGCAAAATGAAGTGGAGGAATGGGGTTTAAAGAATTCTCGTGCTTTAATCATGCATAGGTAGCTAAGCAAGGGTGGATGATTCTTTAATTTCCAGATTCATTAATGGCTCGAGTTTTGCAAGTAAGATATTTTAGAAATTCTGATTTCTTGCAGGCAAAACTGGGGTCCAATCCTTCTTACATCTGGAAAAGTATTTTATGGGGGAGACTTGTAATCCAGAAGGGATATAAATGGAGGATCGGTTCAGGAAATAAAGTACAAATTTACAGTAGCAATTGGATCCCAAGACCAACAACATTCAGACCAATTTCTATCCCAACCCTTCCCTGTGATGCTGTGGTTTCTGAATTGATTAACAATAATCAAAGCTGGAATTTGACTAAAGTGTACCATCATTTTCGAAAGGAAGATGCAGATCAAATAGTTAGCATTCCTCTCTCGCGAAGACCAAAGACTGATCAGATATTCTGGCATTATAATAATAAAGGCAATTATTCAGTCAAAAGTGGATATCATATTGCTCAGAAGATAAAGTTTCAAGAACTTCCCAGCTACTCTGTAAATAAGCTAGGAATTTAAAAAAATATTTGGGCTAGTACTTTGCCTGAAAAAATTAAAATATTTATGTGGAGAGCTGTCCAAAACTTGTTACAATTAGCTGAAAATCTATGGAGGAGGAAAGTGATTCCAGATCCTATCTGCCAACTCTGTAAAAGGGAGATGGAAAGCATTTCTCATGCTTTGGTGGACTGTAATTCAGCTCGAAAGATATGGAGAATGGTCCATTTTGCAGATAAATTCTATTTTCTTACAGAACAAAGCATGATAGATGTGCTGCAAAAAATGACAGAAATATTGAATCATACAGAATTCGAATTGTTGGTGGTTGTGTTTTGGGCAATCTAGCATGCAAGAAACAATTTCTTTTTTGAAAGAAAGAAAGTAGATCCTTTGACCTGTTTAGCAAAAGCTGAGGTTGTTCTAGAATCCTATAAAAGAATCAAATCTCCAAGTGAATCACACATGCACAAGATAATGTAACACCCAAAAAATTACCCATGAAAACACAAGGGTAAAATTGGAATGAAACCTCACATCATTTATTCTTATTAATAAATCTCAAGATAAACAATCATTATTCATACTCCAACTGAATCCTTACATAAAACATATGAAATAAGGTCTCCAAAGAAAAGTCTCTAATGCAAAATAGGAAGTCTAGACAAATTTAATCTTTTGAAGCAACTCCTAAGACCCACTAAGACAAATTCTCCGTCTAAGAACCCAAGCCATATCTCTAATCAATCTGCAAAATATTGGAGACAAGGGGTGAGCCGTCAACTCGGTAAGCAAATCCATGCACAATATTTGCAAACCTTTGTCATATACCTTTAAACATTTTATAACAACATCTTCATTTAGCATAAGGGGTGGATTCATATAAAAACATTAAAACATTTATAAAAGCATTAAAGCGTAAACATTGGTAGCTCATGCCTCGTAGTCATCATCATTCATCATTCATCATTTAGGGTGTTATACCTCGCATTGTTCCTCATTCAGGGTACTATACCCCGCATTGTTCATAACATCCTTGTGCACAAGACCATCATCATACCAGCAAGCTGGCCATAACATTACATAACATCATAACATTTGCATTGTATATATTACTACGAACTATGAGCCAAAACATTTTGAATCCACATTACATCCTTTCATAAATAACTTTTAAAGTTTTCTAAAACATTTAAGAACCTTTCTTTGATCATTTAATTCTTTTAGAAAATTCTTTAAGAAAACATTTTGTTTAAGAAAACTAATTTCTTAAGAAAAATTCATTTTAAAATACATTTATATAAATTCATTTAAAAGTGTTTTTATTGTACAAAATTCATTTAAATATTTTAGAAATCAGTTTTGTAAAAATTTCCATTTAAATATAATTTTTGTAACATAAATTACATTTATTACAAAAGCACATCATGCATGAATCTACTTACCTTGATCCGTAACAATCAATTTAATACCTCAAGAACAACCAACGAGTTCACCCACGTCCTATAATCATCATAAAAATATTCTTATCAATATCATCTCTAACCTTAAACATAATCCCAATCATCCTTAAATCATATACATTAATACTAGCTTTATACTTATACATATTCTAAACATATCATATACTTGTGAGTATCCTACACATGCTGATTTTTAATAACCTATACACATGTCAGCAAACCATGAAAATTTACAAAGGCACTGTGAACATGCATAGCATTGCATACAATATTTCACAAAAATCAGCACAAGTCAAAATCGAGTTAGAATATTGACCGTTCACCAAAGTAACAAAACTGTCCAGCACTGACCAAAACATACCTTTTCCACTTAGAAAATTCATAAAATATTCTTTGGTACTCGAAATAATATGCTTCTTTTTTTTTTTCTAATTACAGAAGACACATTCAAAAGGAATATAATTAATAATTTTTGGACTTTTGAAACTATTTTAAAACGTTTTATTTTTGAGAACATCTAACCCGTCTAGAAAATTCCAGATTTGAAAGCAGAATTTCAAAAATTCGTATCTTTTATTTTACATGCCCAAAAATCGTGATTCTAGTTTTTAAAGACAGAGGAAAGATTGAAACGTCAATATAAAATCCTAACATGGCATGTAATATTCATAAACTAGCCCAACTGTTACACGTTTCAGCTTCTGAAATTCTGGAAAATAGTTTCCAGATTTGCAGCAGCCATATGTTACGATTTTTAATAATTCAACCATAAAGAATAAAATTACGAAATTAAACATGCATGCATAGGAGATATAGATCTATTGGCACACAAATCAGCATAATTTTTAAGGATGTGTAACCTTATAGAAAAATTTCCAGAGTTGAGAACCGCTGCTAAAAATCAGAATTTTCCAGCACTAGTAACCCAACTTCGAAAACCCATAACAATTTGCGTACTCAGACGATTTCAACACAAAACCTATCAATGGAAAGCCTAGGATATCTAGTTCCATGATATGTAAGATATTCACGTGATTCTAAATAAAGAAAACGATTTCAAGCAAGGAATAGAGACTGTTCATATCATCACAACATTACAAACACACATATATTACCCAAATCATACTACAAGTAATTAAAGACAAATAATTTCATAAAAATAAATCACATAAGTCGAAGAAATATGTAATACCTTAAAGGCAAACACTAAGAAAATAAGTGATAAATTTTCTTTTCTTTCTTCAAAGACTTATATTTCTTTTTTTTCTTTCTAGGGTTTGTAACGGTGTAAAAAAATAAAAGACGACTTCTTAAAAAGATGGCTTTCTCTTAAATACTTGGTAATTAATAAATTTTTTTTTAAAATTAATAACTTACATAACTTATTTAAAATAATCCAATAAATTTTTTTCACACAGACACTCAATAATAACTATCCCAATTTAATAAGGGCAAAAGAGGAAAAAAATAAATAAATAAAAGTGGGCGTTACAACTTAGTTTAGAAGCAGTAGCAACAGTGGATTCCACCTCCACAAGGATGGCTCAAGATCAACGCAGCCACAAATAGGGAGAAGAAGTCAGCAGGTTTGGGAGTTGTTGCTAGAGACTCAACTAGGAAGTTTGTAGTAGCTGCAATAAAGACATCATAGTTTCATGGGGATGTAACTTTTGCAGAGGCTGAGGCTGTAGAATGGGGCCTGCAGTTAGCTAAAACTTTGGGGGTGTCTTCAATTATAGTAGAAACTGACTCTCAAACTGTTTCAAACCTTCTCAACAGCAAGGCAGGCAGTAGAACTGAGGTTTTCTGGGTGATATCGGGGGTCCAAGATCTAGCTAAAGAGTTTGGTAAAATTAGAATTCAGTATATCCTAAGGATTTGTAATGCCCATGCTCACCTTTTAATTAAATCAGCCTTTGATTATGACGAATCTGCAGTTTGGATGGAAACTTTCCCAGAGAACATTTTGTATCTTCTTCAGTCTCTAAATGAATGAAGGTTTTAATTCCTTATAAAAAAAAATAAATCTCGGTTCTGCTACCCTACATGTTGTTTACTAAGCTCTGATTCCACAATCAAAGCGCGTACATGTGCATCTCTAGCAATTCGCATGCCCCATTCTATGGCTTCTGCCTCAGCAAAAGAAACATCTCCGAAGAATTTTGAGACTTTAATTGCAGCTGCTATCACCTTCCCGTTCTCATCTCTAATAATAGCTCCTAGCCCTGCAAGGGGTTTTTAATTAAATACCCTTTAATAGTTTTAAAATTATTTAAATACCCTCTTTCTTTTTGGTTTTCATGGATACCCTAACAAATGTGAGTAAATTCAGAAATGCCCTTAATGAATGCATCAAATTCACTCAATGAATTGTCTTCATATTTCTTTCCTCATTTCTTTCACCCAACTCTATTTTTGCTGCCAATTCTTTCAAAATCTCTTAGAATCTCTCAAAATCTCTCATAACTTCTTATACAAATACAACTTTGTATTCATTTCTTTAACACCCATTCTTTCTTTAAAGGTGCACTGCTTATTAAACAACCCAATAAGATATGTTAATGTTGTTGGGTTTTAAATTTTTTAATTTTTAGGAAAATTTAGAAAATTTCCTCACATTACAATGTTTTATTTTCACTATTTTTTCTTATATGTAGAAATATATGCAATGTAGGTTGTTTAATTATTTTTTTCAGCAATATAACTTATTTATGACAAAAATGTTTCGTGTCGTGCATTCTTTTGATACCGTGTACGTCATATAGTTAGTCATGTAGGTCGTGTAAGTAATATAGTCGTGTAAGTCGTGTAGGTCATGTAAGAAATATAGTCGTGTACGTCGTGTAAGTATTATAGTCGTGTAGGTCGTGCACTTACTTGTATATGAAATTTGATATTATTGTTTTCATTGTATCATCAGATATGATTTTGGTACGTGTGCCTATTCTCTTCAATGGTGAATGGATTGAGCAAAATGACGAGTATAAGTTCAAAGGTTCCAAGGCTAAAGGGATAATGATACCACGATCGACAACATATGCCGAATTGGTGGAGAAGATAGCTGAAGTTATTGATATAGATACTTCGGAATTTGAAATCACAATGAAGTTCAAACTTAAGACATCTGATCCTATGCCACCAGTTACAATTCAAACCAATAATGATGTGGAATTTTTCTTAGAGGAAGTAGCTAGTGGAATGGAGTTTAGAAACCCGCTCTGCATTACTTTTGAACGTAGATCAAATCGTGTATTCATAAATTACAGCAAAAAAATAAATTTGCATATTCGACAGTTTGAGAAATGATGAGATTAATTATTATAAATAAACAAAGTTATCAGTTTACAATGTCAATATTTGGATAGGATACACTAATGGATATTACAATTAAACATATTACAACCATTTAAAAAGTTTTTTTTTTTTTTATCTTCAAACTGCTTTGTTCCTCTGCTGAAGCATACATGCATACATAAGGAATGACTGCATAAAATAAATCCATGAAATCAATTAGAAACAACTCTTAATCAAAGGCTGGTTGAAAACACAGTCGCAAGTGTGACAATACTCGGGTTATCATCAAATGTTGTCGGAATCTGCACAGCAGCAAATATTAATAACTTTACACAATTTGTACGTGGTTAAAAATAATAACATACTTAGTTAAAAATAGTAACAAAATGAACCTTTACATTATTCTTATTGGTTCTAACGATGAAAAATTAGTAATTTTCACTTTCAGTTTGCCACATTTCATTTTTTCCTGAATACTTTTCGTTGACATTTTCTGCATAGCAACAAATATAAATTCTTAGCAAAAATTAAGTCTTTAAACAACTAAGTTATTATAATGAATTAACAACAATGAAAAAAGTCGTGTAATACAGAAGGTCGTGTAAGTGCAATACATGAAGGCCGTGTAATCGTGCAATACATGAAGGTCATGTAATACACAACCTTGAATCCTACATAATCTTACACGACCAAATCGTGTGTTACATAACAAAATTATAATCGGCACAATCCATCATTTTTTTCACAATTTGCATGCAGCAAAACAACTAGAAATTTGTTTTTGAACATGTAATGAGAGACCCGCAACTAATTAATCTATTTTTTATATATAAACCCTAACTTTTTGTTTTTTTTTTCCTGCATATCAACAAGAAAACTATTTATAGAGAATTACTTACCTCAACTAGTTAAATTATGACCATTTTGCAGTAAAGGATCAACTCTCGCTGGGGATTATGTAGCGACAAACTAGGCTTCTCTTTCTCAGTTGTGGCAGCTTCCTCTTCTCAGGCTCAGTTTGCTCGCGTTGAAGTTCGATTTACCATGTATGGAGAATAAATGTTTGTTTCGATAGAGGTGATGCCGGTGAGAGAATTGCAGTGTTTGTTTGTTGAGTTTGATAATGGAGGGAATTGCAGCAGATGAGTGTTTGTTTGCTTCAGTAGAGGGGGGAGAGGTGCTGTCCGTTGAGTTGAAATATTTTAAAATGAGGATAGCTTAGTAATTTCCTATTAATTTTCAAAGGGTTTCGATGAAAATTTTGGCAAAAACAGATTTTAGGGTATTGAGATAATTTTTGAAGTATGGAGGTGTACCGGGCGCAATTAACTCGCCCTGCAAGGTTTGATTCGGAGTTGGTAGCTGCGTCCACATTAACTTTGGCATATCCATTTTGGGGGAGACTCCACGTTTGAGTAAGCATTACCTGTTGATTTTCCTTGCTTGCATCACTTGGTTGTTTAACTCTTGTGTAAGCTTCAGTTACGGCCTCAGCTTTGGCAACAAGCACCTGGGGGTTTTCTCTTTTCCCTTGGAATAGCATCTTGTTTCTTGCGTTCCATGTCACCCAAAAAATTGTTACCATCATTTCTAAGTCAGCTTTTCCTCTTCTTCTGTTCATGTCATGCATCATACTCAAAATTGTTAATCCAACATTGAGATGGTCACAGCGTGTCCTATGGACTATGCAGATATTTGGAAACATTACATGAGGGATGATGTAATTCATCATTTTGACAAACTACTGGTTTAATTATTTGTATTTTAGTTAAACAACAAGTGCATAATTTTTTCACGTTCGCCAATTGGGTTCATGGATATGATTTCATTGTCATTGTCAAACGGTCTTGATTGTTAATGTGGTTATTGTCACCTTGATTGCCTTCATGCACTTATCAGATTTCACTGGCATTGTGTCGAGGACTTCAGAAGTTTGCGACACAGAAGCTTATGTGAAATTGCTAATTTTTTAGTGTTCTTCATGCTGAAAGCAATATGAAATAAGCCACGAGGGAATTCAGCGCTGTATCATGCTGATTCTCTCATGCCCTCCCTTTCACATTTCTGTCTGTAAATTTCTTGGATTTCAAGGCATTTATCATGCTTGATTAAATTATCTTGTTATAACATGGATGTACAAAGGAATCGTGTCAATTAAGCATACTTTAAATTCTGTAATCAGCAATGACGACAACTGCTCTAGTTTTAATATATTTGTAGCAGGTTTGTTGGAGAAATTTCTGCTGTTACGTTGTATCTGACTTCGGCTTGTGATCCTACTTGTTTGATTTTTTTATTTTTTTATTTCTGTTTTTGAGACCAATGAAACAGAATTATTTATTGCAGATTATGGTTGACTTTGATCTTCTAGGGATGGGCAAGATTGGAACTATTGCTATTATGAATATCAGATTTGAGTCCAAAACTCAAAACAATGGTGTATATCATGAACTGTTTCCAAAGTGTTACCTGAACTGAAAAATGGTGCCCCTGGTTTTTTCAGTTTGAAGCACAGTGTAGATTGATGTGTATAAATTATTAAACTTATGCATGCTTCTGGGTTGTGTTTATATGAATCATATCTCGTATCATGATTATTTCATTGCCATTAATTTCTTCCTTTGAACTTGGAGATTGTCCCTGAAAATTTGTGCTAATATGTTTTATAGCTTGATCCCTTTCAACAACAAAGAGACTCTGCAGCTATGTATGTTGTTGTGCAGGAAAGTAAAAAGTTGCGTGTTTGACTTGAGAATGGAGAGGTGTATATATATATATAAAACATGAATAAACAAAGGCCTTAATACTTGACATATATTAAATAATGATCATTGACCTTAGCTTATTTTATTGGAGGTATGCATTGAACGAATAATAAAGTCACTATATGCATTGTAAGTTGAAATTATACCTGTAGAATTTTTATTTTAATCTTTGGATTGAGATTGATCAACAATTGTCACACATACTCTCACTTTCTTTTGTCACACACTCTCACTTTAGATGGTCAAATTTGTGTGAGACTCCCTAGATTCTCGTCACTTGTGGAGCCGTAATTCTTTTGTCTTCAATTAAATTTTCAACTTCCTTGTATACTAAGTATACGGATAATGCATAGCCTTGCTGAATCTCATAATGTGTTTTAAGCATAAGCTTACAAATGTATATATAAAAATCTCCCCCCAGCCTTTTAGTTTTTAAATTTTGAGGCTTCCAAATCTGTAAACACGGCTCAGATGATTGGTACTGATGAGATAGAGTCGGTGAGAATTGAGTTGGCTGAGATAGGAAGAAGCCTAAGATCATCATTCAGGCTTCAGACATCAAGTTTCAGAAGTAGCTCTGCAATAAGCTCAAGGAGGGAAGATACTGATGTTGAAAATGCCTTGCAGTGGGCTGAAATTGAGAGATTACCTACTTATGACCGGTTGAAAGCATCTTTGTTTGATGTAAACGGCAATGGAAACCTGGTTGATAATCAAGGAAAACATGTGATTGATGTTACCAAGCTTGGAGCACTTGAACGGCATGTATTCATTGAGAAGCTTATCAAACACATTGAGCATGACAATCTTCAGTTGTTGCGGAAAATCAGGAAAAGAATGGACAAGTAAGCCTTTTATAACTAATTATGTGTATGAATCTTTCTACATGAATTTGCAAAAGTATGCAGAGACATAGATTCGAAGAATCATCTTACATTACTGAGTCACATCATAAGCGAGAGTACTCCACATATATCTTCATTTTACTTTCCAATTCAAAGTTGGTTTGGTGCCTACATTTTTCTTCTTGTGTCTGCAACGGCATAAATGCATCATTTTGTTGGATAACCTGAATTCAATTCTGCAGAGTTGGCGTTAAATTGCCCACTATAGAGGTGAGATATAAAAATTTGTGCGTGGAAGCCAAGTGTGAGGTTGTTCATGGAAAGCCACTCCCAACTCTATGGAATTCTTTTAAAGGCATGATTTCTGTAAGTTTCTTCATCTTTCAGAAAATACTTACCAGAATTTTCGGTCTTTATTTAAGGGTTGTATATAATATATTTCTGGTCTGGTTTTGCTATATAAATCAGACTGAGAGTATTGAGTCCACATAAAGGGTCTTTTTTATTTGTAGCTTACTAGTGTTAGAAATGATTTGATACCAGTTGAAACTTGCTTTACAGGTCTTGCCAAAGCTTTTAGGATACAAGTCACTTGAAGCGAAGATAAACATTCTTAATCGTGTTAGTGGCATCTTGAAACCTGGAAGGTACACACAGAATTTATCACTCTACTCAACTCAATTCATTAAACCAAAAACCTTTTAGGGTCAACCTTGCTGATTGTTTCACCATTTTACATCCTAATGATGTATTTCAAGTTCTATTTCTTCTTGTGCTTTGGTGTTCGCATGCATTTACCTTGCTTGTAAGAATTTGTTTATATATCCTACTTATGGAAGCAATATAATATCTGATGGCTGTGCAGTATTTTAACAGTGTAGCTAATCCATTACTCCAAATTTTTTTCTCCTGAAGTCATGTGGTAATTTGTGGATTTTGCTCGGTTAATCATTTGTTATGCCCACCAATTTTTGTTTGCCTATATTCAGGTTGATGTATGCTTTAGAGCAGTTTCATTTCCTGATTCTTTCTAACAGCAGAGACTTTTTTTTTTTTGGCTTGACTTGAAAAGTTATAAATAAAGCCTGCTTTCTGGAAGAAAATTTTCATTTAAATTTCAAGCCTTTTGGCAATAGTAAAAATAAGCTTGCATTTTTTGCAGGATGACTCTTCTGCTTGGCCCCCCAGGATGTGGCAAGAGCTCCCTTTTAAAGGCTCTCTCAGGAAATCTTGATCCATCTCTCAAGGTTCCAAACTTTCTTGATGCTTTGTCATGCCTATTTACCTCTGATAATCTAGAGTAAATGAAATGCAAGCAGGCTTGAATTTGTAACTTAAAATTTGAATCTCCAGAAAACTATAATATAGAAGAAAAACTTAAGATAATACTGCAACAGATTTTGATTATTAGGATTTAGTAAGTTCATGGCACTCGTCTTATTTGTGGCTCGTAATATCTTTTTCTTTTCCCCAAAAGTTGACTGGGGAACTTTCCTATAATGGACACAAGCTAGAAGAGTTTGTCCCCCAGAAAACTTCAGCTTATATAAGCCAAAATGACCTTCACATAGCTGAAATGACTGTGAGGGAAACTGTTGACTTTTCTGCCCGTTGTCAGGGTGTTGGTGTTGGGGAAAAATTAGGTTTTTAAAATTTTTATAAAACCTTTTTAATGACCGTTCTCATATAATATATAAGAACACGTAATCTAGAAATCGTACCTTGAAAATCCGAGTTGGCTTTTTCCGCTGAAGTGATTTAGGCTCCTGGATCACGATCTGCCACCACCACTCCTGTTAGATCACGATCCGTCACCACCACGCTAGTTAGATCACGATCCGTCACCACCACGCTAGTTAGATCACGAACTATCCCCAATGATCTTCCAGGTTATGACTCAGGTTCGATCTGTACTTGACGTGTGGGCGCCTTTATCACTACCAAAGCAACTAGCATGAGAAAAATTTTCTCCCAATAATGGAGAGAAAAATCTTATTCTCAAATCTGTATAAAGTGGCCTCTCATTTTCTGTTGAGAAAATAAGCCTTTTATATCTCCCTCTTAGTGAAACCCTAGGCTCCAAATTAAACTCACGTTATTTACTTTTCCAATAGGGGACCCACCTTGTAAAATAACATAAGGCCCCTTATATAAAAGCTAATTAAATGGAGCCTCCCACTAAATGATATATTTAGGCTTTTGATCCAAATTGCTAGTTATCTTGCTTATTAGTCCAGTAGCGGTGCAGTCAATTAAATGAGCTAACCCGGGGATCATTTGGGAACATACAATAGTGGCTACAATAATTAGGCATGTAATTAAACTAGCCCAATTATTTAATTCCAAATCTACTCCACTAAAAGATTGGAACTGACTTCCATAATTGTATGCTCGAATAATAATTCGTCCCAAGCCACATTGATTTCTTTACTGCGCAATCCTTTGTACCACATCGTTAATTAAATTGATATCTCAACTGTCCAATCAATTTAATAACATCTTATTCCTTGATCCTTACTGGTTTTCTCTAATGATCATTTTCAACATACTAAATATGTCAACACACTCTGGCCAGAGAATTCTATGATCAAGTGCCGAAAACCTATCAAGAGATGTGTTGTACAAATTCTATATTGTTAATCTATAACTCCAATACTCATAATTGCTCCCACCAAGATACCGGATAATCTTGATCACAAGGATGTGTCGTGCCCATTGGTAACTCAAATGGAATAACAATCACAATCATGAAATCATAATTAACTCAAGATTAAGATTACAGTAAAATCAACGCCTATGAGATTTAATAAGTCTGACAGTTATTACAAAGTTAATTAAATCTCATATGTGATCCAGTTCAATGTAGTCGCACTACATCAATAAATTCATACATGATTAAGACAAATCATTCAATGAATTTATTACAGTTTATACCTAAATAAAGTGCCCAACTTTATTTATCAACTGCGAACTAAATTTATTTAATCATAAGATAACTTATATTTATGTCTTCTGTGAATCCACATGGTGATCACATAAATACATATAATATGATTAAATGGACTTTAATACAAATATAAATGCAATTAAGATATTTGAATAAAATACCTCATTAATTTTATTAATCAGAAAAAATGTTTATTACAATTAAATAAACACATATGCTTTTAAAGAGCATAATTTTCCAACAGTTGGAAGCCGAGAAGGTATGTGATTGCAACTGTAGCCATCTTACCAGCGCTGAAAATAATGATAACTAAATTAATATGAATGTTTTGCCTATGCAGAGATTATGATGGAGGTCAGTAGAAGGGAGAAGGAAGCAGGGATTATTCCCGATCCAGATATAGACACCTACATGAAGGTCTTTTACATCTTGGTGTATTTTTGGTCCATTTTTTGAATCCCGTTGGTATATCAAAATTATAAAAATTATATCTGGCATTGAATGCATCAGTTGTAAAGATCTTTTTCTGTACAATATAGTTTTGTGTGCCATTTGATGTAATCATTACAGTGTTCTTAACCATTTTTTTTGTAACAGGCAATTTCTGCCAAAGGAGTAAAAAGAACCCTTCGAACAGATTATATATTGAAAGTAATTCTCTTTTTCCGAGCTCTAATTGATCTGTATCTATGCAAATGCTTTATTAGTTCGTCTGTACATTGTCGCTGCGCCTTTTCAGATCCTTGGACTTGATGTCTGTGCTGACACAATGGTAGGAGATGCTATGAGAAGAGGCATCTCTGGAGGTCAGAAGAAGAGGCTTACTACAGGTTCAACAGATTATCATCCACTTGGGATACAATTTCTATATTAACTTAAAGAGCTATAATCAGCATTGATGAGCTAATAAGGTTCAATTTTCCATTGAATCTGTAGGAGAGATGATTGTCGGACCAACAAAGGCACTATTTATGGATGAAATAACAAATGGTTTAGATAGTTCCACCGCATATCAGATCATTGCTTGTATTCAGCAGCTGGTGCATTTAACAGATTCTACTGCATTGATTTCACTTCTTCAACCAGCACCAGAGACCTTTGATCTCTTTGATGACATCATTTTAATGGCCGAAGGAAAGATTGTGTATCATGGACCCCGGGACCATGTCCTAGCTTTTTTTGAGGATTGTGGCTTTAGGTGTCCTAAAAGGAAAGGGGTTGCTGACTTCCTGCAGGAGGTAAGTGCATTGCAGCTTAAAATGTTCTCATTTTCATGCTGAAATTTTAGTACTTTCATAATTTGATCTGCTGCTTTTTCAGGTTTTGTCCAGAAAAGATCAGGCACAATACTGGCTCCATACTGAACTTCCCTACAGTTACTTTTCAGTAGACATGTTCTCTAAGAAATTCAAGGAATCTCCTCTTCTTAAAAAGCTTGATGAGGAACTTTTAGTGCCATATGATAAATCAAAAAGCCACAAGAATGCAATTTCCTTTAGTGTATATTCTCTTTCTAGATGGGATCTATTCAAGGCTTGCATGTCAAGGGAACTTCTTCTCATGAGGAGAAATTCATTTCTCTATATTTTCAAAACAACTCAGGTTATCATTTTTAGTTTTACATCCTTTATCCAGTTGTTCTCTGTTTCTCCCCTTCTTTTGATTTCTGCTTATTTTTGCTTTCCTAGATTGAAGGGCCTGAGAAAATTGAAATATGTGGACAATCTTTTTGTTGCAGCTTATTATTGTTGCAATAATGGCTGACTGTTTTTCTGCGGACTCGGATGGACATTGATGTTTTCGATGCAAATTACTACATGGGTTCCTTGTACTTTGCACTCGTCATTCTTCTTGTTGATGGCATTCCTGAGTTGTCTATGACGATTCAAAGACTTGCTGTTTTCTATAAACAGAAAGAGTTGTGCTTTTACCCAGCTTGGGCGTTTGCGATTCCAGCCACTATTTTGAAAGTTCCTCTTTCTTTAGTTGAAGCTCTGGCTTGGACATGTCTTACTTATTATGTCATTGGATACAGCCCAGAGGTCTGGAGGTGAGTTTCATTTGAGAAGGCGGAAAGCTTTGTGCTTATTGGTGCACTAAATCCCATTATACAAACCTCTCATAAAGAATAGTTCATGTCTTTTAGGTTCTTTCGCCAATTCATTCTGCTTTTTGCTGTGCACTTTACATCAATATCTATGTTCCGATTTGTGGCATCAGTCTTCCAAACTGTGGTTGCTGCTATGACTGCCGGAAGTTTTGCGATACAGTTGGTGTTATTGTTTGGGGGTTTCGTTATCTCGAAACGTAATCAATTTATACCTTCTCTAATTTGATTTTAGAATCATCAGATCAGCCTGTTAAACTTATGGTGATTATTGGTTGCAGCCTCGATGCCAGTGTGGTTGAAGTGGGGCTTTTGGATTTCTCCTGTTACATATGGGGAGATAGGGCTCTCTTTGAATGAATTTCTTGCTCCTCGGTGGCAAAAGGTATTGTGTCTTATAGCAGAAGTTTTTTGGTTAAGCTAATCAATACAACATTGTGCAGCACTCTTGGTAGAGAAGTTTCTCCTATTACTTCATGTTTTGGCAAAACTTATCATATTGCCATATGATATTTATTATTTATTAATGTTTGTAGAAAGTAATTTTGTTTCTTATTATGTTGTAGATGCTGGCCACAAACACTACAATAGGGCAAGAAATACTTGAAAG
Organism: Citrus australasica; assembly: GCA_029618585.1. NCBI lineage: Eukaryota > Viridiplantae > Streptophyta > Magnoliopsida > Sapindales > Rutaceae > Citrus > Citrus australasica. The sequence goes on from JARCIV010000006.1 coordinate 1,266,503, forward strand.
CCGTGGACTAAACTTTGATGGATATCTTTTCTGGATATCACTTGGTGCATTGTTTGGCTTTGCCTTACTTCTTAACATTGGCTTTACCTTAGCCTTAACTTTCTTGAAGAGTAAGTTCTTCTTTGTAGTAATCCTGTATCAACTTGAGATTAATTATGTTTGTGTACCTAAGTTGATACAAATACAGCTTCTGGGTCATCTCGTGCCATGATTTCACTTGAAAAGTTTTCCGAGATGCGAGTAAGTGAAGATTCCACTTCTGGTGAAATTGTGAAAGAGCATTCTAGGAGTACTCCTATGACTAATAAAGAATCTTATAAAGGTTAATGCAATTTCCATATTTTTTTTGCCATTTTAATGTTTTACATTCTTCATAATTTCAACTAATGCCTTATCTTAATCAACAGGCAAGATGGTCTTACCTTTTGAGCCCTTGACAGTAGCATTTCAGGACCTGAAATACTATATTGACACCCCTTTGGTAATCTTATTATCCATTCTTGTGATGTTTATAATCTTGGACAATGCAGCACATTTACAGGCATTAGATAGACTTTTTACAGACTTTAATTTGCCCCCCTTGGTATTAGGAAATGAGAGAGCGGGGATTTACTGAGAAGAAACTTCGACTCCTTTATGATGTTACAGGCTCATTGAGGCCAGGTGTTCTAACAGCATTAATGGGTGTTAGTGGAGCAGGAAAAACAACTCTGCTAGATGTTCTCGTAGGAAGAAAGACAACTGGCTATATCGAGGGGGAAATAAAAATTGGTGGGTATCCTAAGGTTCAAGAAACATTTGCTAGAGTTTCAGGTTATTGTGAACAAACAGACATACATTCTCCTCAAATCACTGTCGAAGAATCTGTAATATTTTCTGCCTGGCTACGTCTTGCTCCTGAGATCAACTCAAAAACTAAAGCTGTAAGATTCTGTAGCTCTGATGTTCACTGATTGCTTTAGGTTTCAGATGATCGATATTTAATGCTTCTATGACATGTTCCAATAGGAATTTGTGAATGAAGTCCTTGAGACCATTGAGCTTGACGGAATTAAGGATTCCTTAGTTGGCATACCTGGTGTTAATGGTCTGTCAACTGAGCAACGTAAGCGGCTTACTATAGCTGTCGAACTTGTAGCCAATCCCTCTATAATTTTTATGGATGAACCTACAACTGGTCTTGATGCACGAGCAGCAGCAATTGTCATGCGAGCTGTGAAAAATGTGGTTGATACAGGAAGAACAATTGTATGCACTATCCACCAACCAAGTATTGATATATTTGAAGCATTTGATGAGGTAAAACAATTTTAGCTTGCTTTATTAAATAAATGCAAAACTAGAATTTGATTGTGAAACGTTGATGCTGGTTTCATTCTGGCAATAGTTTTATACTCGATGGTTAAGTTTTGGCGTATCAAGTCGCTTTTCTTTTGGGGAAAGAGATTTAGTTTAGCTTGAACAATCTAGTTACTCTCGTTTCGATGAATTGATACAAACATTTTATCTGGATCTTCAGCTGATCCTTTTGAAAATTGGTGGGCGCATCATCTACTGTGGACATTTAGGAAAGCATTCAAGTCAAGTCATAGAGTACTTTGAGGTTAGTTCTTGCAAATTTTTTATTTTATTTTTAAAGCCGACGACTAAACAACTTTTACTGACAGGGTATCTCTGGAGTGCCAAAGATTAGAAAAAATTATAACCCAGCAACATGGATATTAGAAGTCACTTCCACATCTGCTGAAGCTGAACTTGGTGTAGATTTTTCTCAAATATACAGGGAATCTGCTTTATATGAGTAAGTTCAATTAAAAAAGGGTCTTAGATTTTGTTGTAGTTTTGGAATGTGTTACTACCACAAAATTATAATTACTCTGGAGAAGGCTAGCCATAAATTTTTTTAATTGTTATGCTCATGAACGGCAAAAGAGGACTTGAACAACCAGTTGGCAGTGTATATATATATTTATCAATAGTAATAATGCAGCCAATCTTTGATATGAAAGATTTGCTTTTAGTTAGAGAACATCTCCTTTCCACAGAACTGAGGGTAAATATCAGATTTCTATAATAGTAAAATTTCATTTGCTTGTGTTGCAGTTAGTATGCTTGGATGACAATCACTTACGCCTTTTGCATTTGGCGATATTGCAATGCTTGTAGGAATAACAAAGAACTTGTAAAGCAATTGAATACTCCACCTCCTGGTTCAAGAGATCTGCATTTTCCAACTCGCTTTTCACGCAATGGTTGGGGACAATTTAAATCTTGCTTGTGGAAGCTCCATTTGTCTTACTGGAGAAGTCCTTCATACAATTTAACGCGTATAATGCACACGACTATATCATCTTTACTTTTTGGTGTACTTTTTTGGGAACAAGGACAGAAGATGTAAGTACATTGCTAAATATATATTTATCAAGGAAAAAAGTACTATTTTCTGTTAAATAGTGCCAGGGGTTCTCTGCATTTTGGTTCTTTTAAATATTTTATATTAGACCTTGCTCATCGTCAATGTTTATTGAGCACTTTCGATCAACAGGTTATGCTTTGACTTTCAATTGCTCCTCTGTATGACCTTAGAAGGGCATTTAGCTTGATATCTTTAGTGATAACCTGTCATGGTTCGTCTACACATCAGTAGCAGAAATTTATGTATCGTTTCTATCCCATCACATTGTTTTCTAAAATGAACCTAGAATTACTTTTGATGGACTGATGATCATCAGCACATGTGCTCTAGTTTCATTCGTTTTAGTAAGATGAAATTATTAGTATAGTTTGCAAGCATCTAACATCTATTTATTTTCCCTTAAATCTGCCAGAGATAACCAGCAAAATTTATTCAATATAGTGGGTTCATTATACTTGGCTGTGATATTCTTGGGGATAAGCAATTGTTCATCAGTTATACCAAATGTTGCGAGGGAGAGAACTGTTATGTATCGTGAAGGATTTGCTGGGATGTACTCTCCATGGGCTTATGCACTTGCACAGGTACATATGAATTTTACTTCATTCTTTATGTTGGCTTTTTGTTCAACTCACAAAGAATCTTGTAATGTGCTCTTTTTATTGATAATTTTTCTTATTTAGATATGCATACTGATTTTGTAGGTGACAGTTGAGATTCCTTATTTACTTATTCAATTACTTGCATATGTGATCATCAGTTATCCAATGATCGGATATTATGGTTCAGCATATAAGGTTTTCTGGAATTTCTATGCGATGTTTTGTACAATGATGTTTTACAATTATCTGGGAATGCTACTAGTGTCATTGACGCCCAATTTCATGATTGCGTCAATTCTATCCACAGTTTTCTATACATTATTCAACCTCTTTTCTGGATTTTTGATTCCTGGACCGGTAAGCCACTACATTCATGTGTATCTATGAGTATATATATATAATTAGCAAAATGTTTTGAATATTAACTTTGATATTTAATTTTCTACAGAAAATTCCCAATTGGTGGATTTGGTTGTATTATATGATGCCTACCTCTTGGGCTTTAAATGGTATGATTACTTCACAATATGGAGATATTGACAAGGAAATTATTGTATTTGGTGAAACAAAATCATTGTCCTCCTTCTTAGAAGATTATTTTGGGTTTCACCACGATCGCTTGCCGATTACGGCTGCCGTTCTTATTATCTACCCTCTTGTTCTTGCTTTTCTTTTTGCATATTGTATAGGAAAGTTGAACTTTCTTAGAAGGTGAAATATATTTTTAGAGAGGGCGTACTGTGGCAACATATATTTCCTAGAACTAGAAAATATACATTTCTAATCTATGTATACCCTTAATCAATATTGCAGCAAATAGTTGACCATATATGTAATTGGACACAGTTTAGCTATTCTATAAGCTGGACAATTACAATATTATCATCACCCCTTGCTTTCATTGCCCTTTTCATAGTTTCTGACTGCGTCATCAAAGGCAATTGCAACTTGGGCTTCAAATCTGATTGCTTCTGCCTCTGCAAACTCAACAGCACCATTAAATCCTGAGTTATTTACTGTGATCGCTATAAATTCAACCCCCCGAATATAATATTTGGATCTCCATTAAAAGCGTGTACTATTTTTCTAGAGAGCTAGTCCAAATTGGCTTCATTGTTTCTACGTTGTAATATCATCACATATTGATGTTGGCTAGAACGTTCATAGATCAAGGATAAAAAATCCGAAACTTTTTTTTTTTTTTTTTTTTTGGACATAGATTGAATACATAATGTAATTGAAACCCACAAGAGTACATAGGTTGATAAAATGATATCACCTCTAGCTGCCCCTCTATGCATTCATTGAGGCATTTCACCAAACAGTTTTGGATTTTCATCAAACAGTAGGCTTGAGAGGTTTCACTTTTATCAACCATCAGCAAAATCTGTTCAATGGTCCTGGCAAGGGTAGTTTGGTCTGCCTAGTTCCCAACAGTCCCTAAACCGAACTATGATCAAACGGATATCACAATAAACTAGTAAAGCTCAAAATCAACGTGAACAACAAAAGTTCATCATATTGCCGCCTCTAATTGGAATAATCCATACCGCCAAAATTTTAATTATAAACCTATAGAATTATACAGTTGTAATAAAATTGTTATTCCCTCTGGCAGCCCTGTTTTCGTCGTCTAAGATCAAATTTCACTTTCTTCTGTTGGATGAAGCTTTTAACTTTGTTGCCTTGTGATTCATAAGACTAGGACTGTAAAAAACATAAAACAAAGTAATGAGCCTTTTATTTATCTCATGAGATACAGTGTAAATTTATATCACTTGGACAAAAACTATAGCAGAATATTGCATTATCTAGTTTTCTGTTTGCTTGTTGGACATGGTTTTAGGTTCAAGGAGAATGTTCTTGACTGATTGTAACTCATGGACAACATTGGTGATGTTCATTCGATCTTGCGGTGACTCCATTGAACAAGCAATTCCAATTCTGAGCATAGAAATGAGACATTCTAATGTACTGTTGGTTCTTGTTTGACTTCGCCTATGGTTATCAGTACCAACCAAAACTTTATCGTCATTTAGAAGCATCGGATCCACTATGTCCATCACATGATCCGGCAAGGCCATTCTTGCAAAATTATGAAGATTCAAGCCTCCTTCAAACATAACATCTGTTGGTTTTTTTGTTGTCATCATTTCCAACAACAATATTCCATAGCTATAAACATCTCCATTTGTTGACACCTCACTTCCAAGGCCATACTCTGCTCTTCAATATAAGATTTATTAAGAAGTTAGGAATTGCAAAAAGAAATTAAAAAACTAAAAAAATAAATTACGGATTAGAATATAAGTTATAACCTGGGGCTACATAGCCAATTGTTCCCCTTACTCCAATAGAGCTGCTTACAGTTGGATTTGAGACTGCTTGATAAAATCTAGATAGTCCGAAATCACCAATGTGAGCAGACAAGTCATTATCGAGAAGGATATTACTTGGCTTTAGATCACAATGGAGAATTGGTTCTTGGCAGTGCTGATGAAGATAGTCTAGTGCTGAAGCCACATCAATGGCAATGCTTATTCTCTGAAGAAGTGTAAGCTTCTGAATTTCAATTTCTCTGTCTCTTTGTGGAATAGCATCTGGATGCAACCATTTTTCAAGACTCCCATTTGGCATGTACTTATAAACAATAGCTTTAAAGTCGTTACCTTGAAAATCAACACTTGAGCATGAAGTTATGACCCTGACAAGATTTTTATGACGAATATTTTTCAAGGCTTTGCACTCAGCCATGAAGCTCTTAGAAGCTCCTTGGCGTTGGAGGTTAATCACTTTGATTGCAACAACAGTTCCATCTTCATCAAATACTCCCTTATACACAGAGCCAAAGTTACCAACTCCAATCAAGTTTGTTGAGGAAAACCCATCAGTTGCTTTGAGGAGGCTTTTGTAAGACGTCTTTAGAAGTGCTTTTCTAATCATTGGTTCTGAAGGCTGCCTGGAAGGTCTGCTCCTTTTGTGCCAACTGAAAATGAAAAATGACACCATCACTATTCCTAAAAAGACGCTCACAATTGAGATTAATATTTTTAGGCTTCGAGAGATCCTCTGATTGCTTGATTTGTTCTCGGTGCATTTAGGTAGCCGCAATTCAGGTATGCCCCCACAAAGTCTGTGACAACCTGCAACTGATATTGCACTTGTATTTGCGAAAATTCCTTTTGTTGGTACTTTCCCCTCGAAATCGTTGAAGGAGAGGTTAAGATATTCCAACGAAAGAGCCTCGAGGAATAATGGAATTTGCCCAGACAAATAATTCCGCGAAAGATCAAGCTTTCGAATACCTCTTGAAGTTCGGAAAAATGAAGGAATAGATCTGTGGAAGTAGTTACCCCCTAGATAAATATCTTCAAGACTAGAGCAAAGACCAAGTTCAATTGTGATTTCACCAGATAAGCCATTATTAGACACATCAAAACTCCTCAAAGCTTTCAAATTACCGATCCTTGGAGGTATAGATCCAACGAAGTGGTTTTCGGCTAAATTCAATGAATTTGAAAGATAGGATATACTGAAAATGGCTTCTGGGATAGTTCCACTGAGGTCATTTTGGAACATTCTAAATATGCCAATCGTTTCAAATTTCCCAGACTAGAAGGAATGACTCCTGATAAATTGTTATTATTTAAGAAAATTTGAAATAATGACGAAAGGTTTCCCAGAGTGGAAGGAATTTCCCATGACAAATGGTTGCCACTAAAATCCAAGCCCTGTAATTTTAGAAGTTTACCCAGTTCTTTAGGAATTGCGCCTGTAAATTGGTTTTCCTCCATCTAAAATAAATATAAGTCAACAAGGTTCCCTATTCCTGAAGGGATGCTTCCATATAACTGATTATCACTAAGGGCCAAAATTTGAAGTTGATTTGACAAATTAGCTATTGAATGAGGCAATGCTCCTCTAAATTGATTTCCACCTAAACGGAGAACTCCCAATTTGCTACAGTTGGCCAAAGAATTCATAAACCCCATCTCATCACTTTCCCCACTTCCCAAATTACTAGAATATAAATTTAAGAATGAAAGATTCTTTATGCTCCCAAAATTGACTGAAAATTTTCCGGAAAAATTGTTTTTCCCAATTTGAAAAACTTCAAGTTTTGAAGCATTTGATAGAGATATTGGAATTGCTCCGCTGAAGAAGTTTTGGTCGATTTGGAAGTATTTGAGATTCGGAAAAGTAAGACCTAAACTTGTTGGAAGGCTTCCATGAAGTTGATTTTGAAAATATTTCAACGAAGGAAAGATTGTAAATGGAATGCGGGATTGTACCGGAGAGGTTGTTTCCGCCAATTCCAAGAGCTTCCAACTCTTTCAATTGACCCAATGAATCTGGAATATTTCCTCCAAAAGAATTCGCACCTAGAGACAAAAGTTCCAGGGACGATAGATTCCCGAGAAAAGGTGGGATTCCTCCTGTCAAACTGTTTCTGTGTAAAGATAGTCTTTTGATTTTGTATAGCGAGACAAACTCAAATGGAATTCTTCCTACTAACTTGTTGTATGGTAAGGCTAGTACTGTGAGCCTGGAACAATAAGACAAGTTGGCTGGAATTTTCCCAGCCAGGGAGTTATTTGAAAGAAACAGAGCTTCTAACCTGAGCAGACGCCCAAATTCAGGAGGGATTTCACCTTGGATTGTGTTATTCTCAAGGTTGATCTCTCTTAGGAAACTGAGGTTGCCAATGTAAGGAGACAACGAGCCACGCAAGGCTTTTGACCTCATGTTTAGGGCTGTGACTCTTCTGTGCCTTCGACCACATGTAATGCCCTCCCATTCGCAGAAATGGCGAGAATCATTCCATGAGTTGAGGATTCCTTGAGGGTCATGAGAAATCATTGACTTAAAGGCCTGCAAGGCAGCACGATCTCCCTCTTCAAAGGCTGCAACTTGCAACAGTGTGATGAAAAAAAGAAGCATGGATGGAAAATAAAGAGAGTGGGTATTCATTTCTACAAGTGAGAAGGTAACTTCCTTGGCTTGCCTTTATATGTGAGCAATGAGCATATAATATATATATATATGCAAATTTTACCCTTAATTATATAATTGTTAATTATTTTTATTAGTTAATTTTAATTAATTAAATTATTTTATTGAATAAGGAATTAATTGAAGATTATGGATAAAAAGGACATGAAGAAATTCAATTTAGGAAGCATTAAAGATTAATTAATTTTGGAAGCAATCAGACATACATGCATGTGGAAGTGAAGGCAAGGAAACCGAAGCTAGTGAATTAATTCATCCATGCACATGAAGACAAAGAAGATTATGGCAATCACGTGGAGATAAATGTAGAAATTGACTTTAACTCAATTTGCTGGCTTTCCCGTTTTGCCTTATAACAATTGGAATAAAAATATTAAAAGATTTAACTATAGAGGCGGCTGCTTGGCTTACTACAATTATAAATTGAAGTTAGAGAAGAATTCGGTCAACTAGCATTATAAAAAGAGAATTCGGTCAATTATAAAGAGAAGCCACCAGAGGAAGCAAGAGCCGCGAAACAGAGCTCCAATATTCCCATGGCTGATTTTATTAATTTTGTTTCTCTCAATTTAAGTATGTCTAGCTAATTTTCTTATAGTGAGGTTAAGAATGAAACACTATTCAATGAAATAATTATATTTTTATTTAATTAATTCCCTATATATACTCTTTGATGATTATGATTTTTGTTTCCCATGATTAGTAGGATGTTATTAAATATTTTCACCAATTCTGTCGTGCATTAATGATTGTTAGGATTAATATCTAACTAAATTTATGCTTGGATCTATAAAATTTATATATGATTATATTTGATTTTATGTCTTTCATTAAATTGTTTACACAGAGTGCTTAGGAAAACTTTGACTCTTTGTTATTTAATATGTTTACATGAGATGCTTAGATATCATACTATTAAGCAGAAAAAGAACCTACACAAGATTAATTTTATTTGGACTTAATTGTTATATCCATGAGATGATATAGATTGATTTCGAGTTGTCACTCTAAAATTTGGGATTAATTAATAATTAGATAATTACTAATTGAATAGTGGTTGATTCTAAAACTTTAGTAATTTTTGTCTTATTGAATTTTCCTTTACTTTAATTATTTTCTTAGTTTAATTAGTTTAATTTCTCTTAAAACTCAATTTGCTCAACTAGGTTAAGATTAATATTAATTTTAGATTTAAATTAGACTTTTCAATTTATAACAATCTTGTGGATTCGACTTCGTTACCTCTATTCTATTTCTAGATTCGTGCACTTATTAGTATATTAAAATTTTACACAACAGTGAGCTTCTCCTAGCTTTGAAGGTAGGACAAGTTTAGACTTAAAACAAGGAAGCCACCTCTCTTTTTTTTTTTTTTAACCCTTAATTTAAACTAGACTTGACTTAGACCTTTTCATTTGGTTGCAGTCGCGGAAATTGCAAGGTCAAAAATGGCGTTGCTATTGATGCTTACTGGCTGAAAGAATATGTCGGCTTGATTTTAAGTTTTTGTGCCATGACATATCACACCGTCAAAGAATGTGTGCGCTGGATTTTAAGCGTTTGTGTGATGATATCTTGCATTATCAGTGATGTCATGATGATGTGGATGAAAGTGGTGGAAAAGATTTGTGCCAATTGCGCCCGGTACACCTCCATACTTCAAAAATTATCTCAATACCCTAAAATTTGTTTTTGCCAAAATTTTCATCGATACCCTTTAAAAACTGATAGGAAATTACTAAGTTATCCTCATTTTAAAACATTTCAACTCAACGGACAGCACCTCTCTCTTCTCTACTGAAGCAAACAAACACTCATCTGCTGCAATTCCCTCTATTATCAAACTCAAACAAACAAACACTGCAATTCCCTAACCGGCATCACCTCTGCAATTCCCTCTCCCGCATCACCTCTACCGAAACAAATATTCATTCTCCATACATGGTAAATCGAACTTCAACACGAGCTAACTAAGCTTGAGAAGGGGAAGCTGCCACAACTAAGAAAGAGAAGCCTAGTTCGTCGCTACATAATCGCCGGCGAGAGCTGATCCTTTATTGCAAAATGGTCATAATTTAACTAGTTGAGGTAAGTAATTCTAAATAAATAGTTTTCTTGTTGATATAAAGGGAAAAAAAACAAAAAGTTAGGGTTTATATAGAAAAAATAGATTAATTAGTTGTGGGTCTCTCATTACGTGTTCAAAAACAAATTTCTAGTTGTTTTGCTGCATACAAATTGTGAAAATTTGATGGATTGTGCCAATTATAATTTTGTCATGTAACACACGATTTGGTCGTGTAAGGTTATGTAGGATTCAAAGTTGTGTATTACACGACCTTCATGTATTGCACTTACACGACCTTCATGTATTACACGACCTCAAAATTACACGACTTTTTTCACTGTTGTTAATTCATTATAATAACTTAGTTGTTTAAAGACTTAAGTTTTGCTAAGAATTTATATTTGTTGCTATGCAGAAAATGTCAACGAAAAGTATTCAGGAAAAAATGAAATGTAGCAAACCGAAAGTGAAAATTACTAATTTGTCATCGTTAGAACCAATAAAAATAATGTGAAAGTTCATTTTGTTATTATTTTTAACTAAGTATGTTATTATTTTTAACTATGTACAAATTGTGTAAAGTTATTAATATTTGCTGCTGTGCGGATTCCGACAACATTTGATGATAACCCAAGTATTGCCACACTTGCGACTGTGTTTTCAACCAGCCTTTGATTAAGAGTTGTTTCTAATTGATTTCATGGATTTATTATATGCAGGCATTCCTCATGTATGCATGTATGCTTCGGCAGAGGAAGAAAGCAGTTTGAAGATAAAAAAAAAACTTTTTAAATGGTTGTAATATGTTTAATTGCGATATCCATTAGTGTATCATATGCAAATATTGACATTGTAAACTAATAACTTTGTCTATTTATAATAATTAATCTCTATCATTTCTCAAACTGTCGAATATGCAAATTTATATTTTTGCTGTAATTTATGAACACACGATTTGATCTACGTTCAAAAGTAATGCAGAGCGGGTTTCTAAACTCCATTCCACTAGCTACTTCCTCGAAGAAAAATTTCACATCATCATTGGTTTGAATTGTAACTGGTGGAATAGGATCAGATGTCTTAAGTTTGAACTTCATTGTGATTTCGAATTCCGAAGTATCTATATCAATAACTTCAGCTATCTTCTCCACCAATTCAGCATATGTTGTCGATCGTGGTATCATTATCCCTTTAGCCTTGGAACCTTTGAACTTATACTCGTCATTTTGCTCAATCCATTCACCATTGAAGAGAATATGCACACGTACCAAAATCACTTCTGATGATACAATAAAAACAATAATATCAAATTTCATATACAAGTAAGTACACGACCTACGCGACCTACACGACTATAATACTTACACGACTTACATGACTTACACGACTTACACGACCTACATGACTAATTATATGACGTACACGGTATCAAGAGAATGCACGACGCGAAACATGTTAGCCATAAATAAGTTATATTGCTGAAAAAAATAATTAAACAACCTACATTGCATATATTTCTACATATAAGAAAAAATGGTGAAAATAAAACATTGTAATGTGAGGAAAATTTCTAAATTTTCCTCAAAATAAAAAAATTTGAAACCCAACAACATTAACATACCTTATTGGGTTGTTTAATAAGCAATGCACCTTTAAAGAAAGAGTGGGTGTTAAAGTAATGAATACATAATTGTATTTGTGTAAGAAGTTATGAGAGATTTTGAGAGATTCTAAGAGATTTTGAAAGAATCGGCAGCAAAAATGGAGTTGGGTGAAAGAAATGAGGAAAGGAATATGAAGACAATTCATTGAGTGAATTTGATGCATTCATTAAGGGTATTTCTGACTTTACTCACATTTGTTAGGGTATCCATGAAAACTAAAAAGAGAGGGGGTATTTCAATAATTTTAAAACTATTAAAGGGTATTTAATTAAAAACCCCAAAAGATTTTAAGCTTTTGTTTCAGATTTGGTTTTGCTGTTGGTGCTCATGGGCTGGAAGAATGTGTGGGCTGGATTTTGAAATTTTGTGTGATGACATATCACATAATTAGTTATGTTATGCTGACGTGGATGATGTGGTGGGACTATGATGCGGTGCCGAGGTGGAGAAGCCATGGGCCCAATTTTTTGGGGGTTTCGTTATCTCGAAACGTAAGACAATTTATACCTTCACCAATTTGGTTTTAGAATCATCAGCCGAAAAAGGTTAAACTTATGGTGACCGTTGGTTGCAGCCTCGATGCCACTGTGTTTGAAGTGTGATTTTTGTATTTCTCCGATTACATATGGGGAGATAGGACTCTCTGAGAATGAATTTCCTCCTCCTGGGTAGCAAAAGGAGCTGTGTCTTATACCACATTGTGCAGCACACTTCATGTTTTGACAAAGCTTACTGTATGGCCATATGATACTTATTATTTATTAACATTTGTAGAAAGCTATTTGGTTCTTATTATCTTGTAGATACTGCCCACAAACACTACAATTGGGTAAGAAATACTTCGATGGATATCTGTTCTGGATATCACCTGGTGCATTGTTTGGTTTATTGTATGGCCATAGACACTACGTTAACATTTCTGTGTATCAATAGTACATATATATAATTAGTAAAATGTTTTGAACATTAACTTTGTTACTTAATTTTCTGCGGAAAATTGCCAACTGGTGGATTTGGTTATATTATATGATACCTACCTCTTGGGCACTAAATGGTATGAGTACTTCACAATATGGAGATATTGGCACGGAAATTATTGTATTTGATGAAACGAGAACATTGTCTTCCTTCTGAGAAGATTATTTTGGGTTTCACCATCTATCCTCTTGTTTCTTGCATTTCTTTTTTGCATATTATATAGGAAAGCTCAGAAGATGAAATATGTTTTTGGATCAATATTGCCTAGATGAATATTGCAGCAAATAGCTGACTATGTATTTAATTGAAAATAGTTTAGCTATTTTTTATATAAGCTGAACAATTAAAATATTATCATCTCCTCTTGAATTTCTAAAATTTAGATTTGCTTTCATCGCCCTTTATCAAACTTACAACATTTTCATAGCATCCGACTCTATCATCATCACAGGCAATACCAACTTGGACTTCAAATCTGATTGCTTCTGCCTCTGCAAGCTCGACATCACCATTGAATCATTGAGTTATTTACTGTGACAGCCATGAATTCACCCACCTCAGAATTTGTGACAACTGCCCCTACACCTGCCAAGTTCTTTTAAGCAGTAACATCCGGATTTACATTAAGCTTGTACTAATTTTCCAAAGAGGTAGTCCAAATTGGATTCTTAGCATTGTTTCCATCTTGCTATATTATCACATCTTGATGTTGGCTAGAACATTCATAGACGGAAGATAAAAAGGTTTTATTGATAAATGATTTTTTAAACGATTATTTATTGATAATGATTATTATTTTATGACTTAACTGATTATGAATTTTACCGTTTATACGTATTTTGTTATAAAATGATTACTGGTTTCTAATTATTGTTCTTCATAAAGATTATTATATACTTTATCGTTATTAGAACCTTATATATGAATTTGCTTACTGAGTTGACGGCTCACCCCTCATCTCTAACATTTTGTAAATTGATTAGAGAGATGCGGGCTTTTTGATTTAGAGAAGAGGATTTGTTTGATGAAAAAACTTGACGTTTTCTAGATGAATAAATTGTTCCTACTTTGGTTACTACTTAGAGCTGAAACTTGTTTTGGAGGGTTATTGTTCAATTTATTATTTTAGAGACTATGCTTCGATTGTGGAGAATATGGATGTTTTTCGAAATGTTAATAAGATTAATGGTATGACGTTTCATTCCAATTTCCTCTTCAGATTCTTAAGTGAATCTGGAGTATTACACTTTAGATGCAGTGCTATCAAATTAAGCAAAAGCACCATTGTTAAAACATACCTTCATGTAGGAACCTGTAACTTGATCAGGGATAATTCCTGTCTCTTTCTCCCTTTTAATCAATTCCAGCATGATTTCTTCACAGGTAAAAACAAATATTCATTTGTTATTAACGTAAAAGATTGATGAAATATCAGCAACCATCAAATTAAGTATCATGATGCCGAGCGTTCAAGAAATAATGTACCTACTCGGTTTTCCTACACCTTGAAAATGAACAGAAAAATCAAGTGTTTCTCTCACGGTCATCTCAGGAATGTGCACATTACATATCTAGATGTTCTTTGGGTGGACAAATTCTTCTAGTTTGTGTCCATTATAAGAAACTTCCCATGTGACCTATAGAAAAAATTAAGATAGACCAAAACTACAACAGTGATTAGAACTTCTTCTTTTCTTCTTCCTTTTTTTTTTAACTTATTTATTTTAATTTGTTATAAATTAATTGAGATTGTAGCAAAAGAAAAAAAAAATTGATGAGTTATAATATAACAAATTTACAGCTATATTGTAGACTGGTCTGTTTTATGATTTTACAGCTTCAGTTACTGATTCTAAAGGCTAAAAGAAAAAAATTCTCTTCATCGTGTAAAAAAATCATAATCTTCATATGAATATATTACTGGTGTAAAATATAACTGATGATCTCAAAATATAAAAAACAAAACTAAATTGATCAGCTCAATTTTTAATAATACTCAAATTTTCAGTTCGATTTTTGGTTTAACTTTATCGAACCTAAAACTGATAACTGAAAATTAAAAAAAAAAAATGTCTCTTCTAAATAAAGGTCCACAAAATCCAAACGGACGGATGCCAATAGGTTATGCATTTTTATTTAATTCAATATTATTATGATTTAAAGAAAGCCGAACCGTGACTATTCCCAGCCTTTTCTTTTATTTTTATTTAGTGTAATAAACAAATTAAATTGTAGTTAAATAGAGTTTACACGCTCTACTTCCGGGTTTTATTATACCACTAACATCAACAATGATGCTTATATGAACTTCATCTGTCTCTGAGAGTTGTAAATTCAAAGACAATAGGACAAGTTCAGACATAAAACAAAGACGACGCCTTTCTCCTTTTTCTTTTTCTTTTTTTTTTCTAAATTTGAAACTAGACTTGACTTGGACATTTTCAAAATATAAATCTTGGCCATTATCAGTTTGTTCACAAGAAAAAGCTAAGAAAATCTAAATGTTGGCCACTATCAACTTGTTTGCAAGAAAAAGCTAAGGAGAGTTGACATGATCGCTGGCCACTTGACAAAAGCTCAGGCAAAGTTGACATGATCCACTTGAGAAAGTGAGTGGATTTTAAGCTTTTCCGATGCTGGTAATACTGCACACTGCACTTGAATTCTTGCGATGTGGTAATGCCGCACACTGCGCTTGAACCTAAGACTTCAAGACTTCAATTATTAAGAGTGGACGCCCTTACCATTGCGTCAAATTGAATTTTTGTGAGATAATGCAAGAAGTATTTTATAGTCTTAGTGCTACCGCCTAAATTCCTTTTACCGCCTAAATTCCTTTTACTCCCCGTTATTTTATAATAATTCTCCATTTAAGCATTATTATAAAATAACTACTTATTACAATTAATTATTAAACTTAATTAGCTAACAAATATAAGTTAAGAATAATAAAGATGATATAAATTATGTCCATCAAATGCCCTCGAATCTAAATTTTGCTAGTTCTCGAACAAAACAAAATGTAAAAAGCTGAAAATAAAATCTAATTGCACCACCTTTGCTGGTAGTTTCGATTGCATTTTGCATATTCAATAAGCCTTTAAATCTTTAGGTGTCCATGGTGAACGAGTTATAATCTCATGAGAGTTTACAGAGAGGATGTCGACAAACATCATGAGGTTTTGGAATTTGCTCAGTAAAAGAATTTGATTTAATCCTTGTCATTAACAAGAATAGTAGAGACAAAAATACGATTATCAATTCATCATCAAACTTAAAATAGAGAGCACAATCAAATTTTAGATTCTCGTATTTGGACCTTGTGATGTGAAAATCAGGTAACAAAGATGAGTTTATTTTTTAAAAAAATCAAATTGACTTCAATTTTTAACTTTCAAGTAAAAATTTTGGATACCTTTTACAGTACATATAAAGTATTCATTTTATTTTTTAAAATGAGGTTTAATCATTTGTTTTTGCAGAAACTATGTTTGAGAAAGTAACTCAAATACCCTTGTAAGCTCTCTTGTAATCCTTATTGCGAGTAATACAATTTTCCTTATTCGGCTCCATTGCTCTCTTCTCTCTAACTCTTTCGAAAACCTCCAAGCTTAACTAGTCGAGAAGTTCAAAGGATTACTTAGCGACTTTCGGCAAGAGTTGTCTTAGTGCCGCATGGGTTCGTTGCGCAAAACACTCATCCCGTGACAATAAGCTTACATAAGCTTACAAATGTATATATAAAACTCTCCCCCCAGCCTTTTAGTTTTTAAATTTTGAAGCTTCCAAATATGTAAACATGGCTTAGATGATTGATACTGATGAGATGGAGTCGGTGAGAATTGTGTTGGCTGAGATAGGCTCTACCTAGTTTTATTCTGTTAAAGCTTCTTCCAGTCACTAAATCAACAACCGCAACTTGACCTATAACACTAATCAAATTCAAAGCAGCGTTGAACTTGACTGATGGCAGAGGCTTTGTAAGCATGTCTGTAGGGTTACACTCTGATGCAATCTTAATCACATTCATTACTTCTTGAGCAATTTCATCTTTGATGAAATATAACCTTATATCAACATGATTTGTCCTCTCATGGAATTTTGGGTTCTTGCTTAACTGAATGGCACTAGAGCTGTCACAGCTGATATTGACTGATCCTTGCTCGAGTCCTAACTCTGTAACTAACCCTTTTAACTAGATTGCTTCTTTCACTGCTTCTGAGAGTGCTATGTACTCTACCTCAGTAGTTGACAAAGCAACTATTGACTGTAAATAGACCTTCCAGCTGACTGCTCCACCACACAAGGTGTAGACATATCCAGTGATTGACCTCCTTTTATCCAGATCACCTGCAAAATCTGAATCAACATATCCCTGAACTTGATATGAGCTCTTGTTAACTCTTCCATATACTATACCATGACCAACAGTACCCTTTAGATACCTCAACATCCATTTAGCTGCATGCCAATGATGTTTTCCTGGATTCAACATAAACCTGCTTAGCACTCTAATTCCATATGCCAAATTAGGCCTGGTGCAGACCATGACATACATAATACAACCTACCACACTTGAATATAGTATTTTCTTCATGTGTTCAACATCTGCATTTTCTTTTGGCTCTTCCTGTTTTGAGAGTCTGAAATGAGCACCCAGAGGTGTTAAAACTGGTTTGGAGTCTCTCATTCCAAATCTGCCGAGAACCTTCTCCACATATCCTGTTTGAGAAAGAAATAAAGTTTTAGAATCCCTATCTCTAATAATGTGCATCCCCAGTATTCTGGTGGCTGGACCTAGGTCTTTCATTTCGAATTCAGAGCTCAGTTCATCTTTAAGCCACTCTAGTTATTCTCTTTGTTTACATGCCAGGAGCATGTCATCCACATAGAGTAGAAGATAGATGAAATTTCCAAATGGTAGAGTCTTGAAATACACACAACTATCATATGTACTTATGTTGTAGCCATGTGTGATCATAAACTCATCAAATTTCAAATACCATTGCCTAGGTGACTGCTTTAACCCATATAAGTTCTTATTTAGCAAACAAGCCATGTCTTTTGATTCAACTTCAACAAACCCCTCTGGCTGTTCCATTAATATCTTCTCACTGAGCTCTCCATGGAGAAAAACAGTCTTAATGTCTATTTGATCGAATTCCAAGTCATTGTATGCTGAAATTGACAACAAGACTCTTATTGAGTTGTGTTTGACCACAGGGGAAACACTTCATTAAAATCCACTCCATCTCTTTGGGTGAACCCCTTTGATATAAGTCTGGCCTTGTACTTAGCTGGTTAAGCTTTTGAGACTCTATCTTTTATCTTATATATCCATTTACAGCCTACTAGTTTCTGGTAAACTGTTTTGCTTCTTTTGGTGACTCAACCTCTAGGTCAACAACTTCTTTTTCTTCAAAACTTGGATTAGTAATTTCAGTTTCAACCCTTGACTGTGTCAATGCTTCCTCATCAAATACAATATCTCTGTTAACAAAAGTCATGGTGGGTTTCCCATTGATACTCCATATTTTGTACCCTTTGATGCCCTCGGGGTAACCTATAAAATAACCTTTCACAACCCTTGGTTCCAACTTGCTCTGACTAATGTGTGCATAGGCAGGGCAACCAAAGACCTTTAGATTACTAAGATCAGGTGGCTTCCCAGACCAGGCTTCCTGTGGTGTTTTAAACTCCAGAGCTGATGATTGACTTTTGTTAATGAGATATGCAGCAGTAACAACAGCTTCATCCCAAAAATGCTTGGAGAGATTTGAGCTTAACAACATGCATCTGACCTTCTCAACCAAGGTCCTATTCATCATTTCAGCAAGGCCATTTTGCTTTGGTGTATTCCTTACTGTCTTGTGCCTTACAATGCCAAGCTTTTTACATAATTCATCAAATTCATTGCTGCAGTATTCTAACCCATTATCTGTTCTGAGTCTCTTCATTTTCCTTCCTATTTGATTCTCCATTAGAACTGTCCATTCTTTGAATTTATCTAGGACTTTACTCTTATGGTTCAAGGTGTATACCAAAGCTTTCTTGAGTAGTCATCTATAAAGGTGATAAAGTATCTAGCTCCACCATGAGGTGGAACTTGGGAGGGTCCCCATATGTTATAATGGATATAGTCCAGGGTCTGTTTAGTTTGATTCTTGCTTGTGTTAAACTTTAGTTTGGTGGCTTTCCCAAACACACACTTTTCACAGAATTCTGGCTGAGAAATCTGATCATGTCCAAACAAACCTTGCTTTTGTAGTTCTTTCATACCCTTCTGACTCATATGTCCAAGTCTCATGTGCCAAAGCTTGGTTTTATCACTACTTATGCTAGCATTCACTCCAAGCTGAGGTACTGACCCAACTAGAACATACAAACCATTTCTTTTAATACCCTTCATTATAACTTCACCCTTATTTAGGACCTCAATTTGTCCATTTTCAACCTTAATGCTACAACCCATTTTATCAATCATCCCAAGAGAAATCCGGTTTCTTTTTAGTTTAGGGACATACCTTACTTGTTTAAGCTCCTTGGTTTTTCCATCAAACATCTGAATGCTGATAGTTCCCATTCTAGTGACTTTGCAGGGAAGGTTGTTTCCCAGCAAAACTTTTCCACCAGCTATGCTCTCGAAAGTCTTGAAGAATTCTTTATTTGGGCACATGTGAAAGGAGCATTCAGAATCAAGGATCCACTTATCTGTGGGTTGTTTTCTGCAGCAATGAGGACATCTGCACCTTCAGCATCTTCTTCATCTTCAGATGCAATTGCTGCTTTTCCATTTGTATCATTTTGCAGCTTTTCAAGTTTCTTTTTCTCGAAATAGTCTTTGATGTAATGCCTTTCCTTTTGATAGAAGTAGTACTTCATTTTCTTCTTTTTCTTGTCATTTTTCTCTTTTTGATTTTTGCTCTTCTTATCTTTGTTCACTTTATTTTCTGATTTTATTTTGGCAACTAATCCATCTCTAGTAGCTTGATCCTTGAATTATATTCTTTTCTTCAAGTCTTTAGATTCAAGTGCATTCTTGACATCCTTCAAGGTGAGAGTCTGTCTACCATAGACCAAGGTATCCACGAAGTGTTCACAGGAGTCAGATAGTGAGCTCAAAAGAATAAGGGCTCTATCTTTATCTTCAAGCATGACATTGACGTTTTCAAAGTCGAGTATCAACTTATTGAACTCATCAAGGTGATCCTTCATGGCTGTCCCTTCCTTTATTGAAAACGTATAGAGCTTCCTCTTCATGTATAATCTTTGAGCCAAAGATTTTTTCAAGAAGAGTTCTTCTAGTTTAGCCCATAGTCTAGAGGCTGTCTTCTCTTTGGCTACTTCTCTCAACACTTCATCAGACAAGTGTAGAATGATTGTGCTATGAGCTTTATTATTTATTATTCTGAGTCTCCACCCAAACTTGAAGATCATTCTTCTTTTTTTTCTGGACTTTGATTCTTCTTCATCATCGCAGCCACTATTCAAGCCCTGTTGAATCAAAATGGCTCTCATTTTAAGACTCCACAAGTAGAAATCATTCTCACCGTTAAATTTTTTAAGATCAAATCTTGTGCTACCCATTATCCAAGATCAAGAACAGGGTGTCCTTTCGGCTTTGATACCAGTTTGTTAAGAACTAACCCAATACTTCAAGCCCCTTTACGAGAATCAAAGCATATCACCAGACGAAACTAAACATAAAGATCAATCCATGCAATTTCAATCATCAAAAACTTAAAAGAAATGACAAGAAGATGTAACGTGGTTCGGCCACAAGAAGCCTACATCGACGGTTGAAACAACACTGCTCTAAAGCTTTATTAGAATGAGATGGGTTACATAAGATCATGAGATTACAGAGATAACAATCCCTTATATTAGCACTATCTATCTCTCATCTCACAACTTCATAAAAACTAACTCCTCTTCGCTGCCCTTTTAATCCCTTTATACACACTCAGTAACAAAAGAAAGAATAAGCTGTTATTCCTAACTAACAGCTTTAGCAACCAAAAGAGCTCATACCAGCTTAGCATGCCACCTCACTTACGTCAACAAAATATAACTACTTCTAGGCTTCACAAATAGGAAGAAGCCTAAGATCATCACTCAGGCTTCAGACATTAAGTTTCAGAAGTAGCTCTATAATAAGCTCAAGAAGGGAAGATATTGATGTTGAAAATGCCGTGCAATGGGCTGAAATTGAGAGATTACCTACTTATGACTGGTTGAAAGCATCTTTGTTTGATGTAAACAACAATAGAAACCTGGTTGATAATAAAGGAAAACAGGTGATTGATGTTACGAAGCTTGGAGCACTTGAACAGAATGTATTAATTGAGAAGCCTATAAAACACATTGAGCATGACAATCTTCAGTTGTTGCGGAAAATCAGAAAAAGAATGGACAAGTAAGCCTTTGATAACTAATTATGTGTATGAATCTTTCTACATGAATTTGCAGAAGTATGTAGAGACATAGATTCAAAGAATCATCTTACATTACTAAGTCACATCATAAGCTAGAGTACTCCACATATATCCTCATTTTACTTTCCAATTCAAAGTTGGTTTGGTGCCTACAATTCTCTTCTTGTGTCTGCAACGACATAAATGTATCATTTTGTTGGATAACATGAGTTCAATTCTACAGATTTGGCGTTAAATTGCCCACTATAGAGGTGAGATATAAAAATTTGTGCGTGGAGGCCAAGTGTGAGGTTGTTCATGGAAAGCCACTCCCAACTCTATGGAATTCTTTTAAGGCATACTAACAAGAATTTTCGGTCTTTTATTTAAGGGTTGTATATAATATATTTGTGGTTCGGTTTTGATATATAAATCAAACTGAGAGTATTGAGTCCATATAAAGGGACCTTTTTTAGTTGTACCTTACTAGTCTTAGAAATGATTTGATACCAGTTGAAACTTACTTTATAGGTCTTGCCAAAGCTTTCAGGATAGAAGTCACTTGAGGCGAAGATAAATATTCTTAATCGTGTTAGTGGCATCTTGAAGCCTGGCAGGTACACTTAAAGAATTTATCAGTCTACTAAACTCAATTCATTAAACCAAAAACCTTTTTTAGTCAACCTTGCTGACTGTTTCACCATTTTACACCCTCTTGATGTATTTCAAGTTCTATTTCTTCTTGTGCTTTGGTGTTTGCATGCATTTACCATGCTTGTAAGAATTTGTATATATATCCTACATATGGAAGCAATATAATAACTGATGGTTGTGCAGTATTTTAACAGAGTAGCTAATCCATTACCCCAAAATTTTTTCTGCTGAAATCGTGTGGTAATTTGTGGATTTTGCTCGATTAATCATTTGTTATGCACACCAATTTTTGTTTGCCTATATTCAAGTTGATGTATGCTTTAGAACAGTTTCATTTCTTGATTCTTTCTAATAGCAGAGACTTTTTTTTTGGCTTGACTTCAAAAGTTATAAATAAAGCCTGCTTTTTGGAAATAAATTTTCATTTTAATTTTAAGCCTTTTGGCAATAGTAAAAATAAGTTTGAATTTGATGCAGGATGACTCTTCTGCTTGACCCCCAGGATATGGCAAGAGCTCATTTTTAAAAGCCCTATCAGGAAATCTTGATCCATCTCTAAAGGTTCCAAACTTTCTTGATGCTTTGTCATGCCTATTTAGCTCTGATAATCTAGAGTAAATGAAATGCAAACGGGCTTGAATTTGTAACTTAAAATTTTGATCTCCAAAAAATTATAATATAGAAGAAAAGCTCAAGACCATACTACAAACATATTTTGATTATTAGGATTTAGGAAGTTCATGGCACTTTGTCTTATTTGTGGCTCGTAATATCTTTTTTCTTTACTCCAAAAGGTAACTGGGGAACTTTTCTATAATGGACACAAGTTATAAGAGTTTGTCCTCCAAAACAATTCAGCTTATATAAGCCAAAATGACCTTTACATAGCTGAAACGACTGTGAGGGAAACTGTTGACTTTTCTGCCGGTTGTCAGGGTGTTGGAAGCCGAGAAGGTACGTAATTGCACTTGTAGTCATCTTACCAGCCCTAAAATTAGTGCTAACTAAATTAATATGTATGTTTTGCCTATACAGAGATTATGACGGAGGTCAGTAGAAGGAGAAGAAAGGGAGAAGGAAGCAGGGATTATTCCCGATCCAGATATAGACTTCTACACGAAGGTCTTTTACATCTTGGTGTATTTTTGGTCTATTTTTTGAATCCAGTTGGTATAGGAAAATTATAAAAAGTATATTTGGCATTGAATGCATCAGTTGTAGGATCTTTTTCTGTACAATATAACTACTTGTGCCCTTTGATGTAACTATTATAGTAATTATCTTTTTCCAAGCTCTAATTGATCTGTATCTATGCAAATGATTTATTAGTTCGTCAGTACATTGTCAATGCGCCTTTTCAGATCCTTAGACTTGATGTCTGTGCTGACACAATGGTGGGAATTGCTATGAGTGGCATCTTTTTAGGTCAGAAGAAGAGGCTTACTACTGGTCCAATAGATTTTCATCCATTTGGGATACAATTTCTATATTAACTTAAAGAGCTATAATCAACATTAATGAACTAATAAGGTTCAATTTTCTGTGGAATCTGTAAGAGAAATGATTGTCAGACCAATAAAGGCACTATTTTATGCATGAAATAAAAAATGGTTTAGATAGTTCCACTGCATATCATATCATTGCTTGTATTCAGCAGCTGGTGCATATAACATATTCTACCGCATTGATTTCACTTCTTCAACCACCACCAGAAACCTTTGATCTCTTTGATGACATCATTTTAATGGCTAAAGGAAAGATTATGTATCATGGACCCCGAGATCATGTCCTAGCATTTGAGGATTGTGGCTTTAAGTGTCCTGAAAGGAAATGGGTTGCTAACTTCCTGCAAGAGGTAAGTGCATTGCAGCTTAAAATGTTCTTATTTTCATGCTGAAAATTTAGTACTTTCATAATTTGATTTGCTATTTTTCAGGTTTTGTCTAGAAACGATCAGGCACAATATTGGCTCCATACTGAACTTCCCTACAATTTCTTTTCAGTGGATATGTTTGTTGTGCAAATTTTTTTGAACTTACAAGTGCACGAATCTATTGTAGTATAGATCAATGGTGACGAGTGTCGATCCCATGAGCAGGTGAATTTTAATTGTGTGTAGAATTAATTTTGTATGAGGGTGGTTGGATTTGTGGTGAAAATGATTTGGATTATCCTACAATTTGAAGTAAAATGGCAAGAATAAATTGAAGTGAAAGTCTATAAAATTGACGTACTTGGGTATCTGGATCCGTATTAACATTCACCATGGGCTAAATATTCCTTATTAATACCAATTAAATCATGAGGGGGAATCCACACCTCATGAACCACACTATAATCAATATGGTGCTAAGGGCTTATCGTGCCAAATAATAATAACCTTGTACTAGGGTGCCGGTGAAACTAGGGCGGTATCTAGACAAGACCATTATTATTTGTCGACGAGAAGTCAAAACATCTACAAAAACTAGAGGGGAAAAGAAAATAAATTTACCAAATAAAGCCCATGACACATGTTGAGACTTCACCTTCAACCCAAGCTTGAAAGAAAATTAGCCACTCATAATTGAACTAGGGGCAAAATGAAAATTTATTAAAATACGTAGAAAATACAAGATGGAGAAGGAATTACAGAAAATGGAGTCCAAAAATGGATTCAGAGATTCCAAATTAGGGGGGAGAGGTCCTCTTTTTATAGATACATTGAGTAAATCATAGCCATCTTATTAAAAACAGTTTGGACGCTCAGGATTGCGCCACGTCATCAGTCAACAGTACGCGGTTTGAACAGTGACACGGTTTGACCACGCGGTTTGAACAGTAACGCAGTTTGAACAGTAACGCGGTTTGGTTGAAAATAATCCCATGTATTGCATGTACCGTATGCGCGTTTTTTGGTCCACTAATATGCTGCCACGTCACCATCAACAGTACATAAGAATTTTAGTCCAACAGGATAATAACACCTCATCAGTCAATGCTACATCATCGGGTAATGCCACATCATCAATCCGTTTATGTGAACAGTATCATGAACAGAAACGTAGACAGTACATACATGTGAACAGTACCATTTTTCCTTTTATGCTCCTCCTAAGGTTTTCGACCGTCCTGAGTTCAAAAGTGATGTCCGTTTTGCCGTTTGATCTCTCGTTTATTGTGAAATGACTATGATGCCCTTAAAATACATAAAATACTTAATTAAAATCAAACACACATAATTAAATTATAATAAGCTTAATTACATAAAAGTAAGGGTTGTAAGTAAGACTTGAAATGTAAAATGACAATTTTCTCCTTTATAAATATACATTTTCTAATACTCAACAATGTTCTCTGAGAAATTCAAGGAATCTCCTCTTGTTAAAAAGCTTGATGAAGAGCTTTTAGTGCCATATGATAAATCAAGAAGGCACAAGAATGCAATTTCCTTTAGTGTGTATTCTCTTTCTAGATGGGAGCTATTCAAGGCTTGCATGTCAAGGGAACTTCTTCTTATGAGGAGAAATTTATTTCTCTATATATTCAAAACAACGCAGGTTATCATTTTTAGTTTTACATACTTTATCCAGTTGTTCTATGTTTCTCCCATTCTTTTGATTTCTACATATCTTTCTTTTCTTAGATTGAAGGGCCTGAGAAATTTGGAATATGTGGACAATCTTTTTGTTGCAGCTTATTATTGTTGTAATAATGGCTATGACTGTTTTTTTGCGGACTCGGATGGACATTGATGTTTTCGATGCAAATTACTACATAGGTTCCTTATACATTGCACTCGTCATTCTTCTTGTTGACGACATTCCTCAGTTGTCTATGACGATTCAAAGACTTGTTATTTTTTATAAACATAAAGAGTTATGCTTTTACCCAGCTTGGGCGTATGCGATTCCAACCACTATTTTGAAAGTTCCTATTTCTTTAGTCGAAGCTCTGGCTTGGATATGTCTTACTTATTATGTCATTGGATACAGCCCAGAGGTCTAGAGGTAAGTTTCATTTGAGAAGGCGGAAAGCTTTGTGTTTATTGGTGCACTAAATCCCATTTTACAAACCTCTCATAATGAATAGTTCATGTCTTTTAGGTTTTTCTGCCAATTCATTCTACTTTTTCTTGTGCACTTTATATCAATATCTATTTTCTGATTTGTGGCATCAGTCTTCCAAATTGTGGTTGCTGCTATGACTGCCAGAAGTTTTACAATATTGTTGGTGTTATTGTTTGGGGGTTTCGTTATCTTGAAACGTAATCAATTTACACCTTCTCTAATTTGTTTTTAGAATCATCAGATCAGTCTGTTTAACTTATGGTCGTTATTGGTTGCAGCCTCGATGCCAGTGTTGTTGAAGTGGGGCATTTTGATTTCTCCTATTAAATGTGGGGAGATAGGACTCTCTTTGAATGAATTTCTTGCTCCTCGGTGGCGAAAGCTATCGTGTCTTATAGTCGAAGTTTTTTGGTTTAGCTAATCAATACAACATTGTGTAGCACTCTTGGTAGAGAAGCTTCTCCTATTACTTCTTGTTTTGGCAAAACTTATCATATGGCTATATGATATTTATTATTTATTAATGTTTGTAGAAAGTTATTTTGTTTCTTATTATGTTGTAGATGTTGCTAAACTTTGATGGATATCTTTTCTATATATCACTTGGTGCATTGTTTGGCTTTGCCTTACTTCTTAACATTGGCTTTACCTTGGCCTTAACTTTCTTGAAGAGTAAGTTCTTCTTTGTAGTAATCCTGTATCAACTTGAGATTAAATATGTTTGTGTACGTAAGTTGATACAAATACATCTTTTGGGTCATCTCGTGCCATGATTTCACTTGAAATGTTTTCTGAGAGGCGATGAAGTGGAGATTCCGCTTCTGGTGAAATTGTGAAACGAAATTCTAGGAGTGCTCCTATAATTAATAAAGAATCTTATAAAGGTTAATGCAATTTCTATATTTTTTTTCCATTTTAATGTTCTACTGTTGAAACGTGAACCACAAATCTGGAATTGTGGCTGAATATGACATGTCTGTCTTATGTTTCGAGATTGGATGATATGTCAATTGTGTGGGACAATGGAGTCGTATGACAAGCCTGGTTGATCACCTGTGTGAATAAGTTAAGCACGTGTTGAGGCACATGACTTTACTTATTCTAAATGGTAGAAGAAGGCTGTGTTTTGGATGAAGTTACTACACTTGTCTTAAGACTGGCTTAAACGGCTAGTAAAGCTGTTGAAAAAAGTGAGAAAATTCTGGGTTTGTTGCTAACAAACCCAGGGCTGTTACGCTGGCTTCTGGGGGTTGTTTCTAGAGTAATCGAGGCATGTATATAAGGCTTCATGGTTTCGCGTTTGGCTAGTAGAGTAATGTAACAGTTTCTCAAATTGCTTGTTTATTGTAATCACCAAATCAGTGAAAGCTCTTTCTCTTTTTCACAGTGAAAGCTCTTTCTCTTTTTCAGTATTAGTGTCCATAACTCAAAGGGAACTCTATATTATATCCATACTAATTTGTGGGGGCCTGCACTGACAACATCCTTAGGTGGGGCTAGGTATTTCATGTCTCTTAATGATGAATTTTCGAGGATGGTTAGGGTTTATGTGTTGAAAAACAAAGATGATGTGTTTGAGAAATTTAAAACCTGGAAGACTTTAGTTGAAACACAAACCAATAGAAAAGTTAGAAGGTTGAGAACTGACGATGGGTTAGAAAATTTGAATAAAAAGTTTGAGGATTTTTGTGCTGAGCATGGGATTGTAAGGCATAAAACAATGAGACATACACCTCAACAAAATGTATTAGTTGAGAGAATGAACAAAACGTTGATTAATAAGGTAAGGTGTATACTTATTCAATCAAAGTTGTCTGTGTCACTATGGGCAGAGACTCTATCCACTGCCTGTTATATAGTTAACAAGAGTCCATCTTTTGAAATCAATCTCAGAACTCCAATCGAGCTGTAGATAGATAAACCAACTGACTATTCAAATATGAGGGTATTTGGATGCCCTGTATATGCTCACATAAAACAAGGGAAGCTGGAACCTAGAGCTCTTAAGGGTGTGTTCATTGGCTATCCAGAAAGAGTGAAGGGATATAAGCTCTGGTGCACTGATTTCAAGCCACCAAAAGCCATAATCGGCAGGGATGTGGTCTTTAATGAGGCTGAAATGTTCAAACAATTAGAAGCTTCAAAGACTGAATCCAACCACCACATGAATGAGAATTATAAGTCTTATTTTGAGGTGGAGCCATCAATCCTATTTGCAAAATAGAAGACCATTGTTGAATCAGACTCTGAGGCTGGGAGGAACATGTCAGAGTTAGAGGCTGAATCTGAAGATGATCAAGATGACAGGAGTTATCAACTTGTGAGAGACAGGGAAAAGAGAATAATAAGACCACTTAAGAGATATGCACATGCAGATTTGATTGCATTTGTATTGACAACAATGCATGAACTTGACTCAGATGACCCAAAATATACTTAAAAGCTATAAAAGGGAATAAATCAGAGAAGTAGAAGACTACTATGGATGAAGAGATGCAGTCACTACTCAAGAATCACACTTGGACTTTGATTGAAAAACCACTAAATAAGGTAGTAGTTGGTTGTAAGTGGTTTACAAGGTTTAAAGAAGGAATACCAGAAGTTGAGCTAAAGAGATACAAAGTCAAGCTTGTAGCCAAAGGCTTCACACAAAAGGAAAGTATAGATTATACTGAAATTGTTTTCCCTTGTAGTGAGACATACCTCTTTAAGGATCTTGTTGGCACTTGTGGCAATAAATAACATGCATCTCAAGCATATGGATGTTAAAACTACTTTTCTTTATGGTGAGTTAAATGAAATAATAGTGATGGAATAACCTGAAGGGTATATAGACCCTAGGAGGCCTGATCATGTGTGTCATCTTAAAAAATCCTTATATGGGCTTAAACAATCCCCATGGCAATGGTACTCAAAGTTTGACAGGTTTATGCTTGAGAACAGTTTTCAGAGATGTTCTTTTGATTGCTGTGGGTATTATAAGGATGTGGGAGATGGCAGTAAGATTTACTTGTTATTGTATGTTGATGACATGTTGATAACATAAAAACATATGGATCAAATAAATGACTAAAACAACAGCTAGGGGGTTCATTTGATATGAAGGATCTTGGTGAGGCTAAGAAGATCCTTGTTGTTGAATTGATCAGAAAAAAAAAAAGAATGGTACCCCGATTCTATCACAGTAAACTTACATCAGAAAGGTGCTTGAAAGGTTTGAAATGGGGAAAGCCAAGTCAGGTTAGACTCTATTACTAGCTCACTTCATATTGTCATCACAACAGTTTCCAAAAACTGATGTTGAAAGATTTGAAGCTAGCTCAATTCCATATTCAAGTACTATAGGGTGTCTGATGTATGCAATGGTTCTGACTAGACCATATTTGTCTTATGCAGTGGGTGTTGTAAGCAGATATATGGCAAATCCAGGGAGAGAAACATTGCAAGGCTGTGGTGTGGATTTTAAGGTATCTTAATGGCACCATAAACTATGGTTTGATATATGAAACTAATAAAAGGAAGGAAGTCAATGTAGATGGCTTTGTAGATGCTGACTATACTGGAGACCTTGATAAAAATGAGGTCATTAACTGGATGCATGTTCAAACTTAGTGATTACACTGAGTGCACTATAAGCTGGAAAGCTTCATTACAAAATGTTGTTGCTTTGTCAACAACTGAAGCTGAGTATACTGCTGCAGCTGATGCAATAAAAGAGGCTATTTGGCTTAGAAGAATGGTGACTGATTTGGGGTATGAATAAAAGCAAGTTACAGTCCGTTGTGATAGTCAGAGTGCTATCTGTTTGAGCAAAAATCAAACACACCATGAGAAGACTAAACACATTGACATTAAGCTTCATTTTGTTAGGCTAAAAGTATCAAAAGGAGTGGTAAAGCTGATGAAGATACATATTGATGATAATGTGGCAAACATGTTAACCAAAGATCTACTAGGTGCCAAGTTTGAGTTTTGTGTGAACTCAACTAGAATCTGCAGGGTTTAAGTTGCAGAGAATGAGTGAAAAAGAGAATGAGGAGTAATAGATTTGGGTTCAAGGTGGAGAATGTTGAGAAGTGAACCATAAATCTGGAATTGTGGTTGAATATGATATATCAGTCTTATGTTTCGAGATTGGATGATATGTCAGTTGTGTGGCACAAGGGAGCCGTATGACATGCCTGGTTGATCAGCCGAGTGAATAAGTTAAGTATGTGTTGAGGCACATGACTTCACTTATTCTAAACGATAGAAGAGGGCTGCGTTTTGGATAAAGTTACTACACGTGTCTTAAGGCTGGCTTAAACGGCTGGTAAAACTATTAAAAAAAGCGGGAAAATTCTGGGTTTGTTGCAAACAAACCCAGGGCTATTACACTGGCTTCTGGGGGTTGTTTCTAGAGCAATCGAGGCACGTATGTAACACCCCAAAAATTACCCATGAAAACTCAAGGGTAAAATTGGAATGAAATCTCACATCATTTATTCTTATTAATAAATCTCAAGATAAACTGTCATTATTCATATTCCAATTGAATCCTTACATAAAACATATGAAATAAAGTCTCCAAAGTAAAATCTCTAATCCAAAATACAAAAGTCTAGCCAAATTTAATCTTTAAAGCAATTCCAAAGATCCACTAAGACAAATTCTCCATCTAAGCACCCAAGCCACATTTCTAATCATTCTGCAAAATATTAGAGACGAGGGGTGAGCCGTCAACTCGGTAAGTAAATCCATGCACAACATTTGAAAACCTTTGTCATGTATCGTTAAACATTTTATAACAACATCTTCATTTAGCATAAGGGGTGGATTCATATAAAAACATTAAAACATTTATAAAAAAAATATTAAAACGTAAACATTGGTAGCTCATGCTTCGTAGTCATCATCATTCATCGTTCATCATTCATCATTTAGGGTGTTATACCCCGCATTGTTCCTCATTCAAGGTACTATACCCCACCTTGTTCGTAACATCCTTGTGCACAAGATCATCATCATACCAGCAAGCTGGCCATAACATTTCATAACATCATAACATTAACATCATATACATTACTACGGACTATGAGCCAAAACATTTTTGAATCCACCATACATTCTTTCATAAATAGCAGTTAAAGTCTTCTAAAACATTTAAGAACCTTTCTTTGATCATTTAATTCTTTTAGAAAATTCTTTAAGAAAACATTTTGTTTAAGAAAACTAATTTCTTAAGAAAAATTCATTTTAAAATAATTTTATATAAATTCATTTAAAAGTGTTTTTTTTTTACAAAATTCATTTAAATATTTTAGAAATCAGTTTTGTAAAATTTTCCATTTAAACATAATTTTTGTAACGTAAATTGCATTTATTATAAAGCACATCATGCATGAATCTACTTACCTCGATCCGTGGCAATCAATTCAATACCTCAAAAATAACCAACGAGCTCACCCTCGTCCTATAATCATCATAAAAAATATTCTTATCAATATCATCTCTAACCTTAAACATTATCTCAATCATCCTTAAATCATAGACACTAATGCTACCTTAATACTTATGCATATTCTAAACATATCATATACTTATGAGTATCCTGCACATGCTGATTTTTAATAACCTATACACATGTCGGAAAACCATGAAAATTTACAGAGGCACTGTGAACATGCATAGCATTGCATACAATATTTCACAAAAATCAGCACAAGTCAGAATCGAGTCAGAATATTGACCTTTCACCAAAGTAGCAAAAACTGTCCAGCACTGACCAAAACAGACCTTTTCCACTTAGCAAATTCATAAAATATTCTTTGGTACTCGAAATAATATGATTATTTTTTCTAATTACAGAAGACACATTCAAAAAGTATATAATTAAAAGTCATAATTTTTGGACTCCTGAAACTATTTTAAAACGTTTTATTTCCGAGAGACATCTAACCCGTCCAGAAAATTCCAGATTTGAAAACAGAATTTCAAAAATTCGTATCTTTTATTTTACATGCCCAAAAATCGTGATTCCAGTTTTAAAAGACAGAGGAAAGATTGAAATTACATTATAAAATCTAACATGGCCTGTAATAGTCAAAAACTAGCCCAGCGGTTACACGTTTCAGCTTCTGAAATTCTGGAAAACAGTTTCCAGATTTGCAGCAGCCATATGTTACGATTTTTAGTAATTCAACCATAAAGAATAAAACTACGAAATTAAACATCCAAGTATAGGAGACATAGATCTGTTGGCACAAAAATCGGAATAAGTTTAAAGGATGTGTGACCTTATAGAAAAATTTCCAGAGTTGAGAACCACTGCTGAAAATCGGAATTTTCCAGCACCAGTAACCCAACTTCGAAAACCCATAACAATTTGCATACTTAGAAGATTTCAACACAAAACCTATCAATGGAAAGCCTAGGATGTCTAGTTCCATGATATGTAAGATATTCAAGTGATTCTAAATAACGAAAACGATTTCAAGCAAGGAATAGAGACTGTTCATATCATCACAACATTACAACCACACGTATATTACCCAAATCATACTACAA
Source organism: Citrus australasica (assembly GCA_029618585.1). NCBI lineage: Eukaryota > Viridiplantae > Streptophyta > Magnoliopsida > Sapindales > Rutaceae > Citrus > Citrus australasica. The sequence continues at coordinate 1,298,907 of JARCIV010000006.1, forward strand.
GTAATCAAAGGCCAACAATTCCATAAAAATAAATCATATAAGTTGAATAAATACTTAATACCTTAAGGCAAACACTAAGAAAGAAGTGGTAAAACTTTCTTTTCCTTCTCCAAAAGCTTATATTTCATTCTTTTCTTTCTAGAGTTTGTAACGGTGTAAAAAAAGTAAAAGAGGGCTTCTTAAAAAGATGGGTTTCTCTTAAATACTTGGTAATTAATAAATATTTTTTTTTAAAAAAAACTAATAACTAGCCTACTCAATTTAATAAGGGAAAAAGAGGAAAAATAAGTAAATAAAAATTTGGGCGTTACAACGTATATAAGGCTTCATGGTTTCGTGTTTGGCTAGTAGAGTTGTGTAACAGTTTCTCAGATTGCTTGTATCTTGTAATCACCAAATCAGTGAAAGCTCTTTCTCTTTTTCACAGTGGATATAGGTCACTTAGTGGCAGAACCACTATAATTCTTTTGTGTTCGTGTGTGATTGTTTATGCATTCTTTAAGCTTGTTATCTGTTGATTGTGTTATGTGATTTCACGAAGCTTTAATTTGATCATAATTGGTTCTTGGATTGAAGCTAAGTCGGGTGAGTCTTGGGGGATTAAGATCGGTTCTTTACTGGTTTTGGTCCAACAAAACCAACTGGTGGATTTGGTTGTATTATATGATGCCTGCCTCTTGGGCTCTAAATGGTATAATTAGTTCACAATATGGAGATTTTGACAAGGAAATTATTGTATTTGGTGAAACAAAATCATTGTCTTCCTTCTTAGAAGATTATTTTGGGTTTCACCATGATCGCTTGCCAATTACAGTTGCCGTTCTTATTATCTACCCTCTTGTTCTTGCATTTCTTTTTGCATATTGTATAGGAAAGTTGAACTTTCTCAGAAGGTGAAATATTTTTTTAGAGAGGATGTACTGTGGCAACATATATTTCCTAGAACTAGGAATTATACATTTGTAATCTATGTATACCCTTGATCAATATTGCAGCAAATAGTTGACCATATATGTAATTGGACACAATTTAGCTATTCTATAAGCTTAACAATTACAATATTATCATCAGCCCTTGAATTTCTAAAACTGACCAAAAGATCTCTTTAGAGTTGCTTTCATTGCCCTTTATCATTTTCATAGTTTCCGACTGCGTCATCAAAGGCAATTGCAACTTGGACTTCAAATCTGATTGCTTCATCCTCTGCAAACTCAACATCACCATTATATCTTGAGTTTTTTGCTGTGATAGCTATAAATTCAACCCCTTGAATATACCATTCGGATTTACATTAAAAGCGTGTACTATTTTTCTAGAGAGCTAGTCCAAATTGGCTTCATTGATTCTACGTTGTAATATCATTACATATTGACGTTAGCTAGAACGTTCATAGACCAAGGATAAAAAAATTCCAAACTTTTTTTTTTTTTGACATGGATTGAATACATAATGTAATTGAAACCCACAAAAGTACATAGGTTGATAAAATGATATTGCCTCTAGCTGCCCTAATATGCATTCATTGACACATTTCTCCACTTAACAAACATTAATCATTCAACATCATTACTCCACTCTTCCAATTTCGCCACTTAACAAACATTAATCATTCAACATCATTACTCCACTCCACCAATTTCTTCACTTAACAAACATTAATCATTCACTTACATATAATAAGTATAAAATACTCTATTATAAAATACATACATAAAAGAAATGAAACAAATTTTAGGCTTTACAGCCCCAATATGCATTCATTGAGGCATTTCACCATATTGTTTTGGATTTTCATCGAACAGTAGGCTTGGGAAGTTTCTCTTTTATCAACCATCGGCAAAATCTGTTCAATGGTCCTAGCAAGGGTGGTTTGGTCTGCCTAGTTCCCAACAGTCCCTACACCGAACTATGATAAAACGGATATCACAATAAACTAGTAAAGCTCAAAATCAAAGTGAACAACAAAAGTTCATCATATTGCCGACTCTAATTGGAATACTCCATACCGCCAAAATTTTAATTATAAACATATAGAATTATACAATTGTGATAAACTTGTTATTCCCTCCGACAGCCCTGTTTTCCTCGTCTAAGATCAAATTTCACTTTCTTCTGTTGGATGAAGCTTTTAACTTTATTGCCTTGTGATTCATAAGACTATGACTGTAAAAAACATAAAACGAAGCAATGAGCCTTTTATTTATCTCATGAGATACAATCTAAATTTATATCACTTGGGCAAAACCTACAGGAGAATATTGCATTATCTAGTTATCTGGTTGTTTTCTGAGCTTAGTTTTAGGTTCAAGGAGAATGTTCTTGAATGATTGTAACTCATGGACAACATTGGTGATGTTCATTCGATCTTGAGGTGACTCCATTGAACAAGCAACTCCAATTCTGACCATAGAAATGAGACATTCTAATCTACTGTTGGTTCTTGTTTGCCTTCGCCCATGGTTATCAGTACCAGCCAAAACTTCATCATCATTTAGAAGTATTGGATCCACTATGTCCATCACATGATCAGGCAAGGCCATTCTTGCAAAGTTGTGAAGATTCAAGTCTCCCTCAAACATAACATCTGTTGGTTTTTTTGTTGTCACCATTTCCAGCAACAATATTCCATAGCTATAGACATCTCCATTTGTTGACACCTCACTTCCAAGGCCATATTCTGCCATTCAATATAAGATTTATTAAGAAGTTAGGAGTTGCAGAAAGAAACTTAAAAAAAAATTATGGATTAGAATGTAAATTATTACCTGGGGCTGCATACCCAATTGTTCCCCTTACTCCAATAGAGCTACTTAAAGTTGGGTTTGAGACTGCTTGATGAAATATTCTAGCTAGTCCGAAATCACTGATGTGAGCAGTGAAGTCATCATCAAGAAGGATATTGCTTGGCTTTAGATCACAATGGAGAATTGGTTCTTGGCAGTGGTGATGAAGATAGTCCAATGCAGATGCCACATCAATTGCAATGCTTATTCTCTGAAGAAGGGTAAGTTTATGGATTTCAATTTCTTTATCTCTTTGTGGAACTACATCTGGATGCATCCATTTTTCAAGACTCCCATTTGGCATGTACTCATAAACAATAGCTTTAAAGTCATTGCCTTGAAAATCAATACTTGAACATGAAGTTATTACCCTGACAAGATTTCTGTGACGGATATTTTTCAAGGCTTTGCACTCAGCCATGAAACTCTTAGAAGCTCCTTGGCGTTGAAGGTTAATCACTTTGATTGCAACAATAGTTCCATCTTCATCAAAAACTCCCTTATACACAGACCCAAAGCTACCCACTCCAATCAATTGTGTTGAAGAAAACCCATCAGTTGCTTTGAGAAGGCTCTTGTAAGACATCTTTGGAAGTGCTTTTCTCACCATTGGTCTTAAAGGTTGCCTAGAAGTTCCCCTCCTCCTTTTGTGCCAACAGAAAATGAAAATTGACGCCATGGCTAATCCCGAAAAGGCACTTACAACTGAGATTATTACTTTCAGTCTTCGAGAGATCTTCTGACTGGTTGATTTGTTCTCAATGCATTTGTGCAGTTGCAATTCAGGTATGCCCCCACAGAGTCTATTACAGCCTACAACTGATACTGCACTCGCATTTGCAAAAATTCCTTTTGTTGGTAGTTTCCCCTCAAAATCATTGAAGGATAGGTTAAGATATTCCAAAGAAAGAGCCTCGAGGAATAATGGAATTTGGCCAGACAAATTATTCCGTGAAAGATCAATCTTTCGAATACCTCTTGAAGTTTTGAAAAATGAAGGAATGGATCCGTGGAAGAAGTTTCCCGCCAGATAAATCTCTTCAAGACTAGAGCAAAGACCAAGTTCACTAGGAATTTCACCAGATAAGTCATTACTAGACACATAAAAAATCCTCAATGCTTTCAGATTACCGATCCTTGGAGGTATCGATCCAACTAAGTGGTTTTGGGCTAAATCTAGTTTATATGAAAGATAGGATATATTGAAAATGTCTTCTGGGATAGTTCCACTGAGGTCATTTTCGGACATATCTAAAGTTGCCAATCGTTTCAAATTTCCTAGACTAGAAGGGATGACTCCTGATAAATTGTTATTATTAAATGAAATTTCAGATAATGACGACAGATTTCCGAGAGTGGAAGGAATTTCCTTTGAGAAATGGTTGCCACTAAAATCCAAGCCCTGTAAGTTCAAAAGCTTACCCATTTCTTTAGGAATTGTGCCTGTAAATTGGTTTTCATCCATCCATAATAGATATAAGTTAACAAGGTTACCTATTCCTAAAGGGATGCTTCCATATAACTGATTATTACTAAGGACAAAAATTTGAAGTTGACTTGACAGATTATGAGGCAATGCTCCTCTAAATTGATTTTCAGCTAAAGTGAGAACTCGCAATTTGCTGCAGTTGGCCAAAGAACTCATAAACCCCATCTCATCACTTTCCCCACTTCCTAAATTATTAGAATGTAAATTTAGAAATGAAAGGTTCATCATGCCTCCAAAATTGACTGAAAGTTTTCCGGAAAAATGGTTATTCGCAATTTGAATGATTTCGAGTTTTGAAGCATTGGATAGAGATATTGGAATGGATCCGCTGAAGAAGTTTCCGCTGATTTCGAAGAGTTTGAGATTAGGAAAAGAAAGACCTAAACTTGGTGGAAGACTCCCATGAATTTGATTGTCAGACATCGAAAAAATGGCAAGGAAGGAAAGATTGTAAATGGAAGGAGGGATTGTACCGGAGAGGTTGTTTCCGCTAATTCCAAGAAATTTCAACTCTTTCAATTGACCAAATGAATCTGGAATATTTCCTCCAAAAGGATTCCCAGATACAGACACAATTTCCAGGGATGTTAGATTCCCGAGAAAATGTGGGATGCCTCCTATCAAATTATTCATGTGTAAACCTAGTTTTTCGAGTTTGTACAGATAGATAAACTCAAATGGAATACTTCCTACTAGTTTGTTGTATCCTAAAGATAGTGCTGTGAGCCTGGAACAATAAGACAAGTTGGCTGGAATTTTCCCAGCCAGGGAGTTATTTGCAAGAAACAGAGCTTCTAACCTGGACAGACGCCCAAATTCACGAGGGATTTCTCCGTGGATGGTGTTATTCATAAGATTAATATCTCGTAGGAAGCTGAGGTTGCCAATGTGAGGAGACAACGAGCCACTCAAGGCTTTTGACATGAGGTTTAGGGCTGTGACTCTTCTGTGCCTGCGACCACATGTAATGCCCTCCCATTCGCAGAAATGGCGAGAATCATTCCATGAGTTGAGGATTCCTTGAGGGTCATGAGAAATCATTGACTTAAAGGCCTGCAAGGCAGCACGATCTCCGTCTTCAAAGGCTGCAACTTGCAACAGTGTGATGAAAAAAAGAAGCATGGATGGAAAATAAAGAGAGTGGGTACTCATTTCTACAAGTGAGAAGGCAATTTCCTTGGCTTGCCTTTATATGTGAGCTTCACCTAGCTTTGAGAGTAGGGCAAGTTTAGACATAAAACAAGGACGTCACCATTCTTTTTCCTTTTCCCCTTAATTTAAACTAGACTTGACTTGGACATTTTCAATTTGGTTGCATGCGTGGAAATTGGAAGGTCAAAAATGGCGTTGCTATTGATGCTTAGTGGCTCAAAGAATGTGTGGGCTGGATTTTAAGCATTTATGTGATGATATCTCACATTATCCTTGATGTCATGATGATGTGGATGTAAGTTAATATTGCCGGGGATGGTGTTATTCATAAGATTAATATCTCGTAGGAAGCTGAGGTTGCCAATGTGAGGAGACAACGAGCCACTCAAGGCTTTTGACATGAGGTTTAGGGCTGTGACTCTTCTGTGCCTGCGACCACATGTAATGCCCTCCCATTCGCAGAAATGGCGAGAATCATTCCATGAGTTGAGGATTCCTTGAGGGTCATGAGAAATCATTGACTTAAAGGCCTGCAAGGCAGCACGATCTCCGTCTTCAAAGGCTGCAACTTGCAACAGTGTGATGAAAAAAAGAAGCATGGATGGAAAATAAAGAGAGTGGGTACTCATTTCTACAAGTGAGAAGGCAATTTCCTTGGCTTGCCTTTATATGTGAGCTTCACCTAGCTTTGAGAGTAGGGCAAGTTTAGACATAAAACAAGGACGTCACCTTTCTTTTTCCTTTTCCCCTTAATTTAAACTAGACTTGACTTGGACATTTTCAATTTGGTTGCATGCGTGGAAATTGGAAGGTCAAAAATGACGTTGCTATTGATGCTTAGTGGCTCAAAGAATGTGTGGGCTGGATTTTAAGCATGAGTGCTGCTAGGTAACAAGAAACTGCTGAGAGAATGCTGAGAGCAACACCTACTCCCTCACGAGATCAGCTTAGCAGTCGGGCCCCACGAGACCAGCTTTTTGGCTAAAATTTAAGAGTCAACGAAAAAGTGAAAGAAACCATTAGACTGTCATATATGCAGCCAATGTGATTTGTCAACCAATGATATAAGTGGCGTAGCCAAAATTTGATCTAACAGCAGCAAAATTTTAAAATATTTCAGAAAAAAGAAATTAGATACTTCAATTCTAACATAGATTTTATTTTTATTTTTTACGAATTTATAGATATATAGACACACACAATTTGTCTACGATTTCTCATTTTTTATTTAAATTATTATAATAATTTATTCTTAATTTAAATTTTGTTTCGACAATGAATTTTTTTACTTAAATTGTGTTTGAATTATGATTTTTTATTTAAATTGTGTTCGATTTATTTTTTTATTTAAATTGTGTTCGCTTTATCATTTTTTTAGTTAAATTGTTATAATAATTTATTCTTAATTTAAATATTATTTCGACATTGAATTTTTTTATTTAAATTGTGTTTGATTTATGATTTTTTATTTAAATTGTGTTCGATTTATTTTTTTATTTAAATTGTGTTCGCTTTATCATTTTTTTATTTAAATTATTATAATAATTTATTCTTAATTTAAGCCCATCTAAGTGGCGTCCTGTTCTCACATCAACTCTTGCTGGATATGTTGAATCATCTGCACCATGGGATATGGTGAGAATAAGCTGACAATATTAATAAAAATAATATTAACAATAATTAATAATAACTAAAATAATAAATTTAATAAAATTTATTAATAATAATATTTAATAATAATAGTAATAATAACAACAACAATTCCAAAGCCTCCATCAACCTTCCATTCAACTCATAACCAGCTATCATCGAATTCCAAGTGATTAAATCCCTAATTTCCATGTCATTAAACAATTCACATGCTGAATCGACATCCCCTGCCTTCATATACCCATTAATCATCGCATTCCATGAAACCAAGTTCCTATTTCGCATCCTATAAAAAATCTCTCTAGCAATCTCAACTTTCCCACATTTAGAAAACCCATCAACCAAACAAGTCCAAGAAAACAAATCCCTCTCAGGCATTTCATCAAACAGCTTCATCGCAACCTTGACCTCACACTTTTTTACATACCCGTCTATCAAACAATTCCAGGACACCAAATCCTTATCATCCAACACGTCAAAAACTCTCCTCCCTAGGTCAATCTCACCAAATTTAGCATACATGCTAATCAAACTACTCAACACAAACTTATCAAACTTACCAAACTACTCCTCCGATCCCGATTTGCCCACGCCGGAAGACGTTCACCGCCAAGCCGATGCTCAGCTTTCCCGTTTCTCTCCGATTCGCCGACAGGCCGACACAGCCCGGATCTCTTCGACCACCGTGAGAACCAGGTCAATTTCGTCCTGGATCTGATCCAACAACGCGTCAAGCAGTCGGATCCTTTAAACGACTCCGGTTTGAGTTTCGGCGTTGTTGAAGGGAATAGAGAATAGAGATATGTGGGAAACTGAGAGAAGTGGAAGAAGCTGAGAGAAGCTGAGAGAATAGAGAATAGAGAATAGAGATATGTGGGAGGCTGAGTTTCGGCGTTTCGGCGTTGTGAGTTGAAGTTGAGAGAAGTGGAAGTTGAGAGAAGTGGAAGAAGGAGGAAAATGAGAGAACACGTGGGGGACAGAGACCTTTAATCACGTGGGGGTAGCTAAAAAGCTGGGAATAAATGAGGTGGAAGAAAGAGGAAAATATGCTCTTTAAAAGTATATGTGTTTATTTAATTGTAATAAACAATTTTTCTGATTAATAAAATAAATGAGGTATTTTATTCAAATATCTTAATTGCATTAATATTTTTATTAAAGTCCATTTAATCATATTATATGTATTTATGTGATCACCATGTGGATTCACAGAAGACATAAATACAAGTTATCTTATGATTAAATAAATTTAGTTCGCAGTTGATAAATAAAGTTGGGCACTTTATTTAGGTATAAACTGTAATAAATTCATTGAATGATTTGTCTTAATCATGTATGAATTTATTGATGTAGTACGACTATATTGAACAGGATCACATATGAGATTTAATTAACTTTGTAATAACTGTCAGGCTTATTAAATCTCATAGGCGTTGATTTTATTGTAATCTTAATCTTGAGTTAATTATGATTTCATGATTGTGATTGTTATTCCATTTGAGTTACCAATGGGCACGACACATCCTTGTGATCAAGATTACCCGGTATCCTGGTGGGAGCAATTATGAGTATTTGAGTTATGGATTAACAATATAGAATTTGTACAACACATCTCTTGATAGGTTTTCGGCACTTGATCATAGAATTCTCTGGCCAGAGTGTGTCAACATATTTAGTATGTTGAAAATGATCATTAGAGAAACCAGTAAGGATCAAGGAATAATATGTCATTAAATTAATTGGACAGTTGAGATATCAATTTAATTAACGATGTGGTACAAAGGATTGTGCAGTAAAGAAATCAATGTGGCTTGGGACGAATTATTATTCGAGCATACAATTATGGAAGTTAGTTCCAATCTTTTAGTGGAGTAGATTTGGAATTAAATAATTGGGCTAGTTTAATTACAGGCCTAATTATTGTAGCCACTATTGTATGTTCCCAAATGATCCCCATGTTAGCTCATTTAATTGACTGCACCACTACTGGACTAATAAGCAAGATAACTAGCTATTTGGGTCAAAAGCCTAATTATATCATTTAGTGGGAGGCTCCATTTAATTAGCTTATGTGTAAGGGGCCTTATGTTATTTTATATGGTGGGTCCCTTATTAAAAGAAAAAATAACGTGAGTTTTAAAAAAGGGCATTATTTGGAGCCTAGGGTTTTCACTAAAGGGAGATATATAAGGCTTATTTTTCTAAAGAAAAAAAAAGAAGCCACTTTATACAGATCAGAGAAAAAGATTTTTCTCTCCATTGTTGAGAGAAAAATGTTCTCGTGCTAGTTGCTTTGGTAGTGATAAAGGCGCCCACACGTCAAGTGCAGATCGAACCTGAGTCATAACCTGGAAGATCATTGGTGACAGTTCGTGATCTAACAAGCGTGGTGGTGACGGATCGTGATCTAGGAGCCTAAATCATTTCAGCGGAAAAAGCCAACTCGGATTTTCAAGGTACGATTTCTAGATTACGTATTCTTATATATTATATGAGAGCGGTCCTTAAAAGGTTTTATAAAAATTTAAAAACTTAATTTTTCCCCAACAATTACATATGGTGGGTTCATTATACTTGGCTGTGATATTCTTCGGGATAAACAATTGTTCATCAGCTATACAAAGCGTTGCGACGGAGAGAACTGTTATGTATCGTCAAGGATTTGCAAGGACGCACACTCCATGGGCTTATGCACTTGCAGATTTATGTATCGAGAAGGATTTGCAAGGATGCACTCTCCATGGGCTAATGCACTTGCACGAGTACATATGAACTTTACTTCATTCTTTATGTTGGCTTTGTGTGCAACTCACTATTTTCTTTATTAGATATGCATACTGATTTTATAGTTGAGATTCCTTATTTACTTATGTTGTGCAGCAGAAGCGCCATTTTTTGTGGTTTGATACCATTTGTACGCAAATGAGGAATTAATAAGCAACAAATATTTACAGAAAAATAAAGGACACAAGACTTTTACATAGTTCGACAACAAAACCTATGTCTATGGAAGCAAAAGAGAATAATTATTTTACTAGTAACTATTCGCGTAATTTGAGTAACAAAACCTCACTTTCCAAATACCCAAATACACCAGTACTCTCACACACTCTTGAAGGAAATATTTTCCCCAAGACATACATTCTCTCACATCTCTACAAATAGTGCAGAACTCAGCTGAGCACACCCAAAGAAAATGCTCTCTTAAACTTTCTAAGAATTCACTTGCAAATATTCTGTCTCTCTGAACTCTCTCACAGAGAACTCTCTATGCACTCCCTCAGAGAGCTCTTCATCTAAGCTCTCTATACTCCACATTTTAGGATGAGTTACAAATGAAGAATGCATCTCCATTTATAATGAAAATGTTGCACTGTTGCACCAAATCCTTTGTCAAATTGTCAATTAAATCAGCAACTAAATTCTTCAAAATTGACAAATGCATGCATGCGGTGCCAACTCCTCCAAATAGTAAAATTTTATGGCTTATGCAAATTGTCAATTTTTTGGTTCCTACTCTTGTCGGTAATTTGCATGTTAGCCATCATTTTGACTGTTCAACAACTTATTCAAGCAATTGCATAGGGGATTGTCGTTAATCCAATGATCAGATATTATGGGTCAGCTTATAGGGTTTTCTGGAATTTCTATGCGATGTTCTGTACAATGAAGTTTTACAATTACCTAGGAATACTAAAACTGTCATTGGCACCAAATTTCATAGTTGTTTCAATTTTATCCTTAGTTTTCACACATCATTTAACCTTTTTTCTAGATTTTTGATTCCTGGACCGATAAGCCTCTAAACTCTACACCATAGGCACTATGTTAAAATTTATGTGTTTTTTAATGGACATGCAAGCTTAAAAGAGGCACATGTGGCTAACTTTAAAAGTAACAGCAGTTGCTTGTTTGACTAAGCACATGCATGCTTTACTTGTGTGCTTGTCGTGCATGCTTGAAGCGACTATGTATATATGACGAATTAAAGTAGTTCTCACCACTTGAGTAACCTAATCAAAACAGAGCAAAACTGAGACAAGAAAAGAAGAAAAACAGAGAGAAAAAAGGAGAGAAGAGAAGAAAAAGAAAAGAAAAGAAGAAAAAAATAGCAAGAAAGAAAGGAAGAAGGATATAGTAGTAAATGAAGTTTAGAAGTGAAATTAAGAGGAAATATTACAAGAAATATAATTAGGCATTCAGATATATATGCAATGAGTCAGAGGGTAATCAATTTATGAAATTTAAGTAGTTATGATTTAATTTACCTCCTACATATAAGTTTTTTATATAAGTTCTAACAGTTAATTTTTTAATCCTGTATTTTAAAAGAAATGCGAGAATCCAAAAACCCACAAGAGCCCCAACGAACTCGGGCTTCTCTTCTTAGTCTCCTTGTTGCTCTCATCGTTATCTACATCATTAGTTGTTTCTTCCGCTTGTGGTACATCAAGTGAAACAACATCTTCTTCAACTCTTGGTGTCACTTCCAAAGTTGAACTCTTCTTTGTTATAGAACAATTTGGTCATATGAAGTTGCATCAAATTCTACCCACTGCAATACCTCATAGATCTTATTCTCCACATGCTAAAAACTAGAAGCCTTCTATATTGAAGCTTTATCAAAAGTCATATTTCTACAATATACAAACTTCTTATCTTCAAGATCTCAAAGCTTCACATTTGATATATCCAATTTTCTAGGTGACTTGCGTAGCTTATGGCATCAGTCTAAAACCTCTTATCTAAACTAATGTTAGATAAGATACATCGTACCGTCTCCAGCAAAGTACGATTTATATGCTCAGCTACACTGTTACATCTTATCGTGAAATTCTAATCTTAGACTCTCATTTTGGCATACTAACAAGAATGGATCACAAGTATATCGTTCTCTATTAAATGCAATACTTTGATCTTTCTGCTAAGTTGAGCCTCCACTAGTTTCTCTCACTTCAAGAGCATCTCTAGAACTTCATCCTATGCTCATATGATGTACACCCTCATATGTCTAGAGAAACAATGGAACTCAATAATAGTTACCATCAATTGATGCAGCCTTGGTCGGTTCCTATACATTGCTGTGAACATTCAAGGATCTCAAGAGTATCATGATTAACTGTGCCAAGCTTGACCTTTGTTTTCTTACCTACCAAATAATGCTCACAGAACTTCATTTTTCAGATTTTGGTACCTTTCAAAAATCTATGCCTCATCTCAGTTTGCAAAGACTTATCTCATGCATGTCCCCAGTCGTACACGCTATAGCTCGATGATGTCACTGTGCGCCAAATAATGTTCACATCATCACTTATACTTCCCTTCTGATAATATAAGTTGTGATGTCGGACCTCTTTACAAAATCTTGATTATCCCATGTGTGAACTTCATTGTGCCATCCTTCGCTCATTAAAGCTTTAGACGATGCTCATTCATAACATTTATCATTATTTTAAATCCTAAATTAGTCAATTGTAACATATGTAGAAATTTAAAATAAAAATGAGGCGATTAAGGATTTTATAAGTAAAAGAAAAGAGCTGGAAACATGGTAAACCCATGCACGTGTGAGAGAGAGTGAAGGTAAGCTGCCAAACCGACCTAACTACATACCCAAAAACCTGGCCCGACACGCGAACGTGACCCGGCCATATCTTCCGATTCCGGCCACCCCACTGGTCAAGCTTGGTACCAAATGTAAGCATAAAAGCTAGCCGTCGTTCCCCTGCCATCCTCGTCGCCGAAAACCAACTGGAACGCCAGCGATCGAAGCTTGAAAACCCGCGGCTCCGCCCGTTTTCGTCGCCATCGATTCCACTGGTTTTTGGTGACACAACCGGCTAGGTTTTGTTCCTCACCCTGCCCTATGCCATTTTTGACCATCCACTGCCGCTGGGGACATCGTTTTGCCGTTGATCGGCCGTTGAAAGACTCACGACTTTGGGAGCTCGATTCGGAGCCATTGCCTCACGTGGGAGGTCACCACCACCACTATTGGACTCAGTGTGGCCAGAACTTTTATACTTGAGCTTGTCGACCAGCATTTACTAAATTTCGGTGAGCGTTGACCAACAAGGGCATTTTGGTAATTTCACACTATGAGGGCAATTTTGCAATTTCTGAGCTTGTGGATATTTTAGTAATTCCTAGAATTGAGGATTGGGTGTAATTACGATTTCGAGGGTAATTCGGTGATTTACGATTTCATAGTATTTTAATGATTTACGAACTCGTGGGTATTTTAGTAATTTTATCGACACGGGAGTTGTAAATTATGGATGGATGTTCGTTTCGAGTTTATTGCATAAATTGAGTCCTAATTTCGATTTACGGAAAATAATTATGTCGTTTTCTTGATTTAGGAGGATCCGCGAGTGAGAACCGGTCCCCAGACATGGACGATGACCGAGCGTGAACACCGTCACTGTGAGTTGAATATATAACACCTATTTTCATAGTTAATTATGATAGTAAAGCATGTTTACGAAATAAGTATTTTAAATGTTCTGATTTAATGATTCCCTCGAAATGAATTTTATTTACGCATTGGTATTTTATTAAAATGTTTGGTTAATGATTTTGCGTATCAACTTTGAATAAGCATGATAGTATTTTAAAGATAAGAAACGTGGATTCATTGGACAGTACCCTTCCCTCCAGATACAGTGATACAGATGAGATGAGAGGCATTTGGAGCCCATCTAAACACACAGAGAGGCTTTGGGCCGTGTGTTTGGGCGCTTTTGCCTTTTGGGGGCATATGCATGTGGTATGATGATTACAGAGATACAGATATGAGATACATACATATATTGAGATACAAATGATACAGATGATACGGATGAGATACAGGCTTTTGGGGCCCATCTGAGTACACACAGAGGCTTTGGGCCGTGTACTTGGGCGCTTTTGTTCCTTGGGGACTAGATTATGCATGCACAGATATGATGAGATATGAGATGGTATTTCCCTGTCTGTCCATGTGGGGCATGACAATACCCAGATAATACGTCATTGCTCGTCTGTTGAGGTCTGGATACGACGAGATTATTCCCCTGGGTACTTGTTTGGTGATGATTTTCAGATTTGTGTATTCTGTATGATATTGTGATATGATTTTCATAGTTAGTAATCTGATTTAAATGTTAAATGATTTACTATTGGTTTCTTGCACATGATTTGATGAAATCGTGTTTGGAAATGATATGATTATTTCTTTTAAAGTAAGAATTAATTTTCAAACTACTATCCACTCACTGATCTCATTGAGTTTTATACTCACCCCGTTTTTATTATATTTCACCCACCACCAAGAGGTTGCAGGTACACCAGACCGACCCAGCGATTGTAAATATATTCAGAGTTTTGGCCACGTGATGGTGTTAGAAGCTATAGATGATTTTGGTAGGACATCTTGGTTATCTCGTTATTTTGGGATTGTATAATTTTGTTATATTATTCTTTTGAGATTAAGAATAAACTGAGATACTAATATTAATTATAATATTATCTTTTGAGACTCTAGAGATATAAAACTCAGCATTTTGGTTGAGGATGTTGATCACTGGATTTTGTTGTATATTGAATTATATTGGGAGTGCTTGTCTTACATATTTGTAGATTGGGAGTGTTATATATATAAAGGAGACTCTGCCGAATTTTCGGCAGAATCCTTACTAATTAGATTATTATCAAGTCCGTTTTTATGAGACTAGATTGACTCACCCGGGGGGATTCGGGGCGGGTCGTTTCATCAATGTTGTGCTAACATATTTGAAAACGATCATGCTCTTTCATGCAACAATGTAATCACAAAGAAAATACTCTTCTAGAAGTGAGCGTAGAAGAATCTTAGCCTTGACTTCATCTCTGATCTCTTCGTCAAGATTCTTTAAATAATCTTGATACACGTGCGCTCATTGCCACCTTAGGCTTTATTCAGAACCCATACACTTAGTTCATTTCATGAATGCAATTTTCTAGCACCTCACAAGTACTTTTCCTCCAAAGTACACCATAGAACAATCACACATTCAACATCTTGAACAAGTATTTCATTTTTTAAACAAGCAAGACTTAATCTGATCAAAAGTCTTCTCATTTACATGACCCCAAAATGTCTTTATCATACTTGTGTCTTTTATCTTTTACATAAACATCAAGATCAATTAGGGAAACCATAATTCCGCGCTCTACATGTTGAAGTTGTTCTCGTCAACTTTTTCAAAATCGATTTCGTAGCTTCCTACAACTAGTGCTACATGATAAGGTGACCAGACTCGCCTCTAGGAATAGTCCTCCGATCTAGCACTTGTACAAATAACTTTTGGAATAATTAAGGCAGATCTCTCAATCACTTCTACTACTATAAGCTTCAGCTTATACTATTTTCTCAATGACTATTCCACTTATGCATGAAAAATGCACTAAGAAAGTTCCTGGAAAATAATAAAGAGGTCACAATAGTCTCACTTAAATTCCATACTCCTTAGGCAATTCTAGCCTTGTTGATAGAACTTTTCTAGACATACACTTATCCACACGATCATACTATAGGCTCTTGATACACCAAAGTATGAGCTATTATCTCCACCGTATTCATGAACAATACCGCATTCGTAAACAATATTGTACATATGAATAGTACCATACACCCCAAATACAAACCTTTAGCTCCACCGTTGATAACTCTATGAAGTGAGAGTTATCATGACACTTTTAGATTTAAATCAAGATTACTTAGAGAGTAAATAGTTATATTTTTCATGAACATCTATTTTAGTTTACTTTTAATAAATTTTGTTTGATTTAGAATAATTTATGTACTTAGATTATATACATAATTGTAGGTGACGAGAAGCTCAAATTTCAAGGAAGGAATGCTCGTGCATTAGGCTTGCAAAGATAAAGAAAGAGGTTGGTTATAAAAAAAGTAAAACAAGTCTGGAACAGTGCAGATGCTATAGCACCATTACTGTAGCACCGTTGCTATAGCAATCCTGGAACACTGACAGAGAAGATTCCGTGCGAGATACTTAGAAGATTACGATATGGATTTTCTAAACTGGAAGATGTTTGCCCTAGACTAGTTGTTGTAATTCTAAGCTATAAAAGGAGCGCACATGCAAAGGAAAAGGGAGATCCGTCACCCAAGGAGAAAAACCGTAAAAAAAAAAAGAAAAACATAATTCAAGAGATCCATTGAAAATCATTTCTTCTTGTTTTTTCTTGTTTCTATTTATTCATGGAGATGTATTTGATGGCTAAAACTATTTTGTTTATTTTTCATTCCCAAATCATAAACTGAATTTGATTGTAGTTGAGTGATAAGTGATCTTAATGGGTGTTTGACTGACATATGCCTGTTGCTCTGTGTTTGTTGTAACAAATTGTCTTAATTGTATTTATTTTAATTCCCTATTTTGGTTGATCACCTATTTAGTGGATACTGGATAAGAATGAGCCTTAAAAAGGTCTGACTTAGTGGAACAAATTGAGATAATACTTGGTTTTAGATTGGGTTTCCTAAGTCGAGTTAAACTCGATTTGAGTAGGGCCATGCTTAATCTAACATTAGTGAAGAACTAGACATAGGGATTCACCTTGTATGATAATTGGAACCTAGAACGCATAATATTATATCTAATGTAAGCACAATAACTTATCATTGTTAGGTTGCATAAAGATATAAGATATTCAACGGGCAACAGTTGAGGGCACATGGGGTATTCTGCCCAGTGCTGTAGTGAATGTTGTAGCAACAAGTTCTTACTTAGAAAAATAGTCAAAACTATTAAGTGAGTTTGATCACTCAACTACTCCTTTTTTATTGATTGCATCTTCGTATTTGATTTAAAATTTCCTTTATAGCATTTTTAATTTAGTTAGTTTATTATTTTTTAAATTATTTTATTTTAATTTAATCTAAACTACACTGCCAAAATTGTTGTAGCTCTAATAACATCAATCCCTGTGGAGACAATCTTAAATACTCATAATTATATTACTTGTTGTGTACACTTGCACATTGACATTGATAGCATTAGAATTTACACACCAAGCGTATTCGTGAACAATGCTATATATGTGAACAGTATTGTACACCCCAAGTACGAACTTTCCGCTCTGATTCCACTTGTTGTGCAGCAGAAGCATCATTTATTGTGATTTGATACCATTTGTTCGCAAATGCAAAATTAATATGTAACAAATATTTGCAGAAAAATAAAGGATACAATAATTTTACGTGGTTCAGCAACAAAAACTCTGTCCATAGAGGCAAGAGAGAATAATTATTTTACAAATAATTAATAGAGTATAAATTTGAGTAACGAAACCTCACTTCTCAAATACTTAAATACACCTAATACTCTCACACACTCTTGAAAGAAACATTTTCCCCAAGACATACATTCTCTCACATCTCTATAAATAGTAGAACTCAACTGAGCACCTAAAGGAAATGCTCTCTTAAATTTTCTAAGAGCTCACTTGCAGATACTCTCTCTCTCTAGACTCTTTCACAGAGAACTCACTATGCACTCTCTCAGAGAGCTCTTCACCTAAGATCTCTATACTCTACATTTTTGGGATAAGTTAAAATGAAGAATGCATCTCCATTTATAGCCAAAATGGTTGCAATGTTGCACCAAATCCTTTGTCAAATTGTCAATTAAATCAGCAACTAAATTCTTCAAAATTAATAAATGCATGCATGCGGTGCCAACTCCTCCAAATAGTCAAATTTTATAGCTTATGATGCATGTAACTACCAAATTGTCAATTTTTTGGTTCCTACTCTTGTCTGTAATTTGCATGTGAGCCGCCTTTTTATTTTGACTTTTCAACAATATATTCAAGTACTTGCATAGGTGATTGTCATTAATCCAATGATCGGGTCAGCTTATAGGATTTTGTGGAATTTCTATGCGATGTTCTGTACAATGAAGTTTTACAATTACCTGGGAATACTACTAGTGTCATTGGCATCAAAATTCATAGTTGCTTCAATTTTATCCTCAGTTTTCTACACATCATTCAACCTCTTTTCTAGATTTTTGATTCTTGGATTGGTAAGCCTCTAAACTCTACCCGTAGGCACTATGTTAAAATTTATGTGTTTTGTAATGCACTTGCAAGATTAAAAGAGGCACATGCGGCTAAATTTTAAAGCAACAGTGGTTGCTTCGTTTGAAAAAGCACATGCATGCTTTACTTGTGTGCTTGTCGTGCATGCTTGAAGTGATTATGTATCTATGATTAAATAAAGTAGTTCTCACCACTTGAATAACCGAACCAAAACAAAGCAAAACCAAGACAAGAAAAGAAGAAAAACCAAGATAAAAGAGAAGAAAAAAAAAAGAGAAGAAGAAAAGAAATAGGAAGAAAGAAAGGAAGAAGCCGAGAGTAGGAAATGAAGTTTAGAAGTGGAAATAAGAGGAAATATTACGGCAAATAGAATTGGGCATTCATATATATATTCAGTGAGTCGGGGGGTAATGGATTTATGAAATTTAAGTAGTTATGATTTAATTTACCTCTTATGTATAAGTCTTTATATCAGTTCTAATCGTTAATTCTTGAATCCTATATTTTAGGAGAAACAATCATATAAAACCAAAGAATTCTAGGGTTTTCTTATATGCACGTTTGAAAGAAATTTTGAGGTATTTATCCTTCTTTAATACATGGTCTCTAATGCAATCTTATATGTTTGATAATGAATGTGTGCATTGTTCTTTTTATCATGAATGAGTAGCTAGGCATTATAAGGCATAAGCAGTGTGTTTTAATTACTTTTTTTCCTTTATTTTTATTTGATTTCTGCATGAAAGTTTCCATAAAAGTAAGGTTTTCGATGATATGTTTTGTGCAAAGAGATTCTTTGTAACCAATTTATTGTGAATTTTCGAATTTGGAACAATGGTGCTTAGAAATTCTAATTTTCAACATGTCTAAATTTGCCAATTTTTTTTCACTATCCAAATGATCTCTGAAAATTTTTAAAATTTTTTTAAATGTTTAATTTCATAATTTTTGGTTGAGTATAAAAATTATTAAAAATCATTTTTTTGGGCTGCTCAGTTCAAGAGATTACTTTCCAGAATTGCGATGGTTGACGGTAAAATTATGTTAGGCTGTTAAAAAGCTTTAAAATGACCTATAAAAATTATATTCGTATCATATTATGAGTTCTCTCTGATTTAAAGTTTATTTGACTAATGTTCATTGAGTTAACATTAAGTTATGAATTTTTGAAGTGCAAAACACAAACCTGAAAATTTTTGGACAGGTTCGCTGGTCTGTTAATATAAATTCGTTTAAAATAGTTTTACATCTTCAAAGTTTTAGAAATTGTTTCTTGATGTTTCTACTGTTGTAAAATGATATGGTCTAATTTTTATGACTTTTATTAAATATTTTATGAATTTTCTAATTCAGCTACCTTTGTTTTTATCACTGCTGGACAATGTGAATATTTGCATGTAAAATTCTTTTTACAATATGTTTATGACTTTTATTCATTTTTTTTTGAATTTTCATATGAAATACTACACGTGTTTATTTTTTTTATTTTTACAATTTTTTGACATATGATTAGCTTGGTAAAAATAAGCTTGTATAGGATGATCAGGTTTAGACTAGCTTTAATAGATTAGAGCTTATGATTAGACTTGATTATGTTGGATTTAAATCAAGATCATAATGAGTAGTAATATTTATAAGGATGTGTATTGATGTTTTAGGATGAGAGTGAGCTCGTGGCTGAGGTTACTGTTCTTTTTATTGTCGAGGATCGAGGTAAGTAGATTCATGCATGGTACATGTATTTCACTATTAAATTACTTTGAATTCATGTGATATGTTGAAAAAAAAAGTATATAAAATTGATTTTTTAGTCTATTACAATATTTTGTTAAGTAAAACCATTCTCTAAAATTTTTTATAACAAAAACTTTATTTATTAAAAACTTGCTTTATAAATTTTCTTAAAAATGGAGATTTTATTAAATTGTTTTAAGTCAAATACTTTGAAAAAGTTATCAATTATTTAAATGTAATTTGCGAAAGCTTGCCAATGATTAACAGTTCAAGGATGGTTCTAAATGATTTGACTCATTATCGTGATGTTATGGAAGGCTAGCCGGATTTTGTGCACATATGATGTTAATATTAAAGATTCCCACGGGGTGCACTATCCTAAATGATGTTATATGGCCGGATCACTGGGTCTACATTTGATACTATGTGGCATGAGTTAATTACGTTTTAATTGTTTCAAATGTATTGTAATGTTTAAACAATTTAAATGACTTTATGATGTTGTGATTTCTTTTTACTAAATGATTATTTACAAAGGTAATTTCCTTTACTATTATGCATATCTACGAAATTCAATCAATTCTATTTTAATGGTTGTTTTTAGTATTGTTCATGAATTTAGTTATTGAGTTGACAACTCACCCCTCGTTACCACATTTTTGCAGATAGAGTTAGATGATTTGAGCTTATGGTCTTAGGAGGAAAATAAGAGCTCGGTTTCTTTTGGGGAATAATGTTATACTACTAGAAAAAAAGGCTTTTATGACAGGCATTACCCGTCATCTGTCATGTTGTATGAGAGTTGAGCGACCGTTATTGATTCCGGTGTCAAAAAAATAAGATGACTCATTTTATATATCATTTTATGTATGACATATTATCTGTCACGATTCTGTCATAACTGTTTTGATGAAAACATTTCACACATGACTAATACTTGTCATAAACACTTCCATTCGTGACTAATATATGTCATAAGATAATGACATAAATAAATCTGGTAAGATTCTAAAATCTTGAATCAATTTTGTGGAGATTCCAAAATTTAGCTGATATTCATTTTTTTATTATTCTATTATTAATTTATTTCATTAGTTATTATTTATATTTAATTAAATTTTAATTTTGAATTATATAAATATGTTTTATAAACTATTTTTCAATTTAATTTTTCCAAATTTTAAAAAATAATTTTTAATTTCATATGAATATATATATATATATATATATATATATATATAGTCAATACTACAAAAGAATGTGAATTTAAATTAACATTAAAAAAAATTTCTTATTTGGATATACAATCCTTCCCAACAAATATAAAGAAACAAATCAATTTCAAACCAATTAGTTGCTACTGCTGGGAATAAAGTCTCTTAAAAACATCACCCCCACCATCTTCGAGGGCAAGTCCCACAAGCCCCGCAACAGTGGTCTCTAATAAGTTGATTGAATAAAAGATTTGTATTTGATGATAATCATGGGTTAACAAATAAAATGAAAGATTCTAGAGCTAGATAAATGGATAAAAAGTTATCTTCTACAAGTATTAGCTCCAAAGTATTATTGCCTTGCCAATAACTATTGACCAAACCTAATAAATTATGCATTAATAAACTGATCCAGGAAAATTGAAAGCTCAGAAAAACACCATAGCTAGCTAAAATACTTATCTTCAAATATCTAAGTCTTGTAACTATCAAAACCCAGAAAACTTTACAACAAAATTGTTATCAATAGTTGAAAAAAGAGCAAATAAAAGATAATCAAGAATTATATAATCAAATAAAAGCCCCATGTTATGGAAATAAGTAGTCAGCTTGTAGTTATAGAACTGTTTTACAGTACGTTGAGATTAACAAAAAATAAAACACAAAAATCCATTAACAAGCACTTAGAAAATCCATAATAACAAAATAAAATCTAGTTTGAAGTTACAATAAATAGGCATCCAAAAACTCAATAAGTTAAATCCAAATAACACAAATCTATGTTTTTTAGGGAAATTATCCACCGACCACCTGTTTTTTCGAGCTTTTTCAAAAATACACAATTTTTGTTTTTTTTTTTTTTTCTGGAATCCACCTGAAGTTACATTTCTTTTCACTTGTCCACTTCCATTTGGAGACCGTTAAGAAAACTAACGGAATATTGTATAAATGACTTTTTTACCCTCAAATGTAAAAGATAAATTATCCACTGACCTTTTTTTCATATTTTTTCAAAGATACACAATGATTAATTTTTTTTTGCTGAACTCCACTTGAAGTTATATTGTTTTGTACTTGTCCACCACTGGGTCGTTGTGAAATGACAACTTTACCCTTATGATGTCAGCAAAGTTCTAACGGTGTTATAACGAGAGTGGACCAATAAAAAAATGTTAACTTTAGGTGGAGCGCTACAAAAAAAAAGATTTGTGTATTTTTGAAAAACAGTAAAAAAACAAGTGATCAGTGGATAATTTCCCTATTTTTTATTCTCTTTATAATGTAGATAACTGTCATTCAAGCATTTTAAACAAACACAAGATGAGCAACAAAAGTAATAACATTTTAACAAAATTGCTAGAAGTGATAGTAGTAGCTAGCTCTTGCCTCCTAGATTCCTTTTTCTGAGCTAACATAATCTAGAAGATAATACTATTACAATAAAAAAGTTTACTACTAAAATAAACTACACTTGCAAGAAGCAATTACCAATAGTATAAGCAACAATAAGTTACACACAGCACCCATTACTGTCTCGATTAGAGACGATGCTTCATTTGTAACTCCTTGTGCTGTGATACATATCACTACACGTAATAACACAGCCTTAAGCCTAGCTAGATCTTGAAACCTGAAATCTTCTACCATAGTCAGTTTAACACAAATAAGAACAACAATAGCATATTAAAGTTACTTAAAATTCAGAAGAAAAAAAATTCCATGGAAGTTATTATGCACAACATTTAATAAAATCTATACTTGTCGCAACATTTAATAAAATTCCATGAAAGTTATTACTCACAACATCCACATACCACTATACTTAAAACATAAAAGTTAAAAAGTACTTTCATTAGTATTTGTTAAGCACTTATGAAATTTCCACTAATGCTTATATTAAAAACTAACCATTTCCAAAGCTTGGAGTCATGCAAAGTCATTCATGAGAGCTTGAGTAATTGGCATAATTGAACATAATATTGTGCAAAACTTGGTCATCTAAATCCATTAAAACAATCAATTAACTTAATTTTTCACCGTACACATATTTGAACCTAAAATTACAAAGAATTTGCTATAAACTTCAAAGAGAGCAAAGACACCATAAGATGGGATATTCTTTAATCTAAACTCAATCAATTTGATTTGTATGTGATAAATTGATCAGCCAAATTAACCTCCAATTTCAATTTTAAATACCCCAAATTTTAGTTAGGTCAAAACGCAAGGCATTGAGAGATCAATTTCCATCACTACTACAAAAATGACTTTTACTGACACTTAGCTACTGACACTTTTTACAAAGTGTCAGTAATTGCGTACATATGCACCATTTTCCGCTTTTAACAAATAGGTATCATAAATTATTGATACTGATATGTCAGTAAATTAAACATCAGTGATCACTGACATTGAAGTATTTTAGATTAAAAAAATCATTAAAATTTGCTTTAACTCCAACTCGAACCTAGGACTTTTAAAATTCAAAGCTTTAACATATGGACAATACACCATTGGACCTTGTAGAATTAAGATATAATAACAGTAATAAATTAAAAAAACAAAAGAAAAATATAACCCAGACTTGGAAACTTTATTTCGTTTATGGACGCAAATATTTGAACCAAACCCTATCACTATCTTGCTTTCTCCTTCTCTTTTTCCTTTTTCTCTTCTCGATCTCTTTTGTTTACAGTTGTCCATTTGCAAACTCAATTCAATTAATTCAGACAGATAATGAAAAGCTAAACCCTAATTGAGGCTTCTCTTTTCTTTTTTCCCCATATCGAAAAACAAAGTGAAACCCTAATTGAGGCTTCTCTTTCCTTTTTCCTTTTTTCCCCAAATCGGAAACAAAGCGAAACCTTTTTTTCCCTAAATCGAAGAACAAAGCGAAACCCTAATTGAGGCTTCTCTTTCCTTTTTCTTTTTTTTCTCCAAATTGAAAAACAAAGCGAAACCCTAATTGAGGCTTCTTTCATCGGAGTTTTTTTATTTTCCTGCTCAAATTTCACTTTTTTTGTTCGCTACTTGAAACCCATTTGCTTGAATTTGAGATAATTGTTGAGAAGTTAGTTAATTTGTTTTCTATAGAAGGTTCGCCTATGCCTAGAATTGTAGAGGAGGATTTCAACGACTTTAAAGGCAGAGAGGTTTATTTTAACAATTGGTAATGGCTTAATTTTTTTTGTCAATTTAATTACTGGGTTTGTTTTATTTTAGCTTATGATTATTTTTTGTAATTTTAATTTTCTGGGTTGTTGTCGATGTTGAGAAATTCATGTTTATTTGGAAGGTCGCACTTTTCTTTACGTATTGATTTAAATTCTTGTTTAAGTCTTGTGGCTTTGAGGCTTTAAGCGAAATGGGGTTTATTTTATAAATGAGGATCCTATGTGGGCTTATGGAAACTGGATGTGTTTTAGCTTAGCTGCCTGATTTATAAGTTCTTGTTTTTGTTCTCTGTTGAGCCTTTTTATTTTGGGGTTTGCAGTAATTTGTCATTCCATAGTACGATGGAAGTTTAAAGGGGAGTTTATTGGTGGATTTTGTTAGGAGTTGGCCCTTTTTTGTTTGAACTTTATGTGATATGTGTTAAGATTGAGAACAAAAGCTTTGATCGGTACTTGTGTAATAGTCCATAATTTGAGTAGTAGACAGTAGGACACCATTCCATGATAATAAGCATGGAATGCTCTGTATATGTAAAGCAAGGCAATAGTTTCTCCAGCAGCTGACTGGTCTCCACTGTGAACATGTTATTTCACATTTATATTTTATATATGAAAGCTGTATGAAGTACTTCAAACTGACTGGTGTACTTCAAATTTTTAAGTTTATCCATCAATTGTTCTAAAACCGAATTATGAACTTTTTAAAACTCCATCATGGCTTTTTTTATTATTTTGGATATTGTTGTACCTATGGACTTCAGTGCAGGTGGGCTCCTGGCTAGAGAAAATCACAAGCTTTGGTGTTCATGACTGTCAGGTTCTTATGGTTATTATAGTGGCAAGAAGCATATGGTTAGTTCAGTCTACTTACTAAAATAATTAACTTTTTGTTTAGTTGTTTTAATTTCATATCCATGCTTGTTGTTGGTGATCTCTGTATGTGTGCTATGTTTTGATGGTCTTTTATTTTTTTTACAATAATTATGCCTAATTTTCTTTACTTGATCTTAATTCTTTGTCCCATCACTTTGGAAAAGGAGGAGAAAGAAATATTTCTCAAACTATTATTCAACATTTTGTTTAGAGATGGTAATTTTATGTCTCTCTCGCTCTCTCTCTTTTTTGGGTCCTTATTGCAAGCTTTTTAGTATTTTGCAACTCTGATGTGTTGTAGGCCGCTCATTTACATAATATGAGTCTTATAATTCCTTTTTAATTTCCTCTGAGAACTATCTTCTTTGTGGTCTAATTTTGACTTTTTTCCCCTCTCCTTCCGAATCTAAAGTGACCTCTTCAATAACTATGAGATGGTAGTTGTAACAAGTATAATCACAAGAAACTGTAAAAAATATGCCCAGGGCGGTGGGAGCTAGTTGACCTCTGTTAATGCTCCTTGATTTTATTTTGTTGGGTTGCACTTGGATAATATTTAATGATTAAATGTTATATTTTGTTTTGCCAACTACAACTTATTGAAATCTGAAAAAGTAATATTTATTAAAGTTGTTGCTTAAGGCATCTAGTTAAAAGCCTTATCAACGGTCAACGTGTTTCTTGACAGTTATTGGTTTTTGAGCACTTTGTTGAGAAAGTCAGATCTCTTAAGAAATAATATTTTGTTTGACAATTAATATTTATAACACAACACTACTCTCTCATCTCTCTACATATTATCCATGATAAAAGAGATTTGTTCCCTCGTCAACAACAGTACTAGTAAACAAAACTAACTCTGTAATGCAGGGTCTTTTATGTATGCGCGTGCGCACACTCACACACACATAGAGATATATAACACATCAATTTGTGAATAAAATTAAATGAAATTCTTAATTAATCACGTTGCTTTCTACTTTCACTATTCTTTTAATTAAAACTTTAGCTTGGTGTTTTTTCCCCCTTTTGTGTGGATAAAATTTAATTCATAAGTAGGTTGTTAAATTGAGCTCTCCCTCTAAAAATGCTTTAGACATGAGAAAAAAAAACTTATACGATAATTAAACAAAATGAAGACATTTTTAATTTAAGTCTTAATTTTTATTAGTTACTTAACTTATGAATTAGCTTGGCTAATTAAAAAGTCATTATGGCTCATCTAACTTGTTCCTCTCTTGTTTTAATTTCAAAGCTTCTTTTGTTTCAATTTTGGGATTTTGTCTGAATTATTATTATAAGTGCTTAATTATAAACCTTCTAAATATCTAATTTTACTCGTCCATCTTCTACTGCTTGTTACTCGCTTACGTTTTAAGAGAGGTTAATAATAGTGATTGGAAAAGTGGTAGCTAGATTTTTATTTTTTAATTTTGGCTTCTCTAGATTAATTAAGTAATGAACATTTGATTGGGCAGAACCAGCTTCCGGATGATCATGTAATATGCAGAATGCACTACTAGATTTATGTGATTTTCTTTATACACAGTTTTGAAATTTACATTTCTTTGTTTAAGATTGCCACAGTTTCTTATAAATGTCTCTCTAATTTATAGGTGGAGCATCAGTTGCTGGTCAACTAGTGGACATTCCAACAATTTAAGATTGATCAAGATTACTTGTAAGTTGAATGCTTTCAAATTAATACATATGTTCATTGTTAATTTATAAGGTTTTCATTAGATAAGCATGCCATGTAATTTTCGAAAACAAAAATTATTTCAAATTAATATTAGTGTACTGGAAAAATTATTGCACTTTATATATTGTTTCTAAATATCCAAGACTTATTTTTTGAGGTGTATTAATTGATTTTATGTACTTGTAGGTGGAAAAAAAAATGAAGCCATGTGTGGATATTCAGTGACATTCTTCTGCTTAATTTTATAGGTTAATGTTTGATGAAACTAAATTTTGTATTCTATTGTTTAGAACTGGTCGAAACTCAATTTGGTACTTATATTTTTCTTTTTCAGACAATGATGTAGTTAAATTATATTAATGTCAGTGATGTATTGGGATGTTTATTATATGAATTGTGTTGTGAGATTTAGTATATTTAATATATTTTGAGTTTTATTTTGATTGTAAAACAAGCAGGAAAATAAAAATAAAAATAAAAATATACTATTAACCAAAAGTATCATAATATCATTAAATATTAACACTAAATATTTAAAATGACAATAATAACTTTTGATGTTATTGAATCAGTGTGCTATTGATACTATAGTCACATAAATCACTGACATATAAATAATATCATCAAATACTAACACCATCGTGTCATTATTTAGGTGATATTATAACAACGCTAATTATTGACACAATAATCACTGACACTAAAAATTAGTGTCAGTGTGTTCTGGCTTGAGCATCATTGACAAAATTAATAAGTGTCAGGAAAAGTAATTACTGATACTAAATTAGTATCAGTAAAGCCTATTTTTCTAGTAGTGCATTTTTAACTATGCGTTATAAATGGAAAAAGCCAATTAATCAAGGAATAATAAGGAGCAACAAATTTAATTTTCAAAATTAAACAAGTTATTTTTGTATTTACCTTCATCACCAGAGCAATGATGAGCAGCGGATTTCTTCAAAACTAAAATGATTTTGGGAAATTGGATAGCCGAGTTTCAACATTACCTTCTAATGTTTCTTGTCATTGTGATTAATTAGAGAACATTTCCCTTTTTTATCCAAAAAGCAAGATAGAATCAACAATAAAAGAACACAAATGCAAAATAAAGATTTGTTACCTGGGCCAATAAAGAGTATGTAAGAGGGCGCAACCCATTAACACCAATGTAACTTGGAGGTGAAGAAGGAAATGGAGTAAATTGACCACCCACTTCAAGCTCCATAGTCACCCTTCCCACGATTGCACTAGACCTTTCTCCACCACCACCTCAATCTTACTGTTTACAACAACCCCTTCAAAATTCGACCGCCACTATTGCTCAGAAGCCACGAGAGTTGCTGCAAGTTTGTACCGGTTGTGGATCTCGATCCGTAGCATCCCACCATGCGTCAACACTACCACTGCTTTCATGGGTCTTCGCATGGCCTAAAGTTTTTGAAATGCAAGTTATGCAACCTAAGTAGGGGGTGAATTGGGATTGTAAAACTTATACAATACAATTCACACAAAAATTTAATATATTGCCTTAATTAAATAAAAATAAATAAATTCAATAAAACACAATAATAAAAGAGTAAGGGAAGAGAGAGTAAACACAATAATTTTTACGTGGTTCGGCAATCTCTACCTACGTCCACGCCTCCAAGCCAACCAAACTTGATGATTTCACTATCCAAGCCTCCCAAGTCTTCAAATTCATTACAATTGACTTCCAAGGTGTCAATAAACCTTTACAAGAAAGAGATTATCTCTCAATCGCTTCACACAAGTATTTCTCACACTTATACACTTACAAATTTGATGAGAAAAATGAAGAATACAGCAAGCAACTCTCTTTTAGAGTGGATCTACAAATAATAGCACAATGATGATTAAATATAAGATTATTTGCAAAATGAATACTCAATAAATGTTTTATGCACTTGTTTATGCTTGCAAAAGTCTTAAACTTGAAGTTGGAGTTGAGTTTTCATAGCTAAACCCCAAAAACTAGCCGTTATAGGCAAATTCCAGCGAGTAAGCGACTAGCCGTTTAAGTTATCTGGCTCGCTGCTTTAGAACAGTAAAGCTACCGTTAAATCTGAATTTTGCTACAGTAACCCTATTCACGAAATTACATTGTGCCCAAATTTTTTTATAATTATACTATGGCCCAAAATATCATAAAATATTGTAAACATGTCCAACTTCAGAATCTCTAAATAATACTTGTTATTGCTAAAACTTTCTAAAATTTTGATGTGGCCCAATACATGATAATATTTTTCAAAATAGTCATTTTCAAAATTTAACATAATATTTATAAATTTCAAAGTTTTTAGAACTTTTTAATTTAGTCCAAATTTTGAAAGTGTGAAGTTTTCCTTAGGCGGCTAGCCGCTAGCCCTCTGGCGGTTAGCTGCTAACTCTCTGTCCGCTTATGATATTTACACTCAAGCCCTCAAACGTTCATAAATTATAGTATGGCCTAAAAAATTTTAAATGTTTGCAAATAAGTCCAAATTCGAAATTCAAAATAATACTTATTAAAATCAAAGATTGTAAAACTTTTTCATTTTAGTCCACATCTTGAAAAATAACTAACTTCACAAAATACTTAGCTTATGCTTGTAAAACTTTTGATTTATGAAAAAATAATGATTTATTAAACAAAATCTTGAGCTTCTCAAATGTTAAACCAATCATATATTAAATCATACTGGTTTTACAAGAATTATCGCAATAATGAGTCCGTTGAGCTCTAAATTTTATTCTTGATCGCGCCGTTGTTCGTTGAGTGTCTTGAGCTTGATTTCACATGATTCACTTCATCATAAATATTATCCTTCAAGAACTAGTAAAATGTGAAATACAATATTTTTCAAATCACTTAAGACACATGTTTGTTATCATCAAAATTACAAAATGTGCAGCCCTTTAGGCTAACAGTTTTTCCAATCGAATAATGACAGTTGATTTAAGTGAGAGGTTGAGTGCTATGAGTTGAGTGAGAGATTGAGGTGATGGCAGTTGTGAATGTTTCATTTTCTTTGGCTGAGAGTGAGTTAGGGTTGTGTTGTTAGTAAGGGTTAGGGCTGCTCATTCGCTATGTGAAAAGAAAACATACGAAACGCTTAATTTTTCTAAGTGTTGAATGTTTGGATCTTTTAAAATATAGCGTTTAAACGAAACTATTTAACCTTGTTTTTAATAATTACAAAATAAAAATATTTTGTTAATGGCATTTTGGTAAATATATCAATTTTAAAACAATGTCGTTTGAACCTATGATTGATGCCTGTCAAGTTTTGTAAATGATTAAAAAACTAAAAACTATCAATAATAAATGACATAAATATGAGTCATGAATATGTCATAACAGTTTGACAAAAGGATATTAGTCACGAAAATATCATTTTTTTATGATACCTTCATGACAATTCAATATGTATCATAAATTTTCTATCATAAAAATGCGTTTTTTTAGTAGTGAAGCTATGAGTATTTTATCTTCCTTTGGGATGATATTTATTTAAGCATATGTTATTTCATTATTTACATTCTTTTGGAGGTTTAGAACATTTATTGTTGGTTATTACTTTAAAAGTTTTAGAAATGAGAATGACGAAATGCAGTTTCACTTCAATTCCATCATAGTACCTTGTTAGTGGAATTGGGGTGTTACACCTATTCTTTGAAAAAGGGTAAGTTTATGAATTTTAATTTCTTCATCTTTTTATGGAACTACATCTAGATGTAATCATTTTTCAGGACTCCCATTTCGCAGGTACTCATAGACAATAACTTTAAAGTCGTTACCCTAAAAATCAATACTTGAGCATGAAGTCATGACTCTAACAAGATTTCAATGATGGATAATTTTCAAGACTTTACACTCAGCCATGAAACTCTTAGAAGGTCCTTGGCACTGAAGATTAATCACTTTGATTGCAACAACGAGTCCATCTTCATCAAATACTCTATTATAAAAGGAGCCAAAGCCACCAACTCCAATCCATTGAGTTGAAGAAAGCCCATCAGTTGCTTTGAGGAAGTTTTTGTAAGACATATTTGGAAGTGCTTTTCTCATTATTAGTCTTAAAGGCTACATGGAAGATCCCCTTGTCCCTTTGTGCCAATAGAAAATGAAAAATGACACCATGACTAGTCCTGAAGTGCTTTTCTCATTATTACACTAGAGAGATTGTTTCCGCCAATTGCAAGATATTTCAACTCTTTCAATTGACCCAATGAATCTGGAATATTTCCTCTGAAGAATTATCAGATAGAGACACAATTTCCTGAGATGTTATATTCCCGAGAAAAAGAGAGATTGTTCCTGTCAGATTGTTTTTGTGTAAAGCTAGTTCTTCGAGTTTGTATAGAGAGACAAAATCTAATGGAATACTTCCTATTAGCTTGTTGTATCCTAAGGTTAGTATTGTGAGTCTGCAACAATAAGACAAGTTGGCTGGATTTTTCCCAACGAGGAAGTTATTTAAAAGAAGCTGAGTTTTTAACCTAAACAAACGCTGAATTTAGAAATGATTTCACCTTGGATAGTGTTATTCTCAAGATTAATCTCTCTTAAGAGGCTGAGGTTGCCAATGTGAGAAGGCAATGAGCTACTCAGGGCTTTTGACATCAGGCCTAGGACTGTGACTTTTTTGTGCTTGCGACCGCATGTAATGCTCTCCCATTCATAGAAATGGTGAGAATCATTCCACGAGTTCAGGATTCCTTGAGGGTCATGAGAAATCATTGACTTAAAAGCCTACAGGGCAGCAGGATCTCCCTGCTCGAAGGCTGCAACTTGCAGCAGTGTGATGAAGAAAAGAAACATGGATGGAAAATAATAACTTCTCACAATTAGTACCAGTGCTCCCCACAGAGATGAACTAGGTCTAATGAAGCTCTTATTGACTAATTCTTGTAACTATACCTTCAACTCTTATACCTCTAATGGAGCCATTCTATATGAGGCCATAGAAATAAGAGTTGTGCCTTGAATCAAATCAGTAGTGAACTCTACATCTCTATCAGGTGGCAACTCAGAAACATTGTCATGAAACACATCAAGATACTCTTTCACTACAGGAATATCTTTTAACTTCACATCACTGACTTGGCTATCAATAACATGAGCTAAATAAACAGAACAATTATTTATGAGTAATTGCCTAGTAGAAATAACAGATATCATAGAAGAAGGAAAGATCTGTCGATCTCTACAGAAAATGAAATTAAATTTTTCAGGTTTTTAAAACTTACCTCTTTAGAAAATAGTCTACTATAGCATGATAGTTCACAAGCTAATTCATCCTGAATATAGCATCAAAGTTATGAATGTCTAGCGAAATCATAATCGCTACCATGTCGTTATTACCCATTCTTATTATACAATTTCGAAATACAATCTCACCTAACCAAGAATTACCAATTGGTTTAGCTACTTGGTGTGCGATTTCGAATGCTATAGGTGTCAATGTGCAAGTGTACAGAACAAGTAATATACTGATGAATATTCATATCGTCTCTATAGGGATTGATGTTGTCAGAGTTGCTACAGCAATCTTAACAGTGCAAGTTTGTTTTAAATTAAAGTAATACAATTAATGAAACTCATAAACTAATAAAAATAAAAATACAATAAAGAAAATTCTCATATCAAACACAATGATGTAATCAATGGAAATAGAGTAATTGAGTTAACAAACTCACTTAATGGCTTTAACTATTCTTAAATTACAAAACTGTTGCTACAACATCTACTATAGCACTGGGTTGAATCCCTCATGCATCTTCAGCGATCGCCTACTGGATATCTTATACCTAATGTAACCTAACAGTGACTAATTATTATGCTAACATTAAATATAGCCTTAAACATTCAAAGTTTTATTTATCCTACAAGGTGAATCCCTATGTCTGATTTTTCACTAATTTTGGATCAAGCATGGAACTATTCAAATTGAGATTTATTCAACTTGAGAAACTCAATCTAAAATCAGGTATTGCCTTAATTTGATCCACTAATTTAGACCTTTTTGAGGCACTTCCTTAGCTAATATCCACTAAATGGGTGGTTAGCAAAATAGGGAATTGAAATAAATACAATTAAGACAAAGTGTTATAGCAAATACAGAGCAACACACATATGTCCGTCAAACATCCTTTAAGATCTTTTTCACTCAACCACAATCAAATTCAGTTCATGATTTGTGATTAAAAAATTATAAAATTTGGTTGGATGGCTATAATAATTTTATAAGTGCATGGCGTGTGAATAAAATTGTTATAGCCATCCAAATAAGAATTTGATTTTTTTTCTAAATGATACACGAATCATGAGCTAAATTTGATTATAGTTGAGTGAAAAAGATCTTAAAGGATGTTTAATTGACATATGTGTGTTACTCTGTATTTGCTATAACACTTTGTCTTAATCGTATTTATTTTAGTTTCCTATTTCACTTACCACCCATTTATATCGCAATCCTTTAGTTATTACACGTGCAATCCAGTCTATCAATGCTCCAAGATTGCTACAACAACTTTACTAATCCAAACTTGTTCATATTCTTCTGTAGCTAATTTTTTTCATTATCTCTGCAGGTTTGTTGTAGTAACATTCCTTCCCTAAAACTTGAGCTTCTTGGTCATCTACAATTATGCACATAATCTAAACACAAAGTAATCTAAAACAAACTCAATTTATTAAAAATAAACTAAAATGGATGCTGATGCAAAATATAACTAAAATGAACTAGAAACACATCATTCGCTCTCTAAGTAATCTTGATTTAACCCCAAAAGTGTCATGATAACTATCTTTTTATAGAGTTATCACTACTACTAAAGTACAATGTAATGGGTTCATCTCTTTATCCACATGCATGGCAAATGTGAGAGAAATAAAAGAATGGGTAGATCCCGAATCAATTAAAATATACACCTAATGACCAAGGATAGTCAAAGTACCTGTCACAATATCTGAAGTGGCATGGGCTTCTCTTTAGGTCAGAGAGCAAATACATGTGCCTGTCCATGTGGTCTACTTGGTTGGCTCCTTTGTTGACTACCATTAGTCTCTAGTGCACTAGAGTGAGAGCTGTTGGAAAATCTAGGTCCTCTTTTCTAGGAACATCCCCACCCCTCAAAATTGATTACTGCCACTCTAAAGGTAGTGAGGGTCTTGACCTGGCACCAAATTACTGCTCGATGCCAGGTTTGGACAATCCTTCTTCAAGTGTCCAGACTATTTAAACTGAAAGTAACATAGCGAACCGCTCAAACATTGTCCCATGTAAAGTTTTCCACAAACATTACACTGAGGGCAATTACCTTTGCCAACACTGTGACTCTACTGGACACCATCGTGATTATTACAAGGTCTCTTCCATCGGAGAAACTTTGGTCGTTGATTGTACAACTAGCTAGTGAAAAATCTCGGTACTCTATCTCTCTCTTTTGAGTTCTTTTACTAGATTCACCAACTGGCCAAATAGGGGCTTGCTTATGCTACTGTGGCTCAACTCTTTGTGCTTCTCTACGACTACTCCTATTTTGATGAATTGATACAAAAACTTTTACCTGGATCTTCCGCTGATACTCTTAAAAATTGGTGGGCACATCATCTGCTATGGATGTTTAGGAGAGAATTCAAGTCATAGGGTACTTTGAGGTTAGTTTATTTACTATCAAAATTCTTGTAACCACAAATTGCTTCTCTCCTTTATTTTATTGTTGGTTTTTGAATTTTTTTTTTGACAAACCAATTACTAAACAACTTTTACTGACAGGGTATTTCTAGAATGCCAAAGATTAGAAAAAATTATAACCTAGAAACATGGATATTACAAGTCACTTCCACATCTGTTGAAGCCGAACTTAGTGTAGAGTTTTCTCACATATACAAGGAATTTGCTTTATATGAGTATATGTGTAGATTTTTCTCACATATGCAAGGGATCAACTTTATATAAGTAAGTTCAATTAAAAAAAAAACTTAGATTTTGGTATTGTAGTTTTGGAATGTGCTACTATCTTAAAATTATAATTACTCTGGAGAAGGCTAGCCAAAATTTTTATTAACTGGTATGCTCATAAACAATAAAATAGGATTTGAACTGCCGGTTGGCCTATATATATATTTACAACAATTGGGCTGCCTTTTCGGCTGCCTTTTCTTAGAGAACCTATTACTGATCAATAATAATAATGTAGCCAATTCATTGATATGAAATGTTTTCTTTTAGAACATCTCATTTTAAAGGAACTAAGGATATTCAATATCAGAATTCTATAATTTACTTATAGTATAATTTCCTTACTTCTATTACTATTACTATACTTGGATGACAATCACTTATGATCTCTTGTGTTTCATGATATTGAGCTGCTTGTAGGAACACCAAAGAGCTTGTAAAGCAATTGAATACTTTACCTCATGGTTCAAGAGATCTGCATTTTCCAACTCGCTTTTCACACAATGCTTGGGGGCAATTTAAATCTTGGTTATGGAAACTACACTTGTCTTACTAGAGAAGCCCTTCATACAATCTAACGCATGTCATGCACATGACTACATCATCCTTACTTCTTGGTGTACTCTTTTGAGACCAAGGACAGAAAATGTAAGAGCATTGCTAAAATTATATTTGTCAAGTAAAAAATAACTATTTTCTATTAAATGGTGCAAGGGGTTATTTGCGTTTTGGTTTTTTTCCAACTTTATGGTAGACCTTGCTCCTTGTCAAGGTTTGTTGAGCACTTTTGATCAGCAGGTTATGCTTTAACTTTGTAGCTCTTTTATCTGACCTTAATTGGAAGACAGCTATATTAATTGGAAGTTTTTTGGTTCACAAATCTAGGTATTGTTTGTGTCCCATCACATTGATTTTAAAATGAATCTAAAATTTCTTTTGATTAACTAATGATCATTAACACGTGTGCTCTATTTTCATTCGTTTTAACTTATTTAATAGTCATAAGTGTTTATTTAATCCATAAGCTCTTTTCAAAAATTTTGTTATTGTTAGGTTATTTTTTAAGTAGAAATTTTGAAGATTAAATAAGCTATTTTACTTCTACTAGTAAAACTCAAATTTTGGGGTCTTAGGAGTAAGGGTTAAAAAGCTTTTTCAAAATATTAAAATGTCAAAGATATTCCATACTTATTTGATAATTTTATTTCATTTCTTTTGTAATATAACTTTAAAAAACCCGGCTATTAAAGTAATTTTTTAGTTTTTAATAAAAGCTTTTGTTGACATTCAAACAACTAAAATTATTTTGGTAAAATCTCTACTTGTAGAAACTCTATTGATAAAGCTCTATTTAAATTATCTCTATTTGAAAATCTATACCAAGTAGAGGCTTAGTAAGATGAAATTATTAGTGTAGTTTGAAAGGACCTAACATTTGTTTATTTGCCCTTAAATCTGCTGGAGATAACTAGCAAGATTTATTCGGTATGGTGTTCACTATACTTGAGTGTGGTATTCTTGGGGATAACCGTTCATTAGTTATGCCAAACGTTGCAAGGGATAAAACTATTATGCATCGTGAAAGATTTGTAAGGATGTACTCTTCATGGGCTTATACCCTTGCACAGGTACATATGCACTTTATTTTATACTTAACATTGTCTTTGTGTTCAAGAAATCACAACTTTACTTCATTCTTTATATTGGCTTTGTGATCTTGTAATTTTTTTTTGTGATAATTTTTCTTCTTTAGATATGCATTGGTTTAATTATTTAATTATTCAAGCACTTGCATATATGATCGTCGATTATGCAATGATCGGATATTATGGTTCAGCAATCAGCATATAAGGTTTTCTGGATTTTCTATGCGATGTTTTGTACAATAATGTTTTACAATTATCCAGGAATGCTACTGGTGTCATTGACACCAAATTTCATGATTGCTTCAATTCCATCCTCACATTTTTACATACTACTCAACTTCTTTTCTAGATTTTTGAATCTTAGACCAATAAGGCTCTAAACTCTACCATGGACATGTCAACATTTCTGTGTATCTATGAGTATATATATAGTTAGCAACATGTTTTGAATGTTAGGTTTGATATTTAATTTTTTGCAGAAAATTCCTAACTAGTGGATTTGGTTGTTTTATATGATGCCAATATGACCCACCTCGACCTATATGTTGGATCTGAGGCATATCCTGCAGACTAGTAATTAGAACTCATGGCACAAATTTAGTTCATGAATAATATATATATATATATATATATAAGCACATAACAACCTCTATCTCATTCAAAAATATACATTGAAAACTTGAAGAGTTCATGTCTCACACTATACATACTCACACTAACATTATATATATATATATATATATATATATATATATATATAAACATAAGCAACATAAACGTGCTCAAAATGCAAGACATTCAGCAATGCGTCTCGTGGCTCAACCTCAATGGTTTAGAACTGACATGCAAGAAATCCTGCGGAATCTTAGGAGAAAAGGAATAAATAGGAAGATAGTGAGCTTGCGGCTCAGTGAGTGAATGTAATTATATATATTAAATAATAATAACAACAACAACAACAACAACAACAATAATAATAATAAAAAGTAGTGTACTAGTGTGTATACATAATCATGTGACATAACTCCACACTAAATGTCATATATCAGTAAACATGAAATTCATACATACATGTATGTCAAAACTGCACTAAACAGTACCCAGCACTACTAGAAAAAAAAGCCTTTATGATGGTTATTACCCGTCGTCTACCCTATGGCATGACATTTGATCGACCGTCATTGATTCCAGTGTCAAGAAAATAATATGATTGTTTTCATATGTATGATATGCATGACGTATTATCTATCATGATTATGTCATTGTCACTTTAATGAAAAATTTTCACACATGATTAATATCTGTCATAAACACTTCCCATTCATGACTGTTGTTTGTCATATAAACATGACATATTTAATTACAATAATAAAATTTTTTAATTATTTTATTTAAATATTAATTCCTAAAAATTATTTTTGTAAAATCTAGCAGGAATAACTAACATTTCTTTAAGATGTATTTTGGCAGTAAATAAAAAAAAATTAATTATTTGGCTGGAATTATTGAAATTGGACCCAATTTTTTTTTGGCGGGAGTTGAAATATATTCTTTAAATAATTATATAAATAGCAAATCTACACACACACACACATAATTCATATATAATAATTCTCAAATTCATTCACAAGTTTCACACATTATAATTCAGTTATGAAATAAAATAACTACAACAATTATAGTTAAATGAATACTTCATTAATTCTTAATTTGCTTCCTAACATTACAGTTCCAATTCTTAAATGAACAACTCGAGTCAGCCACTTGAATCAACCAGTAACACCGCCTAAGTCAACCATATGAATAAACCAGCAACACTAGCTGATTCAAGCACCAGCAATTAACATCAGCACAACAGGAACAATCTTAAATCAACACTAAGAACGGACCAAACTGCCATCAAATGCCACATAACCAAACAGTCTGCTACAGCCATCAAATGCAAGCAAATATATGCAACAAAACCAGATGCAACTGAAATTCTGGAGAACATCGAATAAACCAAACCAAATGCCATTAGATTCACACTTCTAGTAATTAGACTAGATGCAGTGTTCAAGTAAACTAAATGTAGTCTCGTATTACATTCAAAATTTTTAAAAATTAGTGTTCCATTAGAGGAGCATCAAAACCAAACCAATCTAATCCAGCATAATTACAAGCTCAACCCAAAACAATTACTCATTATATTGACATTTCACAATTCGCTATCAAAACAACCTAACATAGCCAAATAAATGACAACAAGAGAGAATAAGTTACAACTAGTTAAATTAAAAAAAGATTAATCAATTACCAAATATGCTTCAGTCAATAACTCAAGTCCAACTCTTTGATAAATATTATTGGGCTGAAAGCCAATGACAAACATAGAGACAAATAATCCTACAAACAAAGAATTAAAATTGGCTCCCAAGTTGTCTACTGCAGTCTATCCAAAACACATTTTTCTTACTAATTGTGAACGCACACATGAGAATTGTGCTTTGATTTGGCACGAAGTATTGGAAACAACTTAACAAATCTAGACACAATCTATAACCATCAAGTCCAAACAAAAGTTGAGATCTAAAATACTTTGGAAAATAAAAAAAACAGCAAAATATCAGTTTCAATTTCTTTTTCCCCCATTGTCATCATTTGGGCTTATACATGTGACATTTGCTCATGAACTAAAGTTGAATAAGATTTTTATATGAAACAGAATATACAAAGACAAAGTAGAATATGACAGGAGCTACAGTATACTATTCAGCATTAGCAATACGTATATAGAAAATTTAGAGGTATTATATTCACTCACAATCTTACGGAGATAATACCTAGATTGTCGACGCAACTCATGAATAGCAGACGAAAGAGGAGATGCAGTGGGAAGGCAGTAACCTAAGTGCATGAGAACTAGAAAGCAATATCCTAAGATCAATTATAGATCTCATATAACAAAAACAGTGAGGCAAAGACAATTATTGTGAATAAATATTCATAGAACCACATACCAGCAACAAAGACAATTATTGTGAATAAATATTCATAGAACCACATACCAGCAACAAGATCGGAGTCATCTGTGTATATATTGATTGCCCATAGCTGAGTGCCTCTGACCTAAACATAATGAACTTACATAACTAAGAAATAGAGTCATAAATTATGCTGTTGTAACATCTATCAAAAAATTTCCAAACAAATGGAGTTTGATATGTAGGGCTATAACTAGCAACACTTCAAAATAACTTGAAGTAGCATGATCTTACTTTATGGACCAATACTACAATCTTTCAGAAAAATTAAAGTCTAAGCAAAATTAAAACCTTAAACATACTAAAATCTGGTAAATAGACCTACAAGAAATCCAATGACCTCCAAGATATCTGAGAGACAAATTAATTTACAGCAAAAAATGTTGAAGATTTGTAAAACGAAGGCTCATACTATTATTCAAATTACAAAAGAGGAAAGAGAGCTGGCCATTAAATGATAAAGGCATGCATACAGAAATACAATTAATATGCCTATAAAGACGTCCACTCAAGCCTTATAAGCGGCTTTATGCAAAGGGAAGCCAATTAGTTAACAATAAATGAATTTCAAGGTGCAATAATTATACTCCCTAACAGCATATAAGGTTCATGCATTTCTGCAAAACATGTAAATCATAAGAACTTTTTCAGTACATATGCTAACCAATAATTAAATAGATTCTTAAAGTTTGCACAGAACAAACACCACATTGATTGCTATGCAAAAGATGAAAGTAAAATTTACTACTTTATTTCATTTTATTTTTCAAGAGTTTTGATAATCATGTGCAAATTAGTAGTACAACTTGCTCAGTGTTATCTCAAAAAGCTTGTTTAAAATACCTATTGGCACCAGTCCAAGTAGTCAAATCCTTATCCATCCATTCATCTCTGACCTTGCCAAAAAGATGAAAAAGAGCATCTATATTCTCACTCCAATCTTTCATAATCACAAGTTTTATCTTAGACCAGTTCTTCAATATCCCTTCCATTGTGAGCCCCTTGAAAACCTTGTAAATTGTTCCAAATCAATTGTCAAAAGGCTAAGCAAATGAATATACAATCAACACCATTCTTCTAAACACAAACAAAGTTTGAACGCATGACAAGTTTTTAGCCATTTAATATTCCATCAAATATAATTAGATAACACCTACCGTGGATTTTCAAAAAGAAGGCATTCTCATCTTAAGCAGCAACCTTACTAGTAACACATTTTCATACCTTGTTTCCACCTCCGGTCACACCACCAAAAAGATGTAGTACTAATTAGCTTCAACAGAGTTTTTTTTTTTAATTTCTTTTTTCCCCCAAAATAAACCTCTATTCTGCTACATAAAATTAAAATATCAACTAAATAAACAAAGTCTATGCTTACTATTAAAACACTTCCATTTTCAGGCAGAGGCAGATAAGAAAAGAAAGTTGAAACTGAAATAAAATAAGAAGAGCTTACTACGCACATTTGATCAACAATCCTCAATAACGGAATCGACGCCATCAAATAAGCCTAACCTAATCTTGAAACCATAAACTGTACTAAGCATAGCACCAGAGCCAGAGCGTGACTATAAAGAAGAAAAAGAAATCAACATGAAATTGAACTTTTGTTTTATCTTCCATAAGCAAGAAATTCAACTGGAACAATACAAAAAATGAAATTTTTAGCAATCTTACAAACATCATACACAAATCTCAATTCACGACAAATACGGGGTGAATAACTAACATCACCCAATTCATATATTCAAATAATGTATACCCGCTCCTAACAAGCAACGTGCTACCACAATCAATTAGTTATTAGAGTTAAGGTTTACCGCAGAGAATTGGATGGTGTTAACTAAATGACAAGTTGAAACGACATCTGCAATCGTATTGAATGACATTGAACAGTGAGGTAGGGTTTAAATGAATGTCGGACAGAGATAAGTTGTTGTGGTGAATTAGGGCTTTGTGGCTGGATTTTATTTCGATTGAAGGAGGGAATTTGAGCTAGGCTTTAATATGTAAATTTTCGCTTAGTTTAAGCTAGGGTTTTCTTTCAATTGAAAGAGAATGAAGCTTTTGGGTTATTAAAGTGAAAGACATGGAATAATACAAAAAATTAGTGAGGTTAAAGAGCAAGAATACAAGATTTTTTTTGTGCCCGTAGGGCCGGAGGTAGTTCGTTGTAGTTCTAATATACATGGAACCTTTTCAGCTTCGTCGGTTGCGAATGTAAGACTTAGGCTTAGGGTTCTATACAATGTTATAGAGGTGCCAATTGCACCCGGTACACCTCGATACTTCAAAAATTATCTCAATACTCTAAAATCTGATTTTGCCAAAATTTTCATCGATATCCTTTAAAAACTGATAGAAAATTACTAAACTATCCTCATTTTAAAACATTTCAACTCAACGGACAGCACCTCTCCCTTCTCTACTGAAGCAAACAAACACTCATCTGCTGCAATTCCCTCCATTATCAAACTCAAACAAACAAACACTGCAATTTCCTCATCGGCATCACCTCTGCAATTCCCTCACCGACATCACCTCTACCGAAACAAATATTCATTCTCCATACATGGTAAATCGAACTTCCACACGAGCAAACTAAGCTTGAGAAGGGGAAGCTGCCACAACTGAGAAAGAGAAGCATAGTTCGTCGCTACATAATCGCCGGCGAGAGCTGATCATTTACTGCAAAATGGTCATAATTTAACTAGTTGAGGTAAGTAATTCTCTATAAATAGTTTTCTTGTTGATATTCAGGGAAAAAAAACAAAAAGTTAAGGTTTATATAGAAAAAATAGATTAATTAGTTGCGGGTCTCTCATTACATGTTTAAAAACAAATTTCTAGTTGTTTTGCTGCATGCAAATTGTGAAAAATCGATAGATTGTGCCGATTATAATTTTGTCATGTAACACACGATTTGGTCATGTAAGGTTATGTAGGATTCAAGGTTGTGTATTACACGACCTTCATGTATTGCACTTGCACGACTTCATGTATTGCACAATTACACGACTTCATGTATTGCACTTACACGACCTTCATGTATTACACGACCTCAAAATTACACGACTTTTTTCATTGTTGTTAATTCATTATAATAACTTAGTTGTTTAAAGACTTAATTTTTGCTAAAAATTTATATTTGTTGCTATGCAGAAAATGTCATCGAAAAGTATTCAGGAAAAAATGAAACGTGGCAAACCGAAAGTGAAAATTACTAATTTGTCATCGTTAGAACCAATAAGAATAATGTGAAGGTTCATTTTTTTATTATTTTTAACTAAGTATGTTATTATTTTCAACTATGTACAAATTGTGTAAAATTATTAATATTTGCTGCTGTGCGGATTCCGACAACATTTGATGATAACCCAAGTATTGCCACACTTGCGACTGTGTTTTCAACCAGCCTTTGATTAAGAGTTGTTTCTAATTGATTTCATGGATTTATTATATGCAGGCATTCCTCATGTATGCATGTATGCTTCGGCAGAGGAAGAAAGCATTTTGAAGATAAAAAAAAACTTTTTAAATGGTTGTAATATGTTTAATTGCGATATCCATTAGTGTATCCTATCCAAATATTGACATTGTAAACTGATAACTTTGTTTATTTCTAATAATTAATCTCTATCATTTCTCAAACTGTCGAATATGCAAATTTATTTTTTTGCTATAATTTATGAACACACGATTTGATCTACGTTCAAAAGTAATGCAGAGCGGGTTTCTAAACTCCATTCCACTAGCTACTTCCTCGAAGAAAAATTTCACATCATCATTGGTTTGAATTGTAACTGGTGGAATAGGATCATATGTCTTAAGTTTGAACTTCATTGTGATTTCGAATTCCGAAGTATCTATATCAATAACTTCAGCTATCTTCTCCACCAATTCGGCATATGTTGTCGATCGTGGTATCATTATCCCTTTAGTCTCGGAACCTTTGAACTTATACTCGTCATTTTGCTCAATTCATTCACCATTGAAGAGAATAGGCACACGTACCAAAACCATATATGATGATACAATAAAAACAATAATATCAAATTTCATATACAAGTAAGTACACGACCTACACGACTATAATACTTACACGACCTACATGACTAACTATATGACGTACATGGTATCAAAAGAATGCACGACGCGAAACACTTTCGCCATAAATAAGTTATATTGCTGAAAAAAATAATTAAACAACCTACATTGCATATATTTCTACATATAAAAAAAATGGTGAAAATAAAACATTGTAATATGAAGAAAATTTCTAAATTTTCATAAAAATTAAAAAATTTAAAACCCAACAACATTAACATACCTTATTAGGTTGTTTAATAAGCAATGCACCTTTAAAGAAAGAGTGGGTGTTAAAGAAATGAATACATAATTGTATTTGTGTAAGAAGTTATGAGAGATTTTGAGAGATTCTAAGAGATTTTGAAAGAATCGGCAGCAAAAATAGAGTTGGGTGAAAGAAATGAGAAAAGAAATATGAAGACAATTCATTGAGTGAATTTGATGCATTCATTAAAGGTATTTTCGACTTTACTCACATTTGTTAGGGTATCCATGAAAACCAAAAAGAGAGGGGGTATTTAAATAATTTTGAAACTATTAAAGGGTATTTAATTAAAAACCCCATTATAGAGAGAGGCTAAGAATTGATTGATTTTAGCTTGTAGTGGCCAGGGGAGAGAGAGGGATTTATTCAACACTTCGCCAAAATTTGGCTAAAGTGTTGATATGTTTTAAGCTTTACAAAACGGTGTCGTTCATTTAAACGACACCATTTAAAATCTTGGAAGTTCACAAAACTTAAGCATGACTTATATATATCATTTATTTACGACGGTTAAATTATAAGTCATGAATATGTCATAGATTCGTGACATATATTCATATATCACGAATCTATCATATTTTCATGATACATTCATGACACAA
Source organism: Citrus australasica (assembly GCA_029618585.1). Taxonomy (NCBI): domain Eukaryota; kingdom Viridiplantae; phylum Streptophyta; class Magnoliopsida; order Sapindales; family Rutaceae; genus Citrus; species Citrus australasica. The sequence continues at coordinate 1,343,360 of JARCIV010000006.1, forward strand.
CGATATACGTCATTAAATTTATGTCATTATTTAGCGTTTTTCTAGTAGTGCAAGGGAAATAACTCTCAATACTAGCCGGGATCATCATTGCACGAGTAGAGTAGCGAAAAACCTCTTAATGCCCGGCAGAATTTAACTACAGCGCACGAGGTAGAATAACCTAACTCTTAATACGCATGCGCAGAGTCTATGGGGAAGGGTACATATATGGTGATTGACAATCACATCTCATGACTCAATCAAGCATATAATATGTGTACAAATAATCATAACATAATATTAAATCATAATATTAAACATAAATGCTTTACGTAGTACATAATAATAATAATAGTATCCACTCACAAATCATGTTTCATTCCAGGGTTCATTTGGGCTGTTGTGGCTCTTTGGACTCGTGGATTTCTTCTAGAATACAAGGTTAAAAAATTAACAGCTAGAATGATATAAAAACTTATACTAGGAGGTAAATTAAATCATAACTACTTAAATTTCATAATTATTACCCACTAATCCAATGGATATAATTCTAACTATCAAATTTCAATTCACGTAACTTAATTGTTTATTTTTCTTTTCCTTCACTCTGCCTTTCTTTCCTTTCTTTTTATTTCTTTTCTTCTTTTCTTTTCTTTTTCCTTTTCTTTTCTCTTCCATTTCTCTCAGTTTTTCTTCTTTTCCTTCTTTCCCTCACTTCGAAAACAGATGCATAAAATGATAGCTGCTTTTAATTCTTTCTAATTATATATATATGGCCACTGACTCACAAACACAAGTGAAACTGGTAGGTGAAATCATAAAGCAGGCAGCTGGCTGTTGCTTTTGTAATTAGTCATGTTTGGCTTTTTTTTTTTCTAACTGGTGCACGACACTACCCTTTCGACACTACGGGTACGTTTGGGAGCAGCCCAACTGCCAAGGTGTTTGATAACACCTTGCAGTTGGTTTTTTTGTAGCTCAGCAGCTCAAAAATCTTGGCAATTGGTTTTTGGTAGCTCAGCAGCTTTTTTTCTCAGTTCTACTCCACAGCAGCAACAGTTTAAAAAATATAATATCTTACTCTAAACGCACCCTAAATGATATGATTACTTCACGATAGAGAGATATTGACATGGAAATTATTATAATTAGTGAAAAAGAGCATTGCCTACCTCTTTAGAAGATTATTTTGGGTTTCACCATGGTCGCTTACTGATTTCTTATTTTCATTAGGGTAAATTTTAGCCTACCTCCTCGCGAAGTGACAATTTTCAAATTGTCTCCCTTACTAACGAAGACATCAAGTTACCCCTAAACAATTATTATCTGCCTACTACTTTTAATGGCTAAAAGGGTAAAACAGTATTTATGCATTCCTCTAACAGTTAAAAAACAGAAAAAAGTCAAATCTTGATGTGGATTAATTTTTATGGGCCCAAATCTTTCTAAGTTTTTCAAAACACACACAAATATTTTAAATATTTATATATGCCTCCCTATATTTTAAAATATTTTCATTTTGCACCTATATGTCTAATTTTATTTGAACTGATTAAATTTTAATTTTTTGTATTAAAAAAATTTATTTTAAAAATAATTAAAGAAATTAATTTAAAGTTATAAATGGTAAAATAATAATATTTTACATTTTTATATTTATTATTATAATCATGATTATTCTTTTTCCTTTTGCAAAGATATTTAAAAAAAATATTTGGATGAAAAAAAATCAAAGATCAAAAGAAAAATGCAACCACAAACTTAATCTAAAGTTTCAAAACCCTTCTCACCAAAATCATTGTCATTGCACACAACCCAACACTCTTCAAATCCTTTGCTTATTCACCAAACTGAAAATGATAAACAATAATAAAATAAATTCATTCTATTATTAATAATATGGTTAGTTCAAGATTAAAGAATATTTATAATCTAAAATTAAGTAATCCCAAATATCATTATTATTGTAAAATTCGTGGAGTTTAGAAGTCTGCCTCTTTATTATTATCATTATTATTCATTATTATTCTTTTTTCATTCTGTAAAGGTATTTAAAGAAAATATAGATATAAAAAAAGGAAAATCAAGGAACAAAAGAAATTGCTATTGGAGTTTCACCAAACAAATTAAAGGAGTAAGGATGAGAAAAATGAAAGGAAAGGAAAAAAAAATGCTACTAGAGTCATGTACATGAAAGAAAAAGATGAAAAAGAAGTGAGGATGAGAAAAAAACTAATGAAACGAAAAGGAGTAAGGATGAAAAAAATAAAAGGAAAAAAAAAGTTACTGGAGTCATGTACATGAAAGAAAAGCAAAAAAAATGAAGTAAAAATGAAGAAGGCGTAAGGATGAGGAAAAAACTAATGAAAGGAAATAAAAAGAGAGTAAGGATGAGAAAAAAATGAAAGAAAAGAAATGAAAGAAGAAGACGAAGATGGCATTATTATAATTTATATATGATGGCATATTTTGTAATTTATTTAACTAACATGTCTAATTTAGAAAAACTATCAATTTATTTAGGCCCATTAAGTCATTTCAACACTTTAGTTTTTAATTTATTTTTAAATAACTAGTTATACATCAACAACTTTTATCATTTTTCAATAAATAGTCACACATCAACCTTTTTTTTTATCCTCACAATTGCCGTTGCAAGAATATTCTGTTAAGGTAGGGGTATTTTTGTACTTTTATGAGTCAACGACTGTCAATGATTAAAGATAACGAGTTTTAGGGAGTAGCTTGATGTTTTCAATAGTAAGGGGGACAATTTGAAGATTGTCACTTCATGAAGGGGGTAGGCCGAAATTAACCCATTTTATTATCTATCCAGCTGCTCTTGCATTTATTTTTCAATATTTTTTAAGAAAATTGAACTTTCTCAAAAGGTGAAATATCTTTTTGGAGAGGACGTAATGTTGCAACATATATAGCCTAGAACTAGAATTTATACTCTTGATCAATATTGCAGCAAATAGTTGAGTGTGTGTGTGTGTGTGTGTAATTAAACATAGTTTAGCTATTCAATAGGCTGAACAATTACAATATTATCATCTCCTCTTGAATATCTAAAATTGTCCAAAAGATTTCTTTAGAGCTATTTTCATTGCCCTTTGTCAAATCTACAGCTTTTTATAACATCCGACTATCCAAGGCAATACCAACTTGGACTTCAAATCTGATTGTTTTTGCCTCTACAAGCTCAACATCACCATTAAAGCCTGAGTTATTTACTGTGAAAGCCATGAATTCATCCCCCAGAATTTGTAATAAATTCCCTTAGACCAGCCAAGTTTTTTTAAGCAATAATATCCACATATACATTAAGCTTTGTATTAATTTTCTATAGGGGTAGTCAGTCTAAATTGGCTTCTTTGTACTGTTTCTGCGTTGTTATATCATCACATCTTCATGTTGACAAAAATCACTGCCAAAGAAAAAAATCCCAAACTTTTTTATTATGTGAAACAGACAGGATATATATAGGTTATTAAAATCCAAAAAAGTGCATAGATTGATGCAGTGTTATTGCCTTTAGCAGCCCCAATTGTTGGATCATAAACTTGATCCAAGATGAATAAATCAAGCCCAACTCATGGAAGATTCCAAGAGTAGGTATGGTTGGTGAGGTTTGAATTATTTGTGTTAGGTGTGTTAGGTGTGGTTGGTGAAGTAGGTGAGTGGTAGGTTTTAATGGATGGTGAGGATTTGTGTATTAGTTGAATAAATGAATGGTTGTGATTAGTTTGTTTCATGTATAAATACCCCCTCTCCCCTTTGGTTTAATCATCAAGTGAAGTAGCAAAATCTCTAAGGTGTAGAGAGTGAAAAATAAGAGTTGTAATTGGTGGAGTGTTGTTGAAGAAATAAAATAGTGTGTGTTTTGTGTGTTTTTATTTATTAATTCTCCAACAAAGTGGTATCAGAGCTAGTGCTTGATGCTATATATAGTCATATAGCATATCAAATCGAAGATCTAGACGAGAGGAACGTGACGCCGCAAAAATCATCCCGATCCGAGGCCGGACGCGCCCACACTTGCCGCCGGAAGTTTTCTGTCCTGAAGCTGAGTCGACTCACCGAGTTGAACCAAGTTGAGCCGAACTGAACCAAGCCGAGCCGAGCCGAACCGAATCAAGTCGAACCGAGCCAACTCGAGCTGAAGCAATCCGGACCGAATCAAGACTATCAAGCCGGCGTTGACCGACGTTGACCGTTGACCAAGAGTTGCCCGTTGACCAGCGTTGACCGTTGACCGTTGACCGAAAGTTGACTCGAGTCCTTCCCAAGGTTTTTCGACGTGCCGGATCCATCTGTGCATTCAGAATCTCTAAATTCTCACTCAATTTGTGAGTTATGGCAAACGGTGGTATAATGTCATTTCAAGTTCCACAATTAAAGGGAAGTAAGTTTGACAATTGGAGTATTAAAATGAAGGCTCTATTGGGCGCACATGACGTATGGGATGTCGTGGAGAAAGGCTTTATTGTGCCAGAAAATGAAGCCACTTTAACTGCGGCGCAGAAGGAGAATTTAAAAGACTTGAAGAAGAAAGAGAATAAAGCAAAGTATCTCATCTTTCAATCATTAGATGAGGATGCTTTTGAAAAGATTGCAGGTACAACCTCCTCAAAAGAAGCATGGGAGAAACTAGAGACCTCTTACAAAGGAGCAGAGCAAGTAAAGAAGGTTCGTCTTCAAACATTACGAGGAGAATTTGAGTCCTTACACATGAAGGTATCAGAGTCCATTTCTGATTACTTTACTCGGGTTGTGACTGTTTCCAATGAATTAAAAAGAAATGGCGAGGAGATAAAAGAGGTAAGGATCATTGAAAAAATACTTCGATCAGTAGACTCGAAGTTTGACCATATTGTTGTGACAATTGAAGAAACAAGAGATCTGGAGGATATGACGATCGAGCAACTTCAAGGAAGGTTACAAGCCTATGAAGAAAAACAAAAAAAGAAGCAAGGAATCGAAGAACAACTTCTCAAGATGGAAGTCAATCCAAAGAAAAGAGAAGAAAGCTCCAACAACGAGAGAAGGCATTATGTCCGAGGCAGAGGTCGAGGACGAGGTAGAGGTCGTGGTCATGGACGAGGTTGGAATTTCAACAACAACTCCAATTATGCCAAAGGAGAAAACTCAACCAGAGGACGAGGCAGAGGCAATCCAGGATCGAGGTATGACAAATCCCAAGTACAGTGTTATAATTGTCAAAAGTTTGGGCATTATGCTTCAGAATGCAGAGTTCCAAGCACCAGAATTGAGGAGAGAGTAAACTATGCTGAAGAAAAAAATGGTGAAGATGGCACACTTTTATTAGCACGCAATGACACAAGTGGAGGTCAAGAAAATACATGGTATCTTGACACAGGTGCTAGCAATCATATGAGTGGAAACAGAAGCATGTTCGTGCAATTAAGTGAATCTGTGAATGGCAGTGTTGCTTTTGGAGATGATTCAAAAGTACCAGTGAAGGGTAGAGGTAACATTCTTTTTCGTGCAAAAGATGGTAGCCACCAAATAATTTCGAATGTTTACTATGTACCCAATATGAAAAGCAACATCCTTAGTTTGGGTCAACTTTTAGAAAAAGGCTATGATATTCACTTAAAAGATTATAGTCTTTTTCTAAGAGATGACAAAGGAAATCTAATTACAAAGGTGAAAATGTCGAAAAATAGAATGTTTCCTTTAAATATTCAAAATGATGTTGCAAAATGTCTTAAAGCCTGTCATAAAGATCCATCCTGGATTTGGCATCTTCGATATGGGCATCTCAACTTTGGAGGATTAGAGCTACTATTCAAGAAGAACATGGTGAAAGGCTTACCATACATCAATCACCCTGATCAACTTTGTGAAGGATGTTTACTTGGCAAACAGTTCAGAAAGAGCTTTCCAAAGGAATCAAACTCAAGAGCTCAGAAGCCACTCGAGCTCATTCACACTGATGTGTGTGGTCCATTCAAGCCAAACTCCCTTGGTAAAAGTAACTACTTCCTTCTCTTTATAGATGATTTTTCAAGAAAAACTTGGGTGTATTTTTTGAAGCAGAAATCAGAAGTTTTTGAAACTTTCAAGAAGTTTAAAGCTGCAGTGGAAAAAGAAAGTGGATACCAGATTAAAGCCATGAGATCTGATCGAGGTGGAGAGTTCACTTCCAAAGAATTTTTAAAGTTTTGTGAAGCAAATGGAATTCGACGCCCTTTGACGGTTCCAAGATCCCCCCAACAAAATGGTGTTGCAGAAAGGAAGAACAGAACCATCCTCGACATAGCAAGAAGCATGCTTAAGAGTAAGAGGCTACCTAAAGAATTTTGGGCTGAAGCAGTTGCTTGTGCAGTCTACTTATCCAATCGATCTCCAACAAGAAGCGTGTGGGGCAAGACGCCACAAGAAGCTTGGAGTGGAAGAAAACCCGGCATCACCCATCTAAGAGTTTTCGGAAGCATTGCCCATGTACATGTACCAGATGAAAGCAGAACCAAGCTGGATGACAAAAGTGAGGAGTTCATCTTCATCGGCTACGACAACAACTCCAAAGGATACAAGCTTTACAATCCAAACAACGGGAAGATCGTGATTAGTCGAGATGTAATTTTTGATGAAGAAGGAGAATGGGATTTTGGCTCTAGTGTGGATGACTTCAACTTCTTTCCCATTGAAGAAGATGCTTATACACAGATAAAACAAGTAGACGAACAACAAGAGCCTGCTACTCCACCTATCTCACCAGCACCAACCACATGCGGAGATTCACCGCCGTCTTTCTTAAATGAAAGAACCGAAGAACGTACAAGGAGTCTTCAAGATCTCTATGAGGTAACTGAGAGACATGATAATCTCACTCTCTTTTGCCTCTTTGCTGATTGTGAGCCAGTCAACTTCCAAGAAGCTGCACTAGATGAGAAGTGGAGAATTGCAATGGATGAAGAAATCAAAGCCATTGTGAAGAATAATACTTGGGAGCTTACTACTCTTCCAAAAGGTCACAAGGCGATTGGTGTCAAATGGGTGTATAAAACAAAAAGAAATGCGAAGGGAGAAATTGAAAGGCACAAGGCGAGGCTAGTTGCAAAAGGCTATAGTCAAAAGGCTGGCATAGACTATGATGAGGTATTTGCTCCTGTAGCTCGACTTGAAACTATTAGACTTATTATTTCTTTGGCTGCTCAGAACAAATGGAAGATTTTTCAAATGGATGTGAAGTCTGCTTTCTTGAATGGATTCCTTGAAGAAGAAGTTTACATCGAACAACCATCAGGTTATGTGGTGAAAGGACATGAAGACAAAGCTTTGAGATCGAAGAAAGCTCTTTACGGGTTAAAGCAAGCACCAAGGGCATGGAATAGCAGAATTGACAAGTATTTTCAAGAGAAAGGCTTCACCAAATGCCCATATGAACATGCTCTCTACGTCAAAGAAAAAGATGGAGATATTTTGATTGTGTGCCTGTATGTGGATGATCTCATCTTCACTGGAAGCAATCCAAGCTTGTTTGAAGAGTTCAAGAGAGTGATGATCAAAGAGTTCGAGATGACTGACATCGGACTGATGGCATATTACCTCGGCATTGAAGTCAAGCAAAAGGAAGAAGGCATATTTATCTCCCAAGAAAGCTATGCAAAGGAGATTCTCAAGAAGTTCAAAATGAATGATTGTAAGCCTATAAGCACGCCAGTGGAATGCGGAGTTAAATTATCCAAACATGATGAAGGTGAAGATATAGATCCAACATTCTTTAAAAGTTTGGTTGGAAGCCTACGTTATTTGACATGCACAAGACCAGATATCCTTTATGTTGTTGGACTTGTGAGTCGATACATGGAGAATCCAAAGACCACTCATTTTAAAGCTGCAAAAAGAATCCTTCGCTACATCAAAGGTACAATTAATTTCGGCTTGTTTTACTCATTTTCTAATGACTACAAGCTTGTTGGATATAGCGATAGTGATTGGGGTGGAGATGTAGATGATCGGAAAAGCACCACAGGATTTGTGTTCTTCATGGGAGATATTGCTTTCACATGGATGTCAAAGAAGCAACCAATTGTCACGCTATCCACTTGCGAAGCTGAGTATGTAGCTGCAACATCAAGTGTTTGTCATGCAATTTGGCTCAGAAATTTGCTGAAGGAGTTGAGTTTGGCACAAGAAGAGCCAACCGAGATTTGTGTTGATAACAAATCAGCAATTGCCCTATCCAAGAATCCAGTCTTTCATGATCGAAGTAAACACATAGACACTCGCTATCATTTCATAAGAGAGTGTATTGCAAGAAAAGAAGTGCAAATTAAGTATGTAAAATCACAAGATCAAGCAGCTGATATCTTCACTAAGCCACTCAAGCAAGAAGACTTTGTAAGATTCAGAAGTTTGCTTGGTGTCACAGGATCAAGTTTAAGGGGAGGTGTTGGATCATAAACTTGATCCAAGATGAATAAATCAAGCCCAACTCATGGAAGATTCCAAGAGTAGGTATGGTTGGTGAGGTTTGAATTATTTGTGTTAGGTGTGTTAGGTGTGGTTGGTGAAGTAGGTGAGTGGTAGGTTTTAATGGATGGTGAGGATTTGTGTATTAGTTGAATAAATGAATGGTTGTGATTAGTTTGTTTCATGTATAAATACCCCCTCTCCCCTTTGGTTTAATCATCAAGTGAAGTAGCAAAATCTCTAAGGTGTAGAGAGTGAAAAATAAGAGTTGTAATTGGTGGAGTGTTGTTGAAGAAATAAAATAGTGTGTGTTTTGTGTGTTTTTATTTATTAATTCTCCAACACCAATAATACGCATTTGTTATTGCCTTTAGCAGCCCCAATAATACGCATTCATTGAGGCATTTCATCAAACAGTTTTGGATTTTCATCAAATAGTAGGCTTGAGAAGTTTTTCTTTTATCAACCACTACCAAAATCTGTTCCCTGATCCTAACAAAGGTAGTTTGGTTTGTCTCGTTCCCAATAGTCCCTACACCACACTAATGGTGTGCTTACTTGTTGGGAATGAGAATGAGAGTCAAGAAATGAGAAAGAATGATGTTTTTACTTGCTTAGATGAAAGGTGGAACAAGAATCAAAGTGGCTGGGTCTCACTTAAAATTGGGAATAATTACTAAAGTTCCCATTCTCATGGAGGAAGGTGGAAATGAGAATCTCATTCCCTAACGTGACCATATTAAACCCACTGAAATTTTAAAATTCTTATTTTATCCTTCCTTCTTCTTATTGTTGTTGTTGTTATTATTATAGTAATTTTGTTATTAATATTAATTATAATAATTAATAATTATAATAGTATTACCATTATAATAATTAATATTATCAAAATTATTATTACTATTTATTTACAATAATAATAATAATGATGATGACGACGACGACGACGACAACGATAATAAATATTATTTACAACAATTATAAAAATAAACATCATCATCATCATAATAAAAAATAAATAATAATAATAATTATATTATTATTATAAATAATGAATAAATAATGATAATAATCAACTAAGATCAATTTAGTAACTTGTAACAATCCATTCCGATTCTAAAGTGAAGTAAGCACATCAATGACAATACAATTTATTCTGATTTTGATTCCCACAGCTAAAGTCAACAATTTATTATGATTCATATTTCCTACTTGGATTCCAGCTCATTCCGATTACTAATTAGTAAATATAACATAAGTCCAAACGGATATTACAATAAAGCTCAAAATTAATGTGAACAACAGAAGCTCGTCATATTGCCAGTGTTAGTTGGAATACGCTATACTTCCAATATTTTATTATAAACCTAGAGAAATATATACTTAGTGATAAAATTGTTATCCCCCCAACAGCCCCGTTTTCCTTGTCTAAGACCAAATTTTACTTTCTTCTTTTTGATGAAACTTTTAACTTCTTGCCTTGTGATTCATAAGAATAGAACTTTAAAAGATATAAAACAATGAGCTTTTTTCTTCCATCACAAGATACTGTGTAAATTTATTTCACTTGGGCAAAAGCTATAGAAGAATATTGTACTATCTAATTATTTGTCTGCTTGTTTAATTATATTATCTAATTTATTTCCCTCACAAGATACAGTTTCAGGCTTAAAGAGAATGTTCTTGACTGATTGTAGCTCCTGGACAACCTTAGTTATCTTCATTCGATGTTGTGGTGACTCTATTGAACAAGAAACTCCGATTTTGACCATAGAAATGAGACATTCCAATTTGCTGTTGTTTCTTATTCGCCTTCTCTTATGGTAATTAGTACTAGCCAAAATTTCATCACCATTTAGAAGTATTGGATCCACAATGTTCATCACATGATCAGGTAAGGCCATTCTTGCAAAGCAATGAAGATTCAAGTCTCTCTTAAACATAACATCTGTGGGTTTTTTTGTTGTTACCATTTCCAACAGTAATATTCCATAGCTGTAAACATCTCCATTTGTTGACACCTCACTTCCAAGGCCATACTCTATCATTCAATATAAGATATATGAAGAAGTTAGGAGTTGCAAAAAGAAATAAAAAAAAATTATGGATTTGAATGTAAGTTATAACCTGGGGCTGTGTAGCCAATTGTTCCCCTTACTCCAACAGAGCTACTAGAAGTTGGATTTGAGACTGCTTCATGAAATCTTGCTAGTCCAAAGTCACCAATGTGAGCTGAAAAGTTTTTATCCAGAAGGATATTGCTTGGCTTTAGATCACAATGGAGAATTGGTTCTTGGCAGTGGTGATGGAGATATTCTAGTGCAGATGCCACATCAATTGCTATACTTATTCTCTGAAGAAGGGTGAGTTTGGGAATTTTAATTTCTTCATCTCTTTGCAGAGCTGCATCTGGATGCAACCATTTTTCAAGACTCCCATTTGGCATGTATTCATAAACAATGGCTTTAAAGTCGTTACCTTGAAAATCAATACTTGAGCATGAAGTTATGACCCTGACAAGATTTCTATGACGAATATTTTTCAAGGCTTTGCACTCAGCCATGAAACTCTTAGAGGCACCTTTCCATTGAAGGTTAATCACTTTGATTGCAACAATAGTTCTATCTTCATCAAGTACTCCTTTATATACAGAGCCAAAACTACCAACTCCAATCAAGCGTGTTGAAGAAAACCCAGCAGTTGCTTTGAAGAGGCTTTGGTAAGACATCTTTGGATGTGCTTTTCTCATCATTGGTATTGAAGGCTGCCTAGAAGGTCCCCTTCTCCTTTTGTGCCAATAGAAAATGAAAAATGACACTATGACTAATCCTGAAAAGGCACTAAGAGTGAGGAATATTATTTTCAGTTTTTGAGAGATCTTTTGACTGCTTGATTTGTTCTCAGTGCATTTGGGTAGTTGAAGCTCAGGTATGCCCCCACAAAGTCTACTACAACCTATAACTGATATTGCACTTGCATTTGCAAAAATTCCTTTCGTTGGTAGTTTCCCCTCGATGTCATTGAAGGATAAGTTAAGATATTCCAAAGAAAGAGCCTGGAGGAATAATGGAATTTGGCCAGACAAATTATTCCGTGAAAGATCAACCTTTCGAATACCTCTTGAAGTTTTGAAAAATGAAGGAATGGATCCGTGGAAGAAGTTTCCAGCCAGATAAATCTCTTCAAGACTAGAGCAAAGACCAAGTTCACTTGGAATTTCACCAGATAAGTCATTGTTAGACACAACAAAACTCCTCAAAGCTTTTAGATTACCGATCCTTGGAGGTATAGATCCAATGAAGTGGTTTTGGCCTAAATCTAGTGAATTTGAAAGATAGGATATATTGAAAATGTCTTCTGGGATAGTTCCACTGAGTTCATTTTTGGACACTTCTAAAAATGCCAATTGTTTCAAATTTCCTAGACTAGACGGGATGACTCCTGATAAATTGTTATTGTTAAAGAAAATTTGAAATAATAAAGACAGATTTCCTAGAGTGGAAGGAATTTCTCCTGAGAAATGGTTGCCACTAAAATCCAAGCCCTGTAAGTTCAGAAGATTACCCATTTCTTTAGGAATTGTGCCTGTAAATTGGTTTTCCTCCATCTCTAATGAATATAAGTTAACAAGGTTACCTATTCCTGAAGGGATGATTCCATGGAACTGATTATAACCAAGGTCCAAAATTTGAAGTTGACTTGACAGATTAGCTATTGAATGAGGCAATGCTCCTCCAAATTGATTTCCACCTAAACCGAGAACTCGCAATTTGCTACAGTTGGCCAAAGAATCCATAAACCTCATCTCATCACTTTCCCCACTTCCTAAATTACTAAAGACTAAGTTTAGGTATGAAAGATTCCTCATGCCTCCAAAATTGACTGAAAGTTTTCCAAAAAAGCTGTTATACGCAATTTCAATATATTCGAGTTTTGAAGCATTGGATAGAGATATTGGAATGGATCCACTGAAGAAATTTTGGCCGATTTGGAACAGTTTGAGATTAGGAAAAGCAAGGCCTAATCTTTGTGGAAGGCTTCCATGAATTTGATTTCGAGACACCGAAAAAATGGCAAGGAAGGAAAGATTGTAAATGGAAGGAGGGATTATACCAGAGAGGTTGTTTCCGCTAATTCCAAGAGCTTCCAACTCTTTCAATTGACCCAACGAATCTGGAATATTTCCTCCAAAAGAATTCCCAGCTAGAGACACACTTTTCAGGGATGTTAGATTCCCGAGAAAAGGTGGGATTCCTCCTGTCAAATTGTTTCTGTGTAAAGCTAGTCGTTTGAGTTTGTATAAAGCGACAAACTCAAATGGAATAATTCCTTCTAGCTTGTTGTACCCTAAGGTTAGTACTGTGAGCCCGGAACAATAAGATAAGTTGGCTGGAATTTTCCCAACCAGGGAGTTATTTGACAGAAGCAGAGCTTCTAATCTAAGCAGACGCCCAAATTCACGAGGGATTTCACCTTGGATAGTGTTATTCATGAGATTGATCTCTCTCAGGCAGCTAAGGTTGCCAATGTGCGGAGACAATGAGCCACTCAAGGCTTTTGACATCAGGTCTAGGGCTATGACTCTTTTGTGCCAGCGACCGCATGTGATGCCCTCCCATTCGCAGAAATGGCGAGAATCATTCCATGAGTTCAAGACTCCTTGGGGGTCATGAGAAATCTTTGACTTAAAACCCTGCAAGGCAGCACGATCTCCCTCCTCAAGGGCTGCAACTTGCAACATTGTGGTTAAAAAAAGAAACATCGATGGAAAATAAACCGAGCAGCACATGCTTGTATTCATTTCTATAAGTGAGAAGGCAATTTCCTTGGCTTGCCTTTATATGTGAGCTTCGCCAAGCTTTGAGAGTTATAAGTTCAAAGACGTCTTTTTCTTTCTTCTTTTACTTATTAGTTTGAAACTGGACTTGGTCATTTCCACATGTAAATGTTTAACCAAACGACAAGAGAAATGTTAACATATTATACTTTTTATTGTTGTCCATTTTTTCTTGTTTGAGCTTTGATATTGACAGGCGTGATTTTATTCAAATTTTGGATCTTTATGAGCTAATTTCAAGGGAGTGCATTCATTTCTTCCGCACTGAAGAACTTAGTTGTATGAATCGAAAAATGAACATTGCTATTACATGAATTGCATATCCTTACGGACATCCCAATATTCTTGTCGAATTTATAGCCGGCAAAGTAAAAAATCAAGTTTCTTTTTGCAAAGCGATGAAAAAAGAGGTTAGACGTTAGATGTGTGAATCAAAAAATAAACCTTGTTATTACAAGAATTGCAAATCCTTCCGGACACCCCAATATTCTTTGCCAAATTTATAGCCGGCCGCCATTTGAAAATCTAGTTCCTTTTTCGCAAAGCAATGAAAAAAGGTATTGAATTAACAGAACAGACTGATACAAAAGGAATTCAAGTACAAATTCCAGGCTGTCTTGACAGAAAAGAAATTGCACTCTCCGTGTGGCTCAGAGAAGGTAGAGTCCCTTTACAAACCATTGGAGATGAAATTGATTATTGATTGCAGTTCATAGGGAAAACAATTTGGCAGTTGAGGTTCCTTAAATATTATTCAAGCAGTTGCATATATGATCATCACTTATGAGAAATACAGGTTTTGCCTCTCTCAAGGAAGCAATGAGAGTTTTCCTGAGATTGGAAGAAGATTGTATGTTTGTTTGTTCGATATTGAGAAGAGAGGCTCTAACTCTTATAACTTTTAATGTTCAACCATATACAATCATCAAAACATAAATCACAAATTACATGCCTATGGTCTATGCCTTATACAAACATTAAATCCACAAACAGATTCACCATTGCTGAAAGTTCAACGGTCCTACACAAAATGCAAAGAGAGAAGTCAAAAGTAAAGGAAATACAGTGAGAACAACTGCCACAGAAGGTAAGTGATCAAAATTAAAACCAAAATATTGTTCTAAGAAAGCAGCTATTGTTTTCTTTTCTAGAAACAACTGTATTTTCTGGTCTATATCTCCATATTGTGAAGTAAGAAATCCCTCTATTGTCCAAGATTCGGTTCAGACTGTGCAGCCACATCCACCATTTTGGAATTTGCTGAAAAATTATATTAACAGTCATTCGAAACACAAAAGTATCAAAATATTCCATGCTAAGCATTCCATGCTAAGCAATCTTCTTGAAGTTCTAATTATGTTCAATGCATAGATTTGGAATCAATAGTAGCTTACAGATTTAGGAATAAAAAATCCAGAGAAAAGATGGAATGTGGTGTGGAAAGCAGAGAACAGAATTGAAGCAACCATGACATTCGGTGTCAACGACACAAGCGGCATTCCTAGGTAACTGAAATACAGTATTGTGCAGAACATCACATGGAAGTTCGAGAAGATCTTGTACATTGACCAATAATATCCAATCATCGTGCAAATGGTAATCACATAGGCAATTGTTTGAATAAGTACAAAAGGAATCTCAACTATCACCTGAAAATAAAGCTAAATGTACTCGGATCGCTATATTTGTATTCTCAAAAAAATTTTACTTGCGCAAGTGCATAACCCCATGGAGAGTACATGCCTGCTGATTTTTCTCGATACATGACAGTTCGTTCCGATGCAATATATGGTAAAACTGATGTGCAATTGTTTGTGCCCAAGAATTGATGGAGAAAAATTAATTTTTTTAAATTTTTATAAAACTTTTCAGGACCGATCTCATACAATATATATGAATACATATTCTAGAAATTGTACCTTAAAAATCTGATTTAGCTTTTTCCGCTGAAGTGATTTAGGCTCCCAGATCACGATCTGTCACCACCACGCCTGTTATATCACGACTTGTCATCACTACGCTTGTTAGATCACGAACTGTCACCAATGATCTTCTAAGTTATGACTCAGGTTTGATCTGCACTTGACATGTGGGCGCCTTTATCACTACCAAAGCAACTAGTACGAGAAATTTTTTCTCTCAACAATAGAGAGAAAAATCTTTTTCTCGGATTTGTATAAAGTAGCTTCCTCAATGTTTTGGGAGAAAATAAGCGCTTTTATATTTCTCTCTAGTGGAAACCTTAAGCTCTATTTTTTATATTATTTAATTCTATTAAATCAAGTTTGATTTAAATTAAAAATAATAAACTAAAAGTAACGTTACTTCTTTTTTGTCATAGGGGCCCACCTTGTAAAATAACACAAGGCCCCTTAGACACAAGTACATTACATGTAGCCTCCCACTAAATAATATATTTAGGCTTTTAACCCAAATAACTAGTTATCTTGCTTATTAATCCAATAGTGGCTCAGTCAATTAAATGAGCTAACTTGGGGATCATTTGGGAACATACAATAGTGGCTATAATAATTAGGCTTGTAATTAAACTAGCCCAATTATTTAATTTCAAATATACTCCACTAAAAGATTAGAACTAACCTCCATAATTGTATGCTCGAATAATAAACATAGAACTATAGAAGTATATATCGAATCAAGTTGTCGAACAAATTTTGCTGGTTCTTTCTGACACATTACAAGTGAAAAATGTTTGAGACCTGCAAATTAACAATAGCCATTGCCAAGAATACTTGATGAGAGATTCTCTTTTTAATTATTGTATTAGCGATGCTAGCATATTTCAACTTATATGAAATGATAGTAAACTTAAATTTTATTTTCCTAAATCTTACGCAGAAAAGCAAAGATGCTCCAATTGGGTGCATAATTCACATTATGTTACATGAAGAACTTATCCAGCAGGACAAGTTGTGCTTCCATAAGCAAGATTTGAATTAATAAAGGAGCAAGTAATGCAATATCCAAGAACTAAACAGTGAGCTAATTTTATATCCTGCTCTGTATTAAAAAGGAGCTTCTAATACTTCTAATAAAACTTACTCATGCAGAAGAGAATTTGTGAATATTTGGGCGATATCTACTCCACGTTCAGCTTCTGCAGCTGAGGAAGTGACCCCTAGTATCCATGTTGCTGGATTATATTTGTCACTAATTTTCGGCACCCCAGGAATGCCCTGTCATTAAAACTTGTCCTACAAATGGTTGCAGGAAATTATCTATGGGAATCAGAAGGTATTGGTTTGTCTACAGCAAATTAACATCAAAATATTCCATTACTCTACTTGAATGCTTCCCCAAAGGGCCAGAGTAGATGATCTGGCCGCCAGCTTTTAGAAGGATCAACTACAATCAAGATGAAAAAGTTTGAAAACATTACGTCCTTGTGTTTAATTAAGTTGAAAATCTAATGATCTGTTATAATCCGTGTTGTGTAAATACTGTTACTCAGAACTGTTAAACAATATCTTGTCATACATAGACCAGAGAAGCATCTCAGTGTCGCAATAGAAATATATGCTTTACTTGCCTCATCAAAGGCTTCAAATATGTCAATGTTGAAGAAAATCTCCGAACAACATGCAATACAATATCCAAGGAAACTCAATCAAGTGAGGCTATATCAATGGATCAATCAGCACAATAAAATACTGAAATCAATGCTTAAAATCCTCTTTAGTAGCAAGAATAATAGCCTTGAATTGACTAGCCGTTAGAAATCCATTTTTCCTTTTTTGTTAGCTAGAATCTCGGCCTAAACTCTAGGCACAATCTTGTATATATATCAAACATTTCTTTAGTAAAAGGCAGCTCACGATTTATTGATTTCAAGCATCCTGGTTTTTATTTTTTCATGGTATCAGAGCTTTCGTGAGAATCATAAACATGGCCAACAAAGAACCATCACTCTCTATCTCTTCCTTTCACCACTGTACTAGCCCCATATCTATAAAGCTCAACCCCTCAAACTTCCCGCTTTGGAAATCTCAAGTATTTCCATTAGTGCGTAGCCTTGGATTGATGCACCACCTAACAGGAGTTGGGAAACCAGAGGCTGAGATGGAAGACGATGATGGCAAAAGCGTTCCCAATCCGGAATATGAAACTTGGGTTAAAAATGATGGCCTTCTAACCTCCTGGTTATTGGGAATCATGTCTAAAGAAGTGCTAGGGATGATAGTCGGAGCAGAATCAGCCCACCAAGTGTGGAAGTCTCTAGAAGAGCAGCTGCTGCCCATGACGAAAGAAAAGATTGTTTACCTCACAGATCGTCTAATGAATCTTAAGAAATGATCGCTGAATATAGATGAATACATAAAAAATTCAAAACTATTTGTGATAGTTTGACTGTCGTGAAGAAACCAGTGGACGATGTCGATAAAGTATTTCAATTGGCAAGTGTATTTGGACCAGAATATCGAGAATTTAAAGGTAGCAATGATGGCAAAACCTCCATACCCTACATATAATCAGTTTGTTTTAGCCTTGCAAGGACATGAACAAATGTTATGTAGTGAGCAAGAAGATAAGAAGCAATTTGTCAACCATGAACAAGCCTTTTTCAGCCAGAGAGGAAGAGCTAGAAATCAGGGGGGTCGCTTCAACTCAAGGGGAAGGGGTTTTACGCCAGCAGGAAGGAATGGAAATCAAAATTTTGTGAACCAAAGTCAACGGAACAATAACAATTTTCAGAAATTTCATGCTGGTAACAACAGTAACATAAAGAATGCCAATCAACAAAACGTGGACCCAGGTGATAAAACTATATGTCAAATTTGCTTTAAACCTAAACATACAGCTTTAGAATGTCGAAACAGGTTTAGTCACTCGTATCAATCTGGAGAAATTACTCATGCTCTTGCTGCCATGCATATAAATGACGAAGATGATGATCCTACATTCTATGCTGACTCTGGAGCAACAACTCACATCACCAACAACTCAAGTAATATAAGAAAAATCATTCTTTGTAAAGGAAAAATTTCTTTATATGTTGGTAATAGTAAGGGTCTTAAAATTACACACATAGGTGATACTGTGTTAAATACCAATCATGGTTGCTTGAACCTAAAAAATGTGCTTGTTGTTCCCGATATTAAAAAGAATCTGCTATCAGTAGGGAAGTTAACATCTGACAATTCGTGTGTTACTGTTTTCTAATCAAATGGTTTCTTGATTAAGGACAAACAGGGAAAGACGCTTGCGAAAGGACATAAACAAGGAGGATTGTATGCTCTTGAGGAGAAATCAAAGCAAGCATACACGACAATTCAAGGAAATAAAGCAAATTTTGACATTTGGCATCGACGAATGGGGCACCCTCATGAAAAGTTTCTGATACTTGCTCTTACATCTTTGATAAATTAAGATAATATGGCTGCTACGTTCGATGTTCCTCTTCTTCGATTCATGAAGCTATTTTCAGTGATAGTTACGGTAGGGACTTCCGAAATTATAGATTACTCATAATCTTTATTTTTGCTTCTTGGCTTCCAGCTTTTGCTAAGCTTCTTTGTTTCCTCCTGCTTTATTTGCTCTCCTTTGACCTCTTGACTTGTTTTTATTTTCTGAAGTAAAATTTCCTACTTGGACAGATTGTATTAAAAATACTATATTTTAGAATGGGGTTAGTGTGACGTTTAAAATCTTGGGGGTGTATATGTACATTTAAACAAACCGCAGTGGCATGGGTGTCCTTTTTTCGAAACATAAATAAATAATTCACATTTTGACAGTCAAGCATTTCTTAAAAATGATATGCATGCAGCACAACACATTTTGAAATATCAAGGTAAATTTTCGGGGCAAGTTTGTCATTAATTTAAAATTTAAGACAGCTTTGTTATTAGTTTAATTTTTTTTTTAGTACAAAAACGTGCCTAGCAAGGACTAAGGCAAAATAGAATGAGGGTGTTATTAGTGTAACTTTTATTTACTCTTGTGTGGAGTTGAGGTGAGGTTGAAATGGGCTCTCTCTCTCTCTCATTACTCATTAATTACTATTTAATATGTCTACATCTATCTTTCGTAAGCTTCAAAACAGTATATTTATAGTTTAATGATGATTTCAAAAGTTTAGTAGTCCTATTTATTATTAGGGTGACATTTGAGTTGATAAATTATGACATAGCTTCTTTGTTATTCTTTTTATACACACACATATATATATCTTAAAATTGTCAAATTTTAAGCGTGAAATTTTTTAAGATTTTATAATTGCATATTAAGCTTTGCACAGTAAAAATTTCATAATTTTTTTACTCCATCAAGAGTGTAGTGACGAAGTCGTTAAGAGTAAAACTTGTGGCTATTTGCTGTTTAATTGACTTCCCCTCTTTATTTAGAATTTTAACTTTGCTTTTCTAGTCATGTAAGTGTGTTCTTATCAATAATAATCTTGTAAATGCTAGAGATAAATCAAGGAGTTCTAATAGACTAATTACGTGTGCAAGTAGATTCTAGAAAATTAGGTTTCAATGCAAAGTTGGATGTTTGTTTCGTTATGTGCATGTCGTGTAAAATCCTGAAATTTGGATACGAATCATTAGATATATGAACTGGTCTTTCTGTACAATTTATTTCGTTTGAATTCGCTGATCCTTCGTTAATTTTCAGATCCGACATACCCCCCTGGAATTGTTGAAAAACTGAAGAGGACTGAACTAAACAAAACGGAAACTATTTGGGCAATTGCAGAAATTACTATACTAAAAGAACTTTATTGATATTTTATAAGAGACACTGCTCATGCGACTCATTCTTATTTCTCTGTTGATATTCAAATTTCACTTGATGCCTAGGATAAAGAGCCTAGGGCTATTTATAGTGACATAAAACTAATATAAATTACACAAATATTAAATTACAAAAATACGACAAACACATTTTACAAATATCACGAGATTTTTAAATTAAAATATTTTCACGATCATTTGATAGTTCTATATTAGAGACATCTCTCATTTTCTACACAATTCTTGAATTGTACATTAATTGAGCTTTGAATTTAGGCTTGGTAAAATGTAATTGGATTTGGATCATGAAATTTGTGTTCGAATTTTAACTTGAAAATCAGCCTAGGAATAAGTAAAAAAGACATTACAGTTTCAGTTTTGCTTTAATCTTTTCTCATAAAATCATGCTATAATTTTGAACTAGCTCAACTATATTTAGATTTGTACATGAGTGGATCAGTTATGGTTAAAATCATCCATCCTTGTATGCGTAAGCATCAGATCTGCATTGATCTTAAGGGATCAAACTGGAATTATGAAAATTGAAAACAAGCAGCAGCAAGAGGCATCGAGAGTTTTAGCATGCCTTACCGAACAAAGAGGCCTTCTATTCCTTATGAATGAACAAACAGAAAAACTGTTGAGGAAGCGCACATTTGCAGCGTGGTCAACAAAGCAGACGATTACAGCAGCTGTTGCATACGGTTATAGGTTGATGACATGGATTGCCAGCTGGCACCTGGTGGCTATGTAACTGCATGTGCACGTGATGGTCAGCTTAAGCTGTTGTAATTAGGATAATTTCAGTACGTCGTTGAATAATAAGAAAGGGAGTAGAAGCTTCTTAGATCTAATTCTTATTTTTCCTCAGTTTTCTTTCATTTTCTTAGCTTCCAAACATTCAATTTCAATCTTTAACTAAAACAGATTCTTGTTAACCTTCTATTCGGATTAACCGAAGCGTAAGTCGGTGAAACTTTTCTTTTCAGATTCCAATGATAGAAGCGATGGTCAATTATTAAGGCCTCTTTGCTTGTAATTCCGGAAACGGCGAAAATAGCAATTCGTATTAAGCCTTATGATCAAGTTCTAGCAAAAAACGCTGAAAAATAATCATGCAGCTTATTTTAAAAAATTAGTTTATGTTGAATTGTTGATGATGCTTTTTTGCCTCGTAAAGCTACAAGCTACAAGTAACAATACTGGATATCGTAGAGATGGAAGTAATTAGTTGTTCTAGGTCACAAAATGTTACAATTTTTAGTATTGTGGGTAAATTAGCAAAACGTAACAAATTTTTTATACGATCGAAAGAGATTGTGTCTTTTTGTGGGTAAATTACCTCTACAAGGATTTTCCATATCCTTCAAAGCTTCTAATGAACCTCAATAAACCGTAATGCAAAGTACGCTGCATTTTTGAGTTCTTGTTCTGGTTTGATAATATGTAGATATACACACACACACACACACACACACACACACATTAACACAAGTGGGCCGACATGGTTTACGGCTATAGTTCAATTGCATGAATAACGTGGGAGCATGCACGGGTCCCTGGTTCACTGATTAACTAATATTTGTAGATAAAAGCAGAATTACAGAAAAATGCATGTAATAATTGAAAAAAGGCTTTTGATTCTTAATTCTCAAATACTTTTATTTTAATTTCCACTTTTATGGTTTATTTAATTATAATAGATATGATTAAAAGTATATTTAAAAATAAGGGTAATATTGTAAAATTGTACTAGTAAGAGAATTATTGGCTATTAAGAAAATAGTAAGGAAATAAATTATATTTATTGATAAAAACTGAGCATTATTGATGGAATCAGAATAGTTAATCAAATGGTAGATTGTCTCCATATTAATTAGGGATTAAGAAGGATTTATAGTCAATCAACATAAAGATTGATTGACTCAATCTTTACTAATCAATTATTATTCTCAAATTATGTTAACTGTATCATTTCCATTTTGATGTTTTAAATACTTGTATAATTGAGCCTTTATACTCATGAAATAATAAGAGTGAAATTTAAGTTATCTGTTTTTGAAAAAATTTCATGCTATCAGAGCGGGTTGGAGAGTCTTCAAATTCATGTGTTTAGGCCTAGCCATCATGTGTATGATGGGTTCGCAGAGCTTCGTGGTCTAGAGGAGAGAGATATATGATTTCCTTTCTAATTGTTCTTCAGTTTCTTTAAAAATTAAAAAAAAAATGTTTTTTTGACCGCGCCATCAACAGCCACTTCCACCATAACAAAGGAAATGACTCAAAAGAAAAAGGGAATGAAAAGGAATCCTTATAATTGATGTTTCCTTGACAAGATTAATGGAATGGCTTTCTAAATAGAAGAATTCTCTAGAAATATTAAAGGAATGAAGATAAAATCCTTGAGTGAAGATTTCTTTAAAAACGATTTTTATATTGGAAGAATTCCATGATTAAAGGAATTTACCCCAAAAAAAAAGTATTCACAAAAAAAATTAGAAGATTTCCTTGATAAACTTCAAAGGAATGCTTTCTGAATTATTGCATGACACTTGATGAAGCCATAAATCAAATCAAGGATCTAAATTTTTCAAAGGCAAGCTCGGGGTTCAAAAATTTTCCTTTTCTATGTCGAGGGAGGGTGATAAAAATCAACCATTATTAATGGAATCAAAACAATCAATCATATGACTTATTATTTCTACCTTAATTTATAATTAAGAAAGATTGATTGTCAATCAACAGTAAGATATTGATTAACTTAATCTTTACTAACCAATTGTTTTTCCTAAATTATGTTAATTCTATTATTATCAATCATTATTCCCAAATTATATTAATTGTATCATTTCCTTTTTCATGTTTCAAGTACTTGTATAAATTGAGCATTTGTGCTCATGAATTAATAAGAGTAGAATTTATATTCTTTATATTGTTTTTGAAAAGTTTTCATATATTAATTCAATATAGAGGAAACTACAATCTCCCATAATAAAATGACACCCACCACTCATTACCTAAAACATTCATATTAAAAAATTTTATTCATAAATACATATACTTAAATAAGAATTATAAATGATATTAAAGATGATATTGATCAGGGGAATTACGTGGGAGCGTGCACGGGTCTCGGCTCAATGATTAACTAATAACTGTAGATAAAAGCAGATTAAAAAAAAAAGCTTTTGATTCGATATAAAGTTTGTCGTCAATAATTTAAATATACGACTGTATGATAAAGCTAGTGCAGCTTGAAACTCTGGATTTGAAAGCTTTTTAAAAGAAATCCAATTTCATTGAGGCTCTTTGAATACTTTTGCTTCTTGTGAAGGCATAAGTATAATTAAGGTGCGAACAGAAATATAAAAATAGAAATAGATTTTTTATTTATTTTGTGATCTAAAATATAAAAATTTAGGTGATATGAGGAAAAAAAATTTGATGGTTATTTCTGGAATTTCGGCATAAACGAATACGAGAAATAGACTTTTAAATTTTTAAGGTGAGCCAACTAAAAAATGGATAAAGAGAGGAGTTTTATGGATACAAATAACCTCAAGTCTAATATTTGATATGATAATTGTAGTAGATTTTTCGTATTAATAACTTACTATTGGACATATATATTTAATACTGTTGTATTGTGAAGCAAATCAGTTGGTAAAAACGACCAGCTAATGTCGCATTTTGGAAAGCAGCAGACTTGCTCCTGCAACGACAAGGGTGAAGGTCGTTTTGGTTTAAGTGATGCACGAGAGCTTCACGTGCATGAATAAGTTGCTTTCTTGAATCCGTTAAAATCAGTTAGTTCACATGATTATCACGTGAGCTTCTGGGTTTGTTACTGGTTCGTTAGCAAGCTGTTATATACAGCAGATTCTGAAAAACAGAGAGAGAGTTGTGGAGATACTCGGTGAGATAGAAAGAGAGGTTTCTTGAGAGAATCTGTAATCAGCTTGGGAAGCTTTCTGTAAACTCTGTGAACAATCAATCAAGTGGGTTCTGTTTCTCCCGTGGATGTAAGCAAGATTGAAGCTAGCTGAACCACGTAAATACTTGTTCATTTCTTGTTTTATGTTTAGTTCTAGTCTCTGTGTATTTTGCTGGATTGATTCTTGTGCATCTTGTATTGTTTGATTTCGATCTTGGGAAGTGTTTCAAGTTGTCTGGATTATTAGTCACACTTAAACACTACAAATACATTTTTTTTTTAACCTTCAAAATGAGTGTTCAAAATAGTTTAATGGATGCAAAAGTAGTCTCACCCTACTGTTGATTTGCTAACACAAATTAATGCATCGTTCTTGCTTGAGTTCAAAGGAATACTTCTGTTAACGTAAAAGTAGTTATTTTTTGGTTATTTTTTATTCTTTTATTTATTTATAATTATTTTTTAACTTCAATATACCTTCTTTGCATAAACAATTGGCTGTAATTATTTCTTGCTTGCACAATTAAAATTGAAAGCTTAGATTGTGCTTTTCGTGCAATCTGTTGATCTTAGTTATGTGGTGATCCTAGTCAATTTCATTTATTTAATCTTGATCCATTATGTGTTAATCAAACAATAACTTGAACACAGTGTTTGGAACTATGTGTTAACAATGATACGTTTGTATATATATAATAAAAAATCTACTAAATTCCCAAATCAAGTCCATTATATTATATACGGCATAATCGAAATGTCTACTTTTACTAATTTTTCTAACCAGATATTATACCACGAAATTTTTCTTCCCTTTGTTTTGTTTTTTTTTTTTTTACCATTTTTAACTTGGAATGCTTTTTCTAACCACATATCATGCCCATCATCCTTTAATCGATAAAGCAGGGTCATCTTTTTTAGTATTAGAGTTAGTGCTAGTATCATTAATTATGCTCCCTGTGGTGTAAGATCTTTTTTATATTAATAAATTTTATTTTAGCTCACTTCCCAAAATCCCAATACACCCAAACTCTCAAAACACTAAAACAAGAGCTTATAATTTCAAGCTTTTTAAACTCTCTCTAAATACAAAAAAACTTTTCTTAAAATTGGATGAGAAAATGAGGGAATAAGCCCCTCTATTTATAGCCAAAATCTTGACTACTATTCACGTATTTTTTTCAATTATTTATTATTTTTCAAAATTCAAAGTTCAAAGTTTGATATTCAAATTTTGAATATCTAGAATTTTGAATTTGATATTCAAAGTTTGAATATCTAGAAGAGATAGCAATCTTGACATTCTCCTACTTGGAGATTTGATTGAGAACCAACCAATCTCTACACCATCCTTTCTGCTTCGCTATTGTCATGTTGCCTACGTTTTTGCTAGGCCACAAGAGGATCTACTCCAGATAAACTTGTCAGCATTGATTGGCTTGGTTAAAACATCTGCTAGGTTCTCCTTGATCTGAATTTTTTGTAAATCCACACTTCCATCTTCCACTACTTCTCGAACGAAGTGATACTGTACCCCTATCTGCTTTGTCCTTAAATGAAAGACTGGATTTCTTGCAATATGCAAGGCACTCTGACTGTTACAAAACACAAGAGTTTTCTGTTGCTTGTGCCCGAGCTCCTTCAATAACCGTTGTATCCAAATAGCTTTCTTGCAAGCTTGTGTAGCTGCCATGTATTCTGTTTCTATTGTAGATAGAGCCACGATGGTCTGCAGTTTTGAAACCCAGCTTACAGCTGCTCTTGCAAGTGTAAATACTCATCCAGTAGTGGATTTCCTTTTATCAAGGTCTCCTGCAAAATCTGAATCCACATAGCCCCTGACAGTAAATTCTGATCCTCCATAACATAATGCAACATCGGAGGTTCCTTTAATGTACCTCAGAATCCTCTTCACAGCTATCCAATGCTCTCTACCAAGATTCGCCATGTATCGACTGACTGCTCCCACTGCTTGTGCAATGTCTGGTCTTGTACAAATCACAGCGAACATTAAACTTCCCACTGCTGATTCATACGGTACTCGAGACATCTCATTTCTCTCTACTTCATTGCTAGGACACATACTTGAGGATAATTTGAAATAAACAAGAAGTGGGGTAAAAATTGGCTTACAATCTTGCATGCTGAAGCGCCGCAAGATTTTCTTCAAGTAGTTCTTTTGAGAAAGCCAAATCTTCCTGTTATTTCCGTCTTGGTGAATTTGCATCCCTAGGATCTTGTTTGCTGGTCCCAAGTCCTTCATTTCAAACTCCCTAGCCAACTGTGCCTTCAATTCTTGGATTCGATCTTTGTTGGAGTCTGCTACCAACATATCATCCACATACAATAGCAAAATAATGAAATCATTATCTTCAAACCTTTTGTAATATGCACAATGATTTGAACTGAGTCTGTTGTATCCAAGGCTCATGATGAAGGAATCAAATCTCTTATATCAACACCTCGGCGCCTGTTTGAGACCGTATAGAGATTTGTTCAACTTGAAAAACTAAGTTTTCCTTTCATATTTTTGCAAAACCTTCTGGTTGGAGCATATATATTTCTTCTTCAAGTTCTCCATGAAGAAATGCAATTTTCACATCTAACTGCTCTAGATGATGGTACGATGTAGACTAAAAGCCGAACCACGTAATTTTTGGTGTCCTCTTTGTGTTTGTTCTTTATTTTCTTCTAATTTTATTTTAGCTGCGTGTCTGCTTCACCCACTGATTTCCTAATAGTATAATATACATATAATGTATATATAGAGGATGAAGTAGCTGACAGTGCGAAAGCGAGTGCTTAGGGTGTACCTGTGCAAGCTTGGTAGATAAGGAACAAATAGTAATGATAGACATCTCAAAATTTTATTTCAAATGATATTGTGATTTATCATAAATTAAGTAACTGATGATTTTGTATAAATTCTCCGATTAATTACAATATTTCACCTAAATGAATATCATATTATTCATCATGAAATTTCGAGATGGTGTAACAATACTTAGGAAGCAAATGGCGCATGCAATTAATTAATTATAAATAATTAGATAAAGAATTAACTGCTATAATTAAAATATGCGAATTACGAGGGAGGCATGAGTCCCGTGCCTAACTATTACACTAATAATTGTAGATAGGGAGCCCCTACGTTACGTTAATTATAACGTACATTCACACACAGCAACAATACCTATAATAGGATCCGTTACTGTTGCTGTGTGTGGCGTACGTTACGATTAACGTAACGTAGCACTGGCCTTGTAGATAACTGGATGACAATTAATTATAGGTTTTGACTGATATGAAGTTTGTCGGCAATAATTTGGCACAATAATTTCTTTTAAATTGTCATTTCCACTAGGAAAATGTGGCCGCACTATCTAATCCGGCTATGCATCACGTGCCAGCAAATGTATGCCTTTCACGAAGTTATATTACATTCTTATTATTTAAAAAATAATTTAATTTAATTTATTTTTATTTTTTAAATAAATAGTCTAATTTTTTTAATTTATCATTAGTTTGTTGTATAATTCATTAAAAGTAAAATAATATTTTTACTTAAGACAATAAGATTTTTAATGAAGGACATATAAATTATTTAAAATAAATAAAGACAATTAAAATTTATCTGGCTTCCTACATAAATTTAAAATTTAGGATGACTTAATGAATAAATAATAATAACACTAAATAATATGTAATATATATATATATATATATATATATAGGATAAAATTAAAAAAAATAGATTTCATCGGTATTAAAGTAATTTTTTTTGGAGTTATTGAGCTTGTCTCAAACTTTAATATGGTGAAGATAAATAATCAAACAATACAATTATTTCACTAAAAGTAATTACAAACTCCTTCATTCACTTAAAAAACACGTACTAAAGACATAAATACACATATTTAAAATATCATAGAATAAAATATATTATATTAGAGTGTATGTTGTTTTTTATCTTTTAGCTTATCTCTGACTTTGATATGGACAATGGTCCTTGATTGAAAAATTATTATTATTATTAGTTGACTTGATTAAAAAATTTAATGAACATATACACACACATATGTAAGTATTGCATATTTTTTAGTGTTGTTTTTGTTCCATTAAGTAATCCTTAAATTTTGAATTCATGCAGAAAGTCAGACGTTATTTGATTTTTCCTGAGATATTCATTTTAAAATAGTTTGTATTTTTTAATTCAAAATCCGATTTGGCCCTAATTAATTATAAATAAACTAACTATAAATTCATGGAAGGGTATTTTTGGCTATGGATTGAAAAATAGGGATACAATAAGTTATTGTTTAAAAAGTAATAATGAAATGGACTATTACATCAAAAACCAGGAGTGAAAAGGGCTTTCTCCCTTATATACATACATTAGATTTTTCACAAAACCTCTTTTTCTTGCATTTCAAAAAGTTATACTTGCTTTATAAATTGAATTAAAATAGTGGATTGTGGGTTGATTAAACAAACGTTAGCTAGCTTTTACTGGATTCTCGAATTATATATATCTATATTTTGTTAGAGAAATAACATAAATAGTTATTTTATGTCAATACTATTTTTATGGCTAATTTTGAGTTAAATGATTATTGAGGAAATATATTTATAAAGATTATTCAGAACATGCTCCGTAATCTTTTTATAAGAAATCATAGAATGCTCAAACTAGTGCTTGAGTGAAGAATGAAAAATTGGATCTCAAAGAGCATCCATCGATTTTAAAATAAATGAAGAGATTGAAGGTGGTTTCACCATATTCTTTTTATTGCATTAGAATTTAAATGGAATTAAATATATAATGTGTAACAACAGTATCAAAATTAATATTGATCATAATAGCAAAATATGATCTAAAACTAGTTTATTCCCTATATATATTATAGAGTTAGCGTCTATTTAATCTCTGTATTTTAAAATTAGCTCAAAACATGTCTGTCGTTAAACTATTGACATCACTTACTATTTTTTGTCCCTTTTAGTTTACTTTTATAATATTATCCTCATACAATAATGTTTCTTTTTAGAAGTTAATAAAAAATTAAATTACTAATTTAATCCCAAAAAATAAAATAAAAAAAAGAATATATATTAATTTTTGTGGAAGTTCATGTATGCCCAAAAAATTAATATTGTAAAAAATAAATTGACATTAATAAAAAAATTAATATTATAACTCCTCAGCATAATATTTTATAAAAGTTAAGGGAGGGGCTATTTGCACTCTAACTATTTCTTTGAACACTCTATTACTTTACGCACTCGTACACTAATTATAAAAGATTAAATTTTACTTTGTATACTCTTTAAATTTTTAAAAATACCCTTACTTAAACTGTTTAAATTATTTAAATTTATTTACTTAAAACATTAATAAAACTATTGAGTACACCGATTTTAAGAGATTTAAAATGTACTTACAATGATATAATTAAGTCAAGTTGTAAATTTTTTACTATAATTTTAATTATTAATTTTTTAGTTCTTTATGTTCTTTATTAAATTTCACGCCCAAAATAACTTGCAATGAGAATGTAATAAAAAAAATCATATTTCATAGATACTACCCAAAAAAAGAAAAGAAAAGAAAAGAAAAGAAAGAAGTCGTAGAGATGAAGAAGTTGAGAAGAAGGGATAGAGCAAAAAAAAAAAATTATATATAGAAGAGGAAGACTTAGAGATGAAGAATACAAGAAGAATGTCGAAAGCCAAAAAAAAATGTTCGTTTACAATAATTTTTTTATTTTATTTTTTAAAAATAAAATTTATCACACATACTGTGTAATTAATTTTTTTAATATTTATTTCCTAATTATTCATCAAAATATTAATTAAGATATTGAAAATAAAAATTTTAGGGTTTAAATTATGATAATTATAAATGAATAATGAGTGTGTTATATGTGTGTTCAAAACAATTATATAATATTGACTTATAATAAATTGTCCTTAATAGTAATTCATATTGGGTATTTTTGTAATATATATTTTTATTAAAATTATAGTGTTCAGAGTAATTTTTTGAGTGTAAGTAGTCACACCCAAAAGTCAATGTATATTATTTTTGTTCCTATTTTATTTTTTGGGCTTAAAATGGTAATTTTATTTTTTTATTAATATCCAAAAAATATTATTGTAAGAGGATAATATTATAAAAATAAATCAAAAGGAACAAAAAGTAACTAAAGATTATTTTGAGATATTTTAAAAAATATAAAGAGTAAATAGACGTTCAGTTCAAATATAAGAACTAAATGAGTTTTTTACCTATAAAATATTGAAGGGCTATTAGGGCATTAATGTGGCTAGGGAAAATAAAACTTAAAAGGTTGTAGCAAGTGATTAAAAGTCACGGATTTTATTTCAAACAATAAATTTAAGAGTTAGTGATTAATTTTTCTAGACCAATATGCCCTCACAAATTTTATAAATTTGGTTCTAATTTCATTTGCAAAACGTACCGAAATTCAACGCTTTGGTCAACACAGGTCAAACATACAGTGACATGGCAGAATATAAGCGGTTGGATCAGGAGACGGCTTCAAAACACGCCGATCTCCACTTGGATCTCATCCATCAGGATGAAGTAGCTGACTGTCTAAAGGTCGGTGTTTAGGGTGTGACTTTATGCATGCTTAGTAGATAAGGGCCAAGGAGAAGTATTGACATTCCAAAATTTTATATTAAATTTAATGTTAAATGATGTGGTGATGTGTCATTCATTATATTTTTTCATTGACTAATAATTGAATATCTTAATATTTAAAGTGAAATTTTGTGTGATGTGACAATATTTAAGGAGCAAATGGCGCATGCAATTAACTAAATGTAGATAATTAGATAAAGAATCAATGGCTAAAATTCAAATTTGCGAATTATGTGGTACTGTGGAGCATGCATGAGTCCCGTGGCTCACTGTAAAACTAATAATTGTAGGATAAGTGGATGACAATTGATTATAGCTTTTGAATGATATAAATGATGGTTGTCGAAGCGAATAAAAATAAATACATACTCTAAATAAATTGTATATAGTGATTGAACAGGGTCGTGTCCACAGAGATCGGTAATTATTTAAATCCTTTTAAAACGTAAAACATAAAACAGGGGACTTGTTGACAATAATAAAATTAAATTAAAATAACAAGAATGTAAATTAAAGTTGTAATTCAATTTGGAGAAAGCTCTGGTTGAAGAAATTAACTCAGCTTGATTCGACTACTGATCATTGATTCAAATATAAATTATTACTACTTATGAATAGACCGGTTATAGCTACTAAGACCCTCTAATAACCAATCTCTCCTTGACTAGTCGATAACTAAGGTACGACCGTTGGTTATTTCCCTAATCAATAGACAACCCTAGATACGATCATAGGATTTAATCAATTGACAGCCTGAAAAACCAGAGAGACTCAAATCCTAATCAACACATACGATGATTCATTTAAATTAGATTGTTTATTCTCATAACACAACTCTCTACTATGTTATTTGTCACAAACATTAAAATCTTCATACGATGAATCCTTTAATTGACAATAGATTAAGTTGATAATTAAATAGTGGCCAATTATCTAATTAACAAAAATAATCATGATAATAATTCATAGAATAAACAAATACCCAAAAAGTAATAAAACAATTAAAGCATAAGAAAAATCTCACAGTAGTGATGAATCAAAGCTTCATTAACCTTCAACCAGAAAAATAGGTTTAGTTCTTCATAGAGAGAAGGGAAAAGTTTAGATCTATGGTTTCTTTCTTTTTTCCAAAGGTCCCCTTTTTCACAATAGATTCCTCCCTTAAATACTCTCTCTCTCTTCTCTTCTAGAATTCTATTTAAAATAAAATACTAATATCTTAAATATTAAATTCGTAATTACAAAAATAACCAAAAATATAAAACACGTTAAACTAAAAACTGCAGGTCCGTAGTTGACAGCACGCGCCCACGCCTTATCAACAAAGTTCTTCTGACGCTCATAATTTCTCCAAGAGAACAATCATCCTTAAACATCATCTTGTAGCTCAATTTTATTACCAATCAATAGAATTGCACCTACAAAAATAAAACACAAGTAAATCACTATTATTAAGTGCAAAACATCAATATTAAGGGAAGTAAATAATGCAAAACTAGCCCATATATTGCACTCTAACAATAAATTTTGTCGGCAATAATTGTCGGCAAAAATAATCTTTTAAATTATCTTTTTCATTGGGAAAAAGTGGCCCCACGATCGAATCTTGGTATGTATACGTGCCAACAAATGCATGCTTTCACAAATATACATGCGTTACATTTTTCACAAAGCCACGTTTTCTTGCATTTCACAAAATTAAATTTGCTTTTTACGTTGAATTAGAAGTGAGAAATTGCTTTTCTAGTATAAGCTTAATCTAACCCTCCATTACCTCTATTAATTTAATATATGCTTTAATTATTTATTCGTTCTTTCACTTCCTATTCATCAATTAAGCGATATTTTTATAACAATAATTAAACGTAAAGATTATTATTCAACATTGACAATGCACTGAACCAAAAATGTTTAAGAATTCTATAAACCAGTATGGCTACACTGTTATGCAGCCAAAACGAACTCTAAAATACACAGCACTTGTATCAAAATGAAAGATATGTCATGTACGTATACGTCCTCCAATTTTTCAAACACAAACGTCAGTTCTGTAACAATCTATTTTGAGTAGATGGCTTAGATTGCCTCTATAATCTGACACCTCAAATGAATGCAGAAAATTACAGAGAGAATCTTCAACGTGTAATTTTTCATACCCAATTAAATTTCACAATTTTACACAATATACACATAATGTAATAGGTATACGGCTATATGGCAAAAGCTAGTGCAGCTTGAAACTACTCTACATTCAAAAGCTAGCTTTTAACTTGAAATTGAGTGTTCCAAAATAATTTTATGGGTACAAATGACCTAAAGTCTAATAATTTATTTATATTTGATTCTCGATGTTAATAATTTATTCTTGGGTATATATTTTGATATAATAATTTTTTTTAACTTGAAATTGAGTGTTGCAAAATAATATTTGGGCGCAAAAGTAGTCTCGCCCTAAAATTAATGCAAAAGTAGTCTCGCCCTAAAATTAATGCATCATTATTCTTGGTTATTATTGAATCTATTCCAGTGCTTGTGATTTGGGCTGGAACTATTTCTTGCTTGCTCAATCCCGGTTGTTCATGTTTTACTCGTTGTCATAATAAGAATAAGTTGTTGAACTGTAAACCAATTATCTCACATCTTTCATAAATTAAGATAATATGATGGCTAAGTTCGATATTCCTCTTCTTCAATTCATGAAACTATTTTTGTAAGAATTTTTTTTATGTGTTGCATGTGATAAGTCACTTGTTTGAATAAATATATAGATGAACTCATTAATGACTCGTTGACTTGTTTTAAGGAATCGGGATAAAGGTTATCATTGTTTATTAACCACTTTCGTAATAGAAGTGATAAAGGTTGTTAATTTCACTTTGTTGAAGGAAGAAAGTGTGAAAATTTTAAATTATGAAATACTAGTATAAAAAGGATCCCTAGCCTAGCTAAATCTATACTTATTAAGAGCTTGTTTTCTATTAAAAGATAAAGGTTATAATGTGGAATAGGCTAGAAGACACTTGTAACTTGAACACCTATGATTAAAGATACGATCCTATCTTAATTTAATTTATTTTATATGTGATATCAGAGCCTACATAAATTCATATTGTTAATATGTATGATTCAAATAAAGTTTGATAATGACACACAATTTCATTAAGAATTAATTATGCTCTTCACACACACACAGAGATATATAATAATAATAATAATAATAATAATAATAATTCAAGGGCATATTTTTTGAGAAATTTTGATTATGGAGGTTTACTTTTGGTATTATTGACTTACCAAAAGTATGATTTTTTACTGGATAATAGACATTTTATTGTAATGGATTACAAATTTGTTATTTTCGCTGCATATGTAATCCATATTTCTACTTACACTTAAGGTTTGATTATGTTTAAGGGGAATACTGACAGCAACTTCTGGCTTATTATTTGTGCCTAATTATCTTATTTTTGTGCATTGAGATGATGCCAATAAAGTTTTAAAATATTATTGTATCTTAAAAGTAGCCATAGCATTTCAAGATATGATGATATATTTGATGAAGTGTATAATATCATAAAAAAAATGAATAAAATGATATATGGTATCAAGAGTTTGTAATTATTCATTAAATAGTTATTTGGTCCCACAGGGAGATAATTATTTGATGATTTAATTGTAATAAGATAGTAAATTTGGCATTAATTTAAGAATTTTCGCCATAGGTACGGAATTTTCTGAGTTATGTCCATACGTGCTAGTCTTATTATTAAAAGCTCATATGTATATAATATGTGAGTAAAGAAATAGTAAATTCAATGCATTTTGCAACCAATACCCACAGAAAGGTTTGAATTTATTGTTAAATTAACATTGGTTAATTTAAAATTTAAGTTCTTAATTACATAGCATGAAATGGAAATGTTTATGAATAACTTGTTCTTGCAAAATCAAGTACTCTACATGAACAAGATGGATTTGAGCACTGGAATAATTAGATTTATTTAGCTTAAATCTCATGTGGAGAAAAAGTAATGGTACTTCTAGTACTCAAGGGGCGAAAGTTCTATGAAAGTTATGGCAAAATAATTTTTGACTTCACATAATGTGTTAACCATCACCCTAATTTCATTTGCAAATTATAAAGATAGACTAAATATAAGTCTCTTATTTAAAATTTTATCATACAATGTTATTCTCATTTAGTTTATAGAGAACATTGTTGATTAAAATATAAATCTTAAGGTTAGTGGGAGCTATGAAGTTTGGTTTCATATATAGATGATAATTTTGCAATAAAGTTAAGGTTGTTACGCATAAAGTGAATCACTTTATTCAATATCAAAGCATAAAACCGTTATATGCTGCGAAAGAAATATGCAAGAATTTTGGTTAAGAAATTTTATCAATAGTTTGAAAATTATTGTCGATACAACGACCATTGATTATTGGGAAATTTACAAAAATAGCCATAATTATTTTATTATTTTCTCAATTAACCATAGCAACTTTTTTCTATCAACATTAGCCAAATCCAAGCCTTTCTTCCCAAATTACCCTTCTTTACAGACCAAAACCAACAACATTTCTCCCATATCGTCAAACCTTTCTACTCTTGAATCATCAACGACGGCAACAAACAACAATAAAAGTGAATCATAATCTATCCAGATCCAACACTAATCGGCATCACTTAGTGGTATGAGTTATTTTCTCAACTTGCTGAAAGTCTGGGTGAAAGTCTGGGTGAATCTGAGTTCTGGCGACGGGCTGCCTGTCGTAACAAGAGTTGGTGCGACAGGCAGCCTGTCACACCAAGCTTCGGGCGACAGGCTGCCTGTCGCACCAAGCTTCGGGCGGCAGGCTGCCTGTCGCACCAAACCTTGAGATTTATTAAATCGTATTAATTTGATCCGGATCTAAATATTTTTTTTTTGTATAATTTCAGGCTTAATGGATTCAGTTGTACTTGAAATGTGTTACGATGGTTGGTGGGAGACACTAGAGGATGGCCGTATGGAGTATGTGAATGGTAAAAATTGAGCTTTTTTGGTTGGGAAAAATTGTCTGTTTGATCAGTTATTGGCAAGAGTATACAAGGTGTTACAAATAAACCCTAATGAATATAGTATCACAATGAAGACAACTTTGAGGTCTAGTAACACATTATATCGTATATGTGCACTGCCCATGGATATATTTGATGATGAAATGGTGAGGGTTGTGTTTCATATGGCATCCGACGTAGCCAATTTTGGATGCATTCCTATATTCGTGACCACATCACCTCGAGTTCCGAGCGAAGGTATTGAGCCGCATGTCGATACAGAAACTTCGTTTAGAGCAAATATGTCTGGCCCCGATAATGATGAAGAGGTGTTGCCAAGGACAGTATCGCTGCAGAAATATTACTCTCCAATCCACGATAATTATGACAATATTGATGATAATGACGTTACGTTATAGGACGTTGGAGCAACGGTATTCCCAATAACGACGTCGTTAGAGCAACGGTATTCTCCATATCACAACAATGATTTTCGGGACAATGATGATTTTCATGATGAGACAGCAGGGGATAATGTTTGTGCAGAACCTTCTAATAATACGAGGGGCACTCATTTCAATAATGATGGTGATGATGGAGGAGCCGGTCCTTCGAATGTTCCGTCGGATCAGCATGAGGATGAGTGTGAAGATAATAATCCTGTGAATAACAGAGGCAATAGACCTATTCCTTCTATAGTTCGATCGAGAAGGAGAATTGACCCCCTTACAAGTCTTGCTCCAACTTTGCCTTTGAACATGGTTGCTCCAAGCTTTGTTAGCAGTTGTGACTCAGATGATATCAGTGTGGGTATGCTATTTGCTGAGAAGAATGAGTTTATATTACAACTACGCAAGGTGGCCTTTAGAGATAAGTTTGATTTCAAGATTGCACGGTCTACTACGACACGTTTTGAGGCTCACTGTTGTTCAGAATCATGTAAATGGCGTATTCGACCAACTAGATGTTCGAACGAGCAAAATATTCCTTGGGTGGTGAAGAGAATTGACAATGTACACACTTGTCATAATGAGGTATTGGTTGATGGACGTCATCAAGTAAGGAGCCGGGTTGTCGGTCATATTATCGCAGATAAATATATTCAAGATAAGAGGATTTATACTCCGAATGACATAAGAGCAGATATGCAACAGCAATACGGTGTTCAGTTAACATACCAGCAGGCATATCGGGCGTGAGAAGTTGGTCTTGAAATAGTTCGAGGCAACCCTGTAAAGTCATACAACTTGGTCCCTAAAAACTCTCACGTACTAACTACAGCGAATGAGGGTACAGTCACTCACCTCGAGCAGGATGGAGATGGTAATTTCTTGTACTATTTTGTAGCACTCGGATCTTCCATCAAGGGTTTTATGCAGTACATTCGGCCTGTCATTGCTGTAGATGGTACTCATCTAAAGGGACTATATCGTGGAAGCATGTTCGTGGCAACATGTCTTGATGGTAACAATCAATTGTATCCGTTAGCTATTGGGATCATGGATTCAGAAAACAATGATGCTTGGGAATGGTTTATGATGAAGTTACACAGAGTGATTAGCGATAGACCCGAGTTGGTAATCATCTCTGATCGATGCACTGCCATCAGGAGAGCCGTTCTTAAAGTATTTCACAATGCAAGTCATGGCGTTTTTTTTTACCACGTCAAAGGTAACATTAAGTCACAGTTTAGAATGTCCAAAGCTCTTTGGGATCAATTTGAGCCTACCTTTATTAATGCAGCAAAAGCATATGGCCACGAGGAATTTAAGAGACAACTTGAAGGGCTGTGGATGATCCACTCTGGTGCGGCTGATTACCTAGAAAATAGTGTCGGTATGTGTAATTGGATAAGGTCTTAGTTTGAAGGTAGGAGGTACAACATACTTACCACCAACATCGCGGAGAGTGTTAATTCTTTCATGAGGGAACCTCGAAAATTTCCTGTTACTCATCTTGTTGATCACTTTAGGAAAACATTGCAGCAATGGTTTTATGATAGAAAAATTGTGGCTAAATCAATGACTACTCGGCTAACAACATGGGCGGATGAAATAGTCACTAAGAGGAGAACTATAGCTGAAAGAATGATAGTTCGACCGATGTCTCCGCATTGATTTCAAGTTATAGGCAGTGGGCTTAAGGAAGGTTTGGTTGACTTGAAAAAGAGAACTTGTACCTGCAGAGTGTTTCAGCTTGATCAACTTGTATAGGCTCATGCAATTGCGGCGTGCTAACACACCAGGTAGATTTTATTAGCCTTTGCTCAGACTTTTACACTACAGAATCGTTGGCGATGGCTTATGCACAACTAGTAGAGCCAGTTGGTGATATGGCTGATTGGGAAGTTCCAGATGAAATTCAAGAGATGCAAGTGTACCCACCAGTTGAGGCACCACCACCTGGCTGTCGTAAAGAGCTCAGAATACCCTCAGCTGGTGAGGACGTTAACCGGCGGACTGTACGATGCGGGCGGTGTCATGAACTGGGCCATAATCGTAAGCGATGTAAGAATCCCATTGCGTCGACTTCAAGCTAGATGTATTTTGTGTGTTATTCGTTGGTTAAAACTTTTATTATTTTTAGTGTTTCGTTGGTTAAAACTGTTATTATTTTTTGTGTATTGTACACTTATATGTCATACAACTTTATTTTATTTTAATTATTAAAATGTGAGCATTAAAATGATATAAACTTAAGTGCGCAAATTAAAATAAAAATTCAAGTTTCAACATTCAAATTACTACAACAGTTTACAATACAATATCGTCATTAAATATGTCAACCACAATCTTCTTTCTAAAGTACTGGACATGACTAGCGTCAAACTCCAATCTAAGCCTGAATATTAAATACATCATTACCATCAATACAAAAACACCGCAATTGCCAGTTCCGGGCTCTTGTTGTGGCGCGCTCTTAACTGCCATAACTTTCCAGGGGTCTGCACTCCGCTACTCAGGTCGAATGTTGTAAAAGCCAACATATTCCAACCATCGAGGGAATATAACTTCAAGTGGCTTGAATTTCAACCTATACCTTTTGTCATCGCGAAATGTGAGCAATGAGTCATAAATCCATACTTTGTTTTTTCGAAAGTCAACTCCTGCTAGTACCCAATGCGCGCCGTCCAAGTTAACAGGGATGAGTAACTGCATATAAAAATTGAAAAACATGGTCGTTATATATGAAATTGAACAACAACCAAGAAAAAGTGTCAACTCGAATATTTTGACAGTGGAGTATGTGAAATATAATAAAATACATACCATATCAACATCCGTCATTGATTTGGACATTGTGTGCTGTCTCCCACACAGATAACTATTCAAGCGGTCGTCGAATACTAATGAATCGACCGCACAATCCCCGTTGTTCCATAGCTGATGCAAGAACACCTAGTACAAAGACAACCAAGAAATGCATAAATTAACAAAACTTAAAGGTAATAATTAAAAAAAATTAAATAGTATTTATAAGTTTTGTCGGAATGTTACCCAAAAAAATGTGTCAGTATGTGTGACACGTTGAACTAAGGCATTCGGATACTGTCGTTGCTTCTCGCTAATCAAGCGGAGATACTCGTGAATGTGCTGTAGAGAAACAGAAACATTACGATTTAAAAGAAAAATTTTATACACAAATCCACAACACTAAAAAATATTCGATAATATAAATACCTAATCGCCTAGCCATCCCATCGAGGTTGTACCCAAAATTATTTGAAAGAATGACCGCGGGTGATGGACTCTCCGATCCACTGTGATATCACCAGCGAACCATCAATCAAACTCAGCAAACAGACTAGAGTCCTCCAACCCTCTCAGTGGATTTACATCCACATTCGTACTCATGTCAATCGTATGCTCCATGATTTGGGGTCGAGGTAAAGGCCGCACGTTCTGTCCTCGCCTGACTGGAGGAATCACGTAAGGACTGTTATAAACATACGACGGTATGTACGCGCGGCCGAACTTACTAACGCTCGGAGGCAACTCAGTGAACACCTGCACGCTCTCCCCACTAACATCCCCATAGAAACTGTATACTGACGTGGGCGTAGACAAATTTTGATTGCCCACGTCAGTATACACTCCATAGTCATCCGGGGCCTGTCCATTCGCAAAGAAGAAAATATTAAACAACTATCAAAATAAAAGTTAAACGAACATAATGATTAAATTCAAATTTGCTGACCCCATACAAGCGTGCAGTGGGAGAATCATTATTTGGACGTTTAGAAAATGTGTCGATAAAGCCAACAACGGTTTCTTTAAAATCTTTTAAGTCTGACTTTATTTCATACACGTTACGATCAAGCTTATCCAACCGTCGTCGGACGTAATCATTAAACTGCTTTGTCCTCGACTATTACAAAAGAAAAAAATACAACTTTAGAATAACAGTAAAACAATAATGAATTATAAAGGAAAAATATCGTATATTATTTATAATAAATACCTCACGTGCGTCATCAGAGTTGTTTGTTTGCTCCTGGTGGTCATCAACAGCCACCTCCACCTCATCCTCAGAAGTGTCATGCTGCTGCTCTGGTATTGGGTTTGGTATGTCGTCATGCTCGTCTGATTCCCTTGTAACCGACGGCATCGCGTTGATTGAGGGTTGGTGCTGTATAAAGTATCATTTAAAATTAATAAATGAAAAGTCAAAAATTTCGATTAAAAAATTGATAGTACTTACAATATACCGACCTTATGAACCCAGTTTGGAATACTTGGCATGTAACCCTTCACAGAGAGCCAATATTTTTGGCTACTCTCCTTTGAAGTTGGCTCAAGAGTTTGTAAAACGTCCCCCTGCCATAAATTCAATTAAAAATAGTAAGTAAATATACATAACTTACATTTAGTAAAGTTAAAAAAATAACTAATACATATTACTTACAAGACGAGATTCGTCGTTAAAGAACGCATAAACCTCCGCAAAGTTGATTCTCGAAGACGCCATGGGCTTCCACTGCAAAATGCGGGGAATTTTCTTTTTCATTTTGACAACCCATGTTGATGGCAAACCTCTGATTGCTTCGTAAATCCATGCCTGCAACAACGAAAGTGAAAAATCAAATAAAACAACTATCAAATATTTAATACTATAAAACTTATTAATATAAAAAAAACGCACCTGAACCCCTGACGTAAAGCCATAAACATTGTATTTTTTGATGTTATGATCTGGATTTTTCAACCGAGTCCTCTTAAATTTCTCATCTTTCTCGGACAATGCATTGTCAAGACTGTCGTAAATTATTGCCCACGACAATAGACCCCATGGACGCTTTCAGAAGTATTCTATATCATCAACTTCGCCAAGCCAATCATAATTGATTTGAGAGTGATTTTTTCTTGCATTTAGTACTTTGTCCGCAAAATAAAACAGCGCAATCTTTAATGCGTCCATATCGTCCATTTCCTCGAATTTCAACGAGAAAAATAATGCATCGAATTCGTTCACATTGATCTTACGATGCACACCGCCAAAATACGTAGTCCGTAGCCTCTGCCCCATTTCATCATTTTTTTGTTTGGTATCAACATCAAATGAAAGTCCAGTAACCAAGCACCATTCGACAATTGACAAGCGAATCAAATGCTGACAAATTTGGAACCATAACTGATCCTCACGGCTATCTTCTTCATGGGCCACTTGCCTCAGTAAAAGATTGTGCAAAATTACCCCACGAAATGGAAAACTTCGACACTCCAAGAAGTGCCCAAATATATCCTTTTTGAACATATTCAATTGCCGCTTTGTTAATTTTTCCTCGATGACTTTCACGAAGGAAGATAACTTACACATGCTCGAAATTCGACCAGGAAAGTGATCGACATAATGAAAATACATCTTGCCTACTTTGATATCCGGTGATTCTGATTTCGCCATGTATCTGTAATATTTATAAATTATTACATTATATTTAAAAAAATAAAAAATTTAACTCCTAAAAAAAAAGCCACTGTAAAATCTGGTGCGACGGGCGTGCCTGTCGCACGAGATCTGGTGCGACAGGCCGTGCCTGTCGCGCGAGCGCTCGCGCGACAGCCCCGGCAACGGCACTTCCCCTCCCCTTTCTCTTCTCTTTCTCTTCCCTTCCCTTTCCCACATGCATCTCACCCACCACCGCCATTAAACACCACCAACAACAACAACAACCCAAACAACAACAATCCAAACAACAATAACAATAACAACAACAAGCCAAACAACAAGAACAACAAGAACAACATCAACAACAACAACAACAACAATGACAATAACAACTCACCTAGGGTTTTCAATTTTTTCCTTTGATTTTGGAGATCTCTGAAGATTTTCAACGTGATTTAGCTTTTTTCAACCGCCGACAACTTCCTCCGCTACCGATCTACTCAGCCACCGATGATCTATACAACTTCTGGTGATGAGATTTTGGTGAGAGGGGAGAAATTTACTCGAGGGAAACGTGAGAATGGGGAGGGTAATTTCGTCCACAATTTGGAAATTTGGCTAATGTTGAAAGAAAAAAGTTAGAGGGGTTAAAGTTGAAAAATGCCTAAGTTTTGTGGCTATTCTTGTAAATTTCCCTTGATTATTGAAGTAGCCAAAAATAATTTATCGATAAAAAATTAAGTTACAAGTATGAGCCGACTATTGATCATATATAGAGATTGAGCTCATGATAAAGGTGTGGTCATGAAGATTGTATGGTTTTATTGGGTGAGTTTGAGTTATGTTATTTGTGCACATAAAGAATTTGAAAAGTCCATTGGGACTATCTAAATTGGACCTTGAATGATTTATGGAATTTTGTTCATAAAGTAATTGTACTTAAGAAAGTTTCATACTAATAAAACATGGAAGGAAATATTTCTTCCTTTAGAGGCATAACTGCCATTATTCAAGTATTGGGATTTTCTTTTAAGTTTATAAAATTTTACTTCGATGTGGGTAATTAGTAGTTTAATGGCTATATCAAGTTATAAGTTTATTCTTCATTTATCATGTGAATAAAGTGAGAGAATGAAAGAATTTTCATTATGTGGTTCACATGATAAGTCACTTGTTTGAATAAACATACAGATAATTTATATTAATGACTCATTTACTTATTTTAAGAGATAGTGGTAGGTTAGTAATGTTTATTAACTATTTTCTTTATGAAAGTGATAAAGATCTTTGATGGAAGTGTAAAGTTTTCAAGTTATGAAATACAACTATAAGAATCGTCCTTACCTAGCCAAATCTATGTTTGCTAGGGGTTTGTTTGTTAGAAAAGGACAATGGAAAACCAGCGGAAGTTGGACATATGCAACAAAGAAGCAGTCAAGGCATGCATGAACACTGTTCTTAAGACCCAATTTCGTGCCTCAAGATACAATATCTTGGTGCAAGAAGGACCAACGAAGGCGGTTTGATCTCTAGGATACAATGACAAATGTTGCGATGCTGCACTAAACATGATAGTTTAGAACAACAAAACTGACAATGATGAAGATAGGAAACAACACAGAAAAGAGAGCAGTTTTTTGGGATTGCAATAGTGTGATATAATTGGCTCTTTTAAATATATAGCTCTAGCCTCTTTTCCTTTGTTAATTATACAAGGATTTAAAAATAAATCCCAATTCGATTAGGAATCGAATTCTCAATATAATTTGAATTAAAAATAAATAAAATTAAAGTAAAGGGAAAAATCATAAAAACTGGCCAAGCTCGCGCACATACATGACACCCTCGAGCTAAGTTATTAGGCAATAGACCCCTAGAATAGGGTCTTCTCTTGGGCTTGGTTTCATGCACGTGGACCTTCTCTTTATGGGCTTGTTACCGTCTATATTAGGTTTCTATATATAAACCAACTAAAGCTCCTTATCTAAACAATATTGGATCTTGGTATTTTGAAATACCAACTCAATCTTTAACAATACCCACTTATTTTAAAATACCTTATTTCATTCATTTTCATCCTTCTTTATAAAGTTTAATGCATATGAACTATTGCCTTTTGGGTTATGAACTAGCCACTGAAAAACTAATCGTATCTCACAAGAACTTGGTGAAACAAATAGTTTCTATGAACTAATATTCCTTTTGTGTAAGGTAGAGGACTAGAGACTCACATTAAACTCTCACTATGTTTAGTTGTTCTGTTGTTTGGCACTTTAATGGCCTTATGCCGCTGGATTCATGAGTGCTCTAGAGATGCATATCTAACTCTAATAGGAACTGAACAAATTCCACACTCACATAGGTGAACCTCCATCAAGTGTGTCATGCAGTTTTGTTACACCACCATACAAAAAATGTGGGCTATGGAGTTCATTAAGAGCTCAATTGCTCAACCTAAATCATTGCAATAAGCATTGTCTTGCCATGGTGAGGACTCATAAATAAAGAAAATCTTTATTAAATAAAATTAAGATTACAACATATCAATAATGCTACAAGACAACAAGTAACTTGTTTTTACCCTTATGAACCTAATTCATGGGATCTCCAATCACATAGGTAGGGTTACCATCACTTTACAAAGCCTATGCTCATAACACCTAACTCTAGCAGCCGCTTAATAATACTATGTCTCATCCGTGTGTATCTATTCTTCCCATTATATATTTTACTCTCAACTCTCGCAATAGTGGCTTGACAATCGTAATGAATTGGCATAGTAGCAGAAGGATGAGCAGAAATGGGAAGATCTGCTTAGGGGTTTCGCAACCATTCTGCCTCTAAACAAGCTTTTTCTAAAGCAAATAACTCAGACTGCATGGTAGAACGAGCTATACATGCCTGCTTGGATGATTTCCAAGATACCACACCTTCACCAAGGGTGAAGATATAACCACTGGTG
Source organism: Citrus australasica (assembly GCA_029618585.1). Classification (NCBI taxonomy): domain Eukaryota; kingdom Viridiplantae; phylum Streptophyta; class Magnoliopsida; order Sapindales; family Rutaceae; genus Citrus; species Citrus australasica. The sequence continues at coordinate 1,387,866 of JARCIV010000006.1, forward strand.
GGTTTGAGCTCATTTGACTTAAAGATCCAATTTTGCATCACTATACCATTCAAGTACAAGTGGAGATGCACTACATTTAAGCCCGTAATTAATTGTACCTCTAAAAAATCATGTTACTCTGGCTACTGCAGTCTAATGATCTTGGTTTGGATTCTGAGTATACCTACCCAATCTTCCTACAGCATATGCGATGTTCGGTCTTGTACTATTTATCAAGTGCATTAGGCTACCAATTAATTGGGCATATCTCACTTGATTAGCACAATATTCAGTGTTTTTTTTTTCAGATGGGTATTACTATTATATGGAGTGGAAACTATCTAGTAGTCATAATATCCAAATCTCCTCAACAATTTTTCAGCGTATTGTTCTTATGACAATATAAAATCATCACTAGTTTTTGTAATCTTGATGCCTAAAATAACATTTGCCTCTCCCATGTCTTTCATATTGAAGTTAGAGACAAACATCATCTTGGTTTGATCAATTCTAGTACTGGAATGCGAAATAAGCATGTCATTAATATAGAAACATATGATGACAAAAGAATTAGTGTTAATAGATTTAAAATATATAAATTTATCTGAATCATTAATCGTATAACCATTGGACACTAATACTTGATCAAATTTTTCATAGCATTGTTTCAGTGCTTGTTTTAAGCCATATAGAGACATAACCAACTTGCACACCTTATGCTCAAAACCTGGAATTGCACAACCTTCAGGTTGATGTATACAAATCTCCTCGCCTAAATCTCCATTGAGAAAAAACAGTTTTTACATCCATTTGATGTACTGTGAATTGCTGCTAGAGCAATCAAAACTCTAATTATAATTTGAGTTACAGGAGTATAGGTGTCAAAATAATCTATATCTTTTGTTTATATGAACCCTTTGGCTACCAATCTTGCTTGATATTTATCAATAGATCCATCAGCTTTTTTTTTATAAAAAAAATCCACTTGCACCCAATAGGTTTTGTACCTAGAGGGAAATAAACTAATTCCCATGCATGGTTGCTCATGATGGAATCTAGTTCATTATTGACAGCTTCTTTCTACAATGGTGCATCTAGAGAAGTCATAACTTTTTCAAAAGTCTGAGGATCATTTTTAGCAAGAAAGACATAGAAATCATCACCAAAATGAGTGACTTTTGATTAGTATTAAAAATTGTCTAATTATCAAGCGATAATAATATTATTTTGTGCTTATGTTATAATTTATATTTGTGTTTATGTAATATATTAGGAATTATTAATTATGTTTTAAATATATCTAATTTTATGTATTTTTGTGTGTTTATTAGGTAAAATATTAATTTCATGTAATTTGAGACTCCAAACAGATAAATGGAGGTCAAATTTGGATTCCAGAGGTCCGAAAACTTTAAGATCAGACAAGATCAGCTTAAAATTAAGCTTGTGTAAAAAGAGTTGAATTTTTCTATTGACCAAGCATTGATTTGATGATGAAATGAGCTTACAATAGATATGAGTGCATGTGATAGCTAGCAATTTTGACTAAATCTAAACCGTTCATGATTCAATGGCCATAATTATGCCACGTGGCAATGATTGGTGAAGCAAGTTGTAGGATCTGAATCTTTGTATTTGGGTTGACCCAATCTACCCATTAACCCGCCAAATCTCAACCATTCTTTGGCCAAATCAGACGAGTCAAACGATGCCACGTGTGATATTGACTTTTGAAGTTTGACCAACTATTGGATCTTGATCTAAAGCTTGTGAGGAGCACATGCATGAAGCTTATGATAGACTGCAACACACTGGATTATGAATTTATTTTTCTATAAATAGAGCCTCATTTTATGTTTTTAATCATCTCTCTATGTTGCGTAAATTAGCAAGTGTACTAGTCGGCACAAGTAATATAATGAAGAGTAGAGTATCGTTCCACAGAGATTGTATATCCTATTAGTTCCCGAAAGTATTCTAACCCTAGTTTATTTGAACAATCGAATAAGTGAATTTGGATTAAAATAAAATAATTAAAAATTAAATAAAGATGCAGGCGGTAATAGAAAATACCAAGAGATTAAAACACTGGACATTCGATTTCACCACAACCAATCCAATTTAATCCTCCATCTATGTTATTAAAATTTACTACGCATGTTGAAAGTGAATTTCCCTAATCCATTCAATATCCTCTCTCGAGCAATATTAAAAATACCTTCACACATTAACCCACTATATCTCTATGTGAATTTAAATATGCAAAGATTCATTAAGCTCCATGAAAATTCTTAGAAAAACTGCACAAATCACGTTGGCACATCTCTGTCTTTTGTTCAATTCATGGCATCCATTACACAGAGCAAAAATACATAAATCTCTTCTCGGTCTCATTATGTATCCTCAAATCATTCAAATATTGGCCAGATATTTAAAAGCATTAAGCACAATAATGAACACTCAACCATGGAATAATAAATTAAAAATAACATAAATTTATGGAATTAAATCTTCATAGTTAGGCTACATCGTAGCTCTAGTAAAATATATTAGTTCATGGGAATATAAAGAGAATTCATAAATTTAATGGGAAACATTCAAGTAAGATAATAGAGAAGAGAGAAAGAAAAACTCAAGAAGCTATCTCTCTCCAATCTTTGCAATTAACTTCTCCAAATTGTTGCTCCCGGATTTACAGCGGCTTCTCTTCTTCTTTTCTTGCTCTCGGTTTTCTCTCCAATTTTCAATTGTTGTGTGGCTGCTTTCTTCTCTCCTTTTTGCTTCCGCTTGGCTTTTCCCTTTTATAATGCTGTGGCTTGTAAAAATCCTCTTATGAAAAGAATTAAAAGTAAAAGCCCAGCCGCCTGTTTCATTCCTAAGCCAATCAGAATTGAAACCAAAGTCCATCCATGTGACTTGCCATATTATCTTTGTAAATGAATTCTTCAATGCTTCCTCACGTGCATGCATGCTTAATGATTAATTAAATTAAATCCTTTGTGATTTGTTCCAATTAATTCTTTTTATTTCTTTCTCTCTTGCTTCCACATTATTTCCTTATACTTCAATTTATTTCCTCTTTAAGCTTCTTTTCTCATGAATATTCCCAACATTCCTACAATGACAAAATATAAAAATTAATATAATAAAATATATTTTAACATAAAATTAAGTTATGGAAGCATTAAAATAATAGATAAATTATGAGCACATCACTCTACAACTCTCTTCTTCTCAAATTCTTTTCATCTCCCTGTAATCTTGATTTTCAGGTGTGTTTTTAATATTTTGTATTAAGCAGTAGGAGTGGTATTAGGACAAAGAGTTGATCGAATTCCCTATTTTATTTATTATGCTAGTATGACATTCAATAATGCACAGTTGAACTATTCAACTACTGAAAAAGAAATGCTAGCAGTAGTGTTTGCATTGGAAAAATTTCGATCTTATCTCATTGGTTGTAAAATAATTATATTCACAGATCATGCTGCTCTTAAATATCTTCTCACAAAGAAATATGCAAAAGCTAGACTAATTCGTTGGGTGTTACTTTTGCAAAAATTTGACTTGGAATTCAAAGATAAGAAAGGCACGGAGAATGTTGTGACAGACCATCTCTCTTGTCTCCACTTTGACACAATTACAAAACCATTACCATTAAATGAGTCATTTCCAGATGAACAATTAATGAGTGTGGAAGTATTACCATGGTATGCTGATATAGTTAATTATCTTGTTACAGGTAAACTTCTAGAGCATTGGACCAAGCAAGACAAGGCCAATTTTTTTACAGAAATAAAGAATTTCTTTTGGGATGACCTTTATTTGTTCAAGTATTGTGCAGACCAAATTGTTAGACGATGTGTCCCAGAAAGTGAAATTCAGAATATCCTTTCATTCTGCCATGAACAAGCTTGTGGAGGCCATTTCAGCGCTAAGAAAATAGTTACTAAAGTTTTACAATATGGTTTCTATTGGCCAACTATATTTCGAGACGCTTACACTTTTTGTTCTTCATGTGATAGGTGTCAAGGAATGGGGAGCATTACGCGAAGGAATATGATGCCACTAAATCCAATTTTAGTGGTTGAGATTTTTGATGTATGGGGTATCGACTTCATGGGACCCTTTCCCCCTTCTTCTGGCCATCAATACATATTGGTTGCTGTTGACTACATATCGAAATGGGTAGAAGAATTCCATGTAGAACCAATGATCACAAGGTGGTGATAGCATTTTTGAAAAGCAACATTGTTTCACGCTTGGATTCCCTCGAGCAATAATCAGTGATGGTGGTGACCACTTTTGTAATAAAGCATTCAAAGCTCTTTTGACGAAGTATTCAATCACTCATAAAGTGGTGAACCCATATCATCCGCAAATCAGTGGCCAAGTTGAGATCTCCAATCGAGAAATAAAGCACATATTAGAAAAGACGGTGAGGCCGGATAGAAAAGGTTGGTCATTAAGACTTGATGATGCATTATGGGCATCTAGAACGGCTTTCAAGACCCCGATTGGGATGTCATCCTACAGGCTAGTGTATGGAAAAGCTTGCCACCTACCTGTGGAACTCGAGCATTGTGCATATTCGGCCATCAAGAAATTTAACTTTGACATGCAGCAAGCCAGCTCAGAAAGAAGATTACAACTGGCAGAACTTGAAGAAACTCACGATGACGCATACGAAAATGCCAAGATTTACAAGCAACGAATGAAAGTCTTCCATGACAAGCAAATTATGAGAAAATCTTTCACTCCAGGTCAGAAAGTGCTTTTATTCAATTCTCGCTTGCACCTATTCCCAGGTAAGTTACGCTCTCGTTGGTCTGGCCCATTTATTGTTCATACTGTTTTTCCACATGGGGCAATTGAAATTAAGGACCCAAAGAACGATGTCACATGTAAAGTTAATGGTCAAAGATTAAAGCCATATCTAGAGTACCAACCACATGGAGAAGACACCGAAATAAATTTGAGTGACCTACCAGATTTGAATTGATTTTTTTTTCTTTTCGGTGGTTTGATTTTTCTTTCTTTCTTTTCATTATTCTTTTGCTAATTAAAATTATTTTTGCATAAGTGTGTTTATCATTAAGTTCTCTCTTATCATTGTTAATCATGAGTACCATACTTAGACCGTTCCTCCTGAACATTCTTAAACTACTTCAACGTGTCAAAACTCATCTCAAAAGGCAGATTCAATTTTGTAAAATACATCGCATTTGGGCTCTACAACCACTAGAGTTGGTAGCCTATATTGAGGGTTTAGAAAGCCAACTTAGAGATATTGAGAGAAGTGTTTACGACATCCAGTTGGAGCTTGAGGTAAATTCAATAAGAGGACGATTTTAATTTTCTTTGTGTGTTTTAATTTGTTTGTGTGCTTTAGTTTGTTACCCCGGTGAAGTGGCGGATAACGGTACTCCGTGACAATCAAGTCGGTTACTTCCGTTTCCCATAATAACTGATATTCTGAGGCGAAGGTATGGACAAAACCTCCAAAATTTATTGCATACATGCCTGGTTGTGGTAAAGGAAATTATGCAAGAAAACGACGAGCTAGAAGAATTTTTGTTGTTTGTCCTAAGTGTGCCAGAATGAGTTGCAATAAAAATTCATGTTCTTTAGGAATGGTGTCTGACAACAAGGAAGATAAGATTCAATTCATTAGGGATGGCTTGAATAAGGAGTCATTGGATGATATCATTCTGTCTCTTGAAACACATCCCAATGGATATGTGCAAGGAGCGATTCTCCAGTTATGGCCATTATTCTAGAAAGAGCATGCATGATATAGTCTCGAGAATCTGACTATAAACGACCCTGTTTGTCAGTTTATAAGAAAACTGGATGGGAAGCCTATCCTTGACCCATAAAGGGCGTTCAAGCCGTTTCTGGACGTAAAACCAGAGGAAGATGTGAACCATAGTCGCAACTACTTGTAAATATCCTTTTACTTCACTATTATTTTATTTCACTGTTGTTTTATCATTTGCATTATTGTTTTTAATAATTTTATTTTATTACTGTTTACTTTTTGCTTTTTACTATTTCTTTCTTTTACTCGCGAGCCATGTGCTTTGCACGTTATTTGACACTGACATATTACCTCATACACAACTATGACCCACTGTCACTAAGACTCTTAAATGTGATTTTTTTTGTCAAGCACTCACAAATTGTTTTTTAGAAGTATTCCAATGGCAGCTACTCCCAATAGACAATTCAAGAACATTTGTGTGCTTTCTGGATTTACCTATGGCAAACATAAAGAGTTCGTTGATGCAAACATAGATCTTGGTCGAAGTATAGCAGAGAGAAAATTACACTTGGTGTATGGAGGAGGTAACCGAGGGCTATCAAAATTGGTTTCAGAAGCTGCTTTTGTCAGAGGAAGCCAAGTGTTAGGCATCATCCCAAGAGTCCTAAAACCTTTGGACAGTTTGTCTGACTCACCGACTGGAGAAGAGTTAGTCGTCTCAAGTATGCAAGAAAGAATAACTAAAATGCTTAATCATGCTGATGCTTTTAGTTTCCTTCCAGGAGATCTTGCAACACTAGAGGCATTTATCACACTAGCATCTTGGGCCCATCTGCACATTCACCAGAAACCCATCGGTTTGTTAAATGTCAATAATTTTTATGATGGCTTTATCGCATTTCTTAACCATGCAATAAAAAACTATTTCGTTCCTTCCAATGCTAAAAAGCTTTTTATTTGTGCTCACACTACTAATTAGCTACTTGATCTGTTACAAGCTTATAGACTGGAGCCAGACCCCTGGACCTTTGTGTTGGAGCGTCTAAATAATGATGGTAATAGTAGCCGCAGTAAGAAGTACAAATTAGATTTAACTCTTCGCTTGTAAATATTTTCTTTTGTGTTGCACCACCCTGGTGATGTCTTCTAAACTTTGCTTCTTTTCTTTCAAACATTGAGGACAATATTTCGTTCTGGTTGGGAGGAGGGAATAGTCGACAATTGTGGAATCTTGGTTAAGTTTTTACTAATTTTTTGTTGTAGAAACTAACTATTGCTAACTTTTTGTTGAAGATAGCTGAATATAGAGTGTAGTGACTCTAGAAACGCATCTTCATTGTTTGAAAACAAAAAAAAATTAAAAAAAATTCAGACATTTTCTTTTTCTTTATTATGTTTTGATGTTCATTTTTCTTCTTCTTTTTAATTTCTCCTTTATAAATATACATTTTTAATTTTTTTTTGAGTCGAAGATGGCTGAATATGGAGTGTAGTGCCTCTAGAAACGCATCTTCTTAAGTTAAAAAAAACATTTTCGTTTTCTATCATTTTCTAATTAGTTTTTCTGCATCATGTTCACATTTCTGCATGCATATTTTCCTTTCATGTTTAGAATAGGTTGGGGGGTAGAATGTTGTTTTAAAAAATATTGTGTGATTTGTTTTAACATTGGATGACGTGATTAATTTCAAATTTTAGTATTTGTATTATCTTTGGACTTAAGTGATGTTACGCTATGTTTGCTACTTTACATGTTGATGTCGGAGACAAATATGAGTTGCTTGAAGGAATGAACATGTTATAATAAGTACCAAGTGAGTTTTTCAGCCTATCATTTTTCTTGGAGAGTAACCATTTTGCCCAGTCTTTATATAGCTTAGCAATTTATTATTGTATACACGATCTTTAGATTTCTTTTGAGTTAACCCTAAAAAAAAATTATAAAATAAAAAAAAGAGAGAAAAAAAAGTGTGTTGCTACATTTGGAGGCCCATCTAACTAGTAGATATGGAAGATTATTTAAAGCCCTAAAAGATGATGGAAGGGCCATCTTTGATCCGTTTGAGCTTTTCTAGCCATCCCTTTTGTGAAATATCCATAGTTAACCCTTTTGAGCCTTAAAAGAAAAAAACTTTTCTTTATCAAACTTATCATCTTGACCCACTTAGATTTGGAGTATTACCCAATATCTTACAAGTTCCATCACCTATTTATGTTTGAGAACAATGTAAATAAATATTTTATATGGTGAAGTTATGCCCAACAAAAGCAAAAAAAAAAAATTACTGTTTCAAAAAAAAAGAAAAAAATAATAACAACAATAGGTGAAATCCACCTTGCAACTTCCGAAAAAAAAATCCTCTGCATTTTTCTCAAACATACACTTTGTTTTCCTTATTTCCCTTCTTTGTTAACAATGTCCTTAGCCTACGTTACGTTCTAATAAAAGTCCTTCTTGATTTTAGGGAACTATAGTTTGAAGTAGAAGCTAGTTATATGGGCTAAAAAGATGTAGTGATGCATAATAATAATAAAAAGAGAAAAAAAACTAAATAAATTGGGTTGACTAGCATTTTTATTTGACTTGAGATCGTATTATTTTTAAGCTGAGGGCATATTTCTTTCATCTTGGTGAGAGCATGTAATATCATTTTTTTATTATTTTCTCTCAATTACCATTCATTGGAGTGACTATTTTTATTGGGTTTAATTTCTTTGTGAGAGTGTCACTACTTCCAGTGAGATTTTAGGGTTTTACATGTCATTCTTGAAGGTAGCTATGACAAAGTCTACTGGGCTGATTCATGTGGATGGTTGATGTGGGTGTGATGTTTCTTTAGACTTGAGATAATTATGTGTGTTGAGTATTAGAAAATGTATATTTATAAATCATTTTGGATGTGAATTTTGTTTTCGCTTTATTTACTAGGGACTAGCAATAAGCTGGTTGGGGGTGTGTTGAGTATTAGAAAATGTATATTTATAAAGGAGAAAATCGTCATTTTACATTTCATGTCTCACTAACAACCCTTACTTTTATGTATTTAAGCTTCTTGTAATTTAATTATGTGTGTTTTATTTTAATTAAGTATTTTATGTATTTTAGGGGCATTATAGTCATTTCACAATAAACGAGAGATCAAAAGGCAAAACGGACATCACTTTTGAACTCAGAATGGTCGAAAACCTTAGGAGGAGCATAAAAGGAAAAATGGTATTGTTCACATGTACGGTACTGTCTACGTTACTGTTCACGAAACTGTTCACATAGACGGATCGATGACATGGCATTGACCGATGATGTGGCATTGACTGATGAGGTGTCACGATCCTGTTGAGCTAAAATTCTTATGCACTGTTGATTGGTGACATGGCAGCATATTAATGACCAAAAATTGCACGTATGATACATGCATTACACAAGATTATTTTCAACCAAACCGCGTTACTGTTCAACCCGGGTCAAACCGTGTGTACTGTTCATCCACGTGGTCAAACCGCGTACTGTTAACTGATGACGTGGCGCAATCCTGAGCGTCTAAACTGTTTTTAAAAAGGGGGCCTCCCCCCCTAATTTGATATCTCTAAATCCATTTTTGGGATCAATTTTCTGTAATTCCTTCTCCATCTTGTATTTTCTATGTATTTTAATAAATTTCCATTTTGCCCCTAGTTCAATTATGAGTCGCTAATTTTCTTTCAAGCTTGGGTTGAAGGCGAAATCTCAACATGTGTCATGGGCTTTATTTGGTAAATTTACTTTCTCTTCCCCTCTAATTTTTGTGGATGTTTTGACTTCTCGTCGACAAATAATACTAATCTTGTCTAGTACCGCCTTGGTTTCATCAGCCCTCTAGTACAAGGTTATTATTATTTGGCACGATAAGCCCTTAGCACCATATTGATTAGAGTGTGGTTCATGAGGTGTGGATTCCCCCTCATGATTTAATTGGTATTAATAAGGAATATTTAGCCCATAGTGCATGTTGATACAGATCTAGATACCCAAGTACGTCATTTTAATAGAATTCTCTTCAATTTATTCTCGTCATTTCAATTCTAATTTTAGAATTTATTCTCGCCATTTTAATTTAAGTTTTAGCATATTCCAAATCATTTCCACCACAAATTCAATCACCCATTTACAAAATTAATTCTACACATTAAAATCCACCTCCTCGTGGGATCGACACTCGTCACCATTGATCTATATTACAATAGATTCGTGCACTTGCGAGTTCAATAAAATTTGCGCAACATTAAACATGAAAAACAAATGCATGCAGAAAGGTGAAAATGATGCAAAAAAACTAATTAGAAAGGTTACACATAAAATGATAGAAAAAGAAAATGTCTGGAATTTTTTTTAACTAAGAAGATGCGTTTCTAGAGTCATTACACTCCATATTTAGCTATCTTCGACTCAAAAATTTGAAAGTGTATATTTATAAAGGAGAAATTAGAAAGAAGAAGTTACAAAAATGATTGTCAAAGCTTAATAAAGAAAAAGAAAATGTTTGGATTTTTTTTTGTTTTCTTTTTACTTCCAAACCAAGAAGATGCGTTTCTAGAGTTACTACACTCCATATTCAGCCATCTTTGACTCAAAAAGTTAGCCACGGTTAGTCTGTACAAAAAAAAATCAGTAAAAACTTAACCAAGATTGAGACATTCCATAATTGTCAACTATTCACTCCCCCCAACCAGAATGAAAAATTGTCCTCAATATTTTAGAAAAAAGAAGTAGAGTTTAGAAGACATCACCAGAGTGTTGCAACACAGAATAAAATATTTACAAGTGGAGAGTCAAATCTAATTTGCACTTCTTAATGTGTTTACTGTTACCATCATTATTTAGACACTCCAACACAAAGGTCCTCAGGTCTAGCTCTGGTCTACAAGCTTATAACAGATTAAGTAACTCATTAGCAGTGTGAGCACAAATAAAAATGTTTTCTGCAGTGGAAGGAATGAAATAATTTTTTATTGCATGGTTAAGAAATGCGATAAAGACATCATAAAATTTATTGAAATTTAACAAACCAATGGGTTTCTGATGAATGTTCAGATGGGCCCAAGATGCTAATGTGATTAATGTCTCTAGAATTGCAAGATCTCCTGCTTGGAAAACAAAAGCATCAACATGATTTACCATTTCAGTTATTCTCTCTTGCATACCTGAGATGACTAACTCTTCTCCAGTCGGTGAGTCAGACAAACAGCCCAAAGGTTTTAGGGTTCTTGGGATTATGCTTAACACTTTACTCCCTTTGACATAAGCAACTTCTGAGACTAGTTTTGATAACCCTCGGTCACCTCCTCCATATACCAAGTGTAATTTCCTTGTTGCTATGCTTCGACCAAGATCTATGGCCACCTCAATAAACTCTTTATATTGGCCATAGTTAAACTCAGAGTGCACACAAATGTTCTTGAGTTTTTTTATTGAGAGTAGCTGTCATTGGGATACTTCTCAAAAATAATTTGTAAGTGCTTAAAAAAATCATATTTAAGGATCTTGGTAACAGTGGGTCACAGCTGTGTATGAGGTAGCATGTTTGTGTCAATTAACGCGTAAAGCACATGACTCAAGAGTCAAAAAGGAAAAAAACAAAAAATGATAAAATAAAATTATTAAAGAAAATAATGCAAATGATAAAACAACAGTGAAATAAAATAACAATGAAGTAAAATGATATTTACAGGTAGTTGTGACTGTGGCTCACATCTTCCTCTGATTTTATGTCCAGAAACGACTTGAACGCCCTCTATGGGTTGAGGATAGGCTTCCCATCCAATTTTCTTATAAATTGGCAAATATGGTCATTTATAGTCAAATTCTCGAGACTATATCATTCACGCTCTTTCTGGAATAATGGCTATAACTGGAGAATTGCTCCTTGTACGTATCCACTAGGATGCGTTTCAAGAGACAAAAGGATATCATCCAATGACTCCTTATTCAAGCCATCTCTAATGAATTGAATCTTGTCTTCACTGTTATCAAACACCATTCCTAAAGAACATGGAATTTTATCGCATCTCATTCTGGCACACTTATGACAAGCAACAAAAATTCTTCGACCTCTTCATTTTCTTGCATAATTTCCTTTACTACAACCAAGCATGTATGCAATAAATTTGGGAGGCAATTCACCTACTAATCGTACCTTGGCCTCGATTAACCAACAAATGTCAACAGAGATGTTATTCCTCATAAAAAATCGCATGCGTTCGGACCGAATTTTATAGATTGTAAGGAGGGCATTCTGAGGAAGTAAAGGAAATCGATTGTGAAGCTTTGTTAAAATCTCATTTCTATCTATACCTTCACTTTAGAATATAAGTTATTATGGGAAATTGAAGTAACCGGGGTAACAAACTAAAACACACAAACAAAGTAACAAACTAAAACACACAAAGAAAATTACAATCGTCCTCTTATTGAATTTATCTCAAGCTCCAACAGGATGTCGTAGATAATTCCCTCAATGTCTATGAGTTGTCTTTCTAAAGCCTCAACATGGGATACTAACTCTGGTGGTTGTAGATTCCAAATATGATGTGTTTTACAAAATCGAATCTGGCTTCTAAGATGAGATTTTACACGTTGAAGTTGTCTAAAAGATCCAAGAGGATCTGTTTAGCTGAGGCACTAATGATTAACAATGATAACATAAAACTTAATGGTTAAACAAACGAACTTATGCAAAAATAGTTTCAATTAGCAAAAGAAAAGTAAAAAGAAAGAAAAAAATCAAATCACAGAAAAGAAAGAAAAATCTCAATTCAAATTTAGTGGGTCATTCAAATTTATTTCGGTGTCTTCTCCATGTGGCTGGTGCTCTAAAATGGCTTTAATCTTTGACCATTAACTTTAAAAGTGACATTATTCTTTGGATCCTTAATTTCAATTGCTCCATGTGGAAAAACAGTGTGAACAATAAATGGGCCAGACCATCGAGAGCGTAACTTACCTGGGAATAAGTGCAAGCAAGAATTGAATAAAAGCACTTTCTGACCTGGGGTGAAAGATTTTCTCAAAATTTGCTTGTCATGAAAGACTTTCATTCGTTACTTGTAAATCTTGGCATTTTTGTATGCATTATTGCGAATTTCTTCAAGTTCTGCCAGCTGTAATCTTCTTTCTGAGCTAGCTTGCTGCATGTCAAAGTTGAATTTTTTGATGGCCTAGTACACACGATGCTCAAGTTCCACAGGTAGGTGGCAAGCTTTTCCATACACTAGCCTGTAGGGTGACATCCCAATCGGGGTCTTGAAAGCTGTTCTATATGCCCATAAAGCATCATAGAGTCTTAATGACCAATCTTTTCTATTTGGCCTTACCGTCTTTTTTAATATGTGCTTTATTTATCCACTGGTTTGCGGATGATATGGGGTCACCATTTTGTGAGTAATGGAATACTTTGTCAAAAGAGCTTTGAATGATTTATTACAAAAGTGGGCACCATCATCACTGATTATTACGCGAGGGAATCCAAAGCGTGAAATAATGTCGCTTTTAAAAAATCCTATCACCACCTTGTGATCATTGGTTCTACATGGAATTGCTTCCACCCATTTCGATATGTAGTCAACAACAACCAATATGTATTGATGGCCAAAAAAAGGAGGAAATGGTCCCACGAAGTCGATACCTCATACATAAAAAATCTCAACTACTAAAATTGGATTTAATGGCATCATATTCTTTCATGTAATGCTCCCCATTCGTTGACACCTATCACATTAAGAGTAAAAAGTGTAAGCATATCAAAATATAGTTGCCCAATAGAACCCACATTGTAGAACTTTAGTAGCTATTTTATTAGCGCTGAAATGGCCTCCCCAAGCTTGTTCATGGCAGAATGAAGATTTTGAAATTTTTTTCTGGGACACATCATCTAATAATTTGATCTGCACAATACTTGAACAGATAAAGGTCATCCCAAAAGAAATTCTTTATCCCAAAAGAAATTCTTTATTTCTGCAAAAAAATTTAGCTTTGTCTTACATGCTCTGGAAGTTGACATGTAATAAGCTAATTAATGATATCAACACACTATGATAATACTTCCACACTCATCAATTGTTAATCTTGAAATGACTCATTCAATGTTAATGGTTCTGTAATTGTGTCAAAATTGAGATGAGAGAGATGGTCAGCCACAACATTTTCTGTGTATTTCTTATCCTTGAATTCCAAGTCAAATTCCTGCAAAAGTAACACCCAATGAATTAGTCTAACTTTTGCATATTTCTTTTTGAGAAGATATTTAAGATTAGCATGATCGGTGAACATAATTATTTTACAGCCAATGAGATAAAATCGCAATTTCTCTAATGCAAACACTACTGCTAGCATTTCTTTTTTAGTGGTTTAATAGTTCAACTATGCATCATTCAATGTCATACTAGCATAGTAAATAACATGAGGAATTTAATCAACTCTTTATCCTAATACTGTTCCTATTGCATAATCAGATGCATCACACATGAACTCAAATGGTAAGTTTCAGCTTGGGGGCTAAATGATGGGGGATAATATCAACAATTGCTTTAGTTTTTCAAATGCCACAAGACATGAATCATAAAAGACAAAATTTACATCCTTAGCAAGTAAATTGCATGAGGGTCTAGAAACTTTGTTAAAATCTTTAATTAAACGTCTATAAAAACTAGCATACCCAAGGAAAGATCTTACTTCTCTGACTGTTTTAGGTGGAGGAAGATTGGAAATGAGATATACCTTGACTTTATCAACCTCAATACATTTGCTAGAAATGATATGACCGAGAACAATACCTTATTTTACCATAAAATGACATTTTCCCAATTTAAGATCAAATTCTTCGCGATACGTCTCTGCAGAACTAGTGTTAGATGATGTAAACACTGAACGAATGAATCACCAAAGATAGAAATGTCATCCATAAAGACTTTAAGAAATCGTTCAGCAATATCAGAAAAAATGCTTAACATGCATCATTGAAATGTAGCAGGTGCATTAAATAATCCAAATGACATTCTCCTATATGCAAAAGTGCCAAAAGGGCAAGTGAAAGTGGTCTTCTCTTGATTTTTTGGTACTATGAGAATCTGATTATATCTTGAGTAGCCATCGAGAAAGCAATAAAATTCATGACTTGCTAATCTATCAAGCATTTAATCGATAAATAGTAAAGGAAAATGGTATTTATGTGTGACATAATTCAACTTTTTATAATCAATGCATACACGCCACCCTGTAGTCACTCTAGTGGGTATCAATTCATTATCAGCATTGGTAACTACTGTAACTCCTGACTTTTTGGGGACAACTTGCACAGGACTGGCCCATGAACTATCAGAAATGGGGTAAATGATACTTGCATCTAATTTAAGGACTTCAGTTCTAACTTCTTTCATGTTAGGATTTAACCGACATTGCATTTCCCTAGTAGGTTTAGCATTTTCATCACGGTGAATGTAATGCATGCAATCTACTGGGTTTATATATTTTATGTCAGCTATAGTCCATCCTAATGCTTCTTTGTGCTCTTTTAAAACTTCCAACAACTTACCTTTTTGTTCGTCATTTAGGGATGATGAGATGATTACTGGTAAAGTGCTTTCTTTTCCCAAGAATGCATATTCCAAAGTGTTGGGTAATGGTTTGAGTTCGAGTTTTGGTGGTGATTCTGATGATGAGATGAGTTTCTTCTCTGATGGTGCTAGTTGTTCAACTCTTGACTTCTATTTATTAGTGTCCATAGATGGCGCTGAGTCAAGTAAAGCGTTGACCTCATCGACTGATCTGTCAATATCAAAATCCAAACCAAAGTGAGTTAAACATGTTTGTACAGGGTCATCACTAAGGTTTGAAAGAAAAGTATTCTCAATTAATGCTTCTATTAAATCCACATCAACAATTTCATCTTCTGTATTGTGAGGTTGTTTGGCAATGTTGAAGATGTTTAATTCCATAGTCATGTTGACAAAGGACAACTGCATATTTCCAGTCCTATAATGAATATGAGCATCGGCAGTTGCCAAGAAAGGTTGCCCTAGGACAATGGGGATGTGCTTTCTTGAATCTTGGACTGGTTGAATGTCAATTACCATAAAATCAACAGGAAAATAAAACTTGTCTACCTGAATAAGCACGTCTTCCACAATACTACGAGGGATTTTCATGGACTGATTTGCAAGCTGTAACACCACTGGAGTTAGGTGTAATTCTCCCAGTCCAAGTTTCACAAATACTGAGTAGGGTAATAGATTTACACTAGCTCTTAAATCCAATAAAGCATTCTCAATTGTGTGGTTTCCTATACTACATGAGATAGTAGGGGAGCCCGCGTCTTTGTTTTTTAGAGGAATTTTGTGTTGGAGTATAGAACTAACGTTTTATGTTAAAAAGACATTCTTTTGAACGTAAATATTTCTCTTTTTAGTACAAAGATCTTTAAGAAACTTGGCATAAGATGGCACTTATTTTATAGCATCAAGCAAAGGGATGTTAACACTTACCTGTTTGAAGATCTCAAAAATCTCAACTATGGATTTTTCCTTCTTTCCTTTAGCTAACCTCTGAGGAAATGGAGCTTTAAGAGAGGCTTGAGGATTTGAAGAATTGGTTGCATTAGTGGAGCTGGAGCTGCTGGTCAATTCTGTTGGAATCCTTGAGACCATGAAAAATTGGGGTGGTCTCTCCGTCCATGATTATATGTGTTGGAATAAGGGTTGTAGTTTGATGGCTTTCTCATTACACCTTTGGCATTGGCTTGATCTGAGCATGAGTCCTGGTCATGTGGTTTTGTTGATCAAGCAGCCGTTAACGATGATATTTGTCAGGAAAGACCTTCAACAATCTCTTTGACTTCTTTAATTCTCGAACTTGACTCGCCAATGTGAACCTCATTCACTCCCTTAATTCTTTTAGTATTCCTAAGTGATCGACTCCGTTGTTGGGAATTATTAGCTTGTCGCTAGAAGAAATATCAAATCTCTGATGCACTTTTTGACATTAGCTCTCCTCCACTTGTTACTATTAGCCATTCTTACAGAAACGACAATAATCCCTCCAAAAATATTGGCATTGGTGCCACTTCTTGTACCCATGATGTGGACACTTCAAGAGTAGCCCATTGAATCGCTCCCATTCTTCGAAAAACTAGTCATCTTCTCTCTGGGTAAACTCTGAGATTTCCCTACGAATAGCAGTGGTTTTATGCACTGGGAAGTATTTATTCAAAGATTTTGTTACCATTTGTTCCCATGATATAATGCTATTAGCAGGCAATGTATTAAGCAATGAACGAACTCCATCCTTTAAAGAAAATGAGAATAATATGAGTTTAACATCATCATCTGAAAAATTCTCATATTTAAAAGTTTAACAAACAGCATGAAAATCATTCAAATGATTATATGGGTCCTCATTTTCTAGGCCATAGAATGTTGGGAGACAATTTAGCACACTAGGTTTTAACTTAAAACCCCTAGCGGCTACATTTGGGTATCTTATGCATAATGTGCTCAAATTAGCTAAGGGACTGAAGTAGTCCTTAAATGGCCTTTCTTGTGGTGGTGGTTGTTGTTGTTGTTGCAAATCCATTTCAATTTTATTTTTAATTGCAACGTGTTTGTGTGTGTGAAGTGTTTTTTTGAGGTCAATGTCTATAGGCTCAAGATTAGGTAATTGTGACCATGCATGCAAAGAACAAAAAATGAGGGGGGTTTCCACTCCTCGTGAACCACACTCTGATCAATATGGTGCTAAGGGCTTATCGCGCCAAATAGTAATAACCTTGAACTAGGGAGCCAGTTAAACTAGTGCGGTATCTAAACAAGATTATTACTATCTGTCGACGAAAAGTTAAAACATTTGAAATTCTAGTTATGCAACACAAGAGGGGGGTGAATTGGGTATCTAAAAATTATTCAATTCTAAAACAAAACTCAATGCAAATTTAAAGCAATAACAAATAAATCAGTCATAATTTGAATGAGCTTATTTATATTTTAAGCTGAAAAATAGCCATTATTGATTGTCTGCTCATAAACAGATCGCTGTTAACCATTAACGATTAATCATTTGGACTGGTCAAAGTTACCATTGAGCCAAATTTCAAATAAACGGTTGATCATTTCTAGATCTGCAAAAGAAATTTATGCAATCTATTCTTACTAAATGGTGAAATATTAGTAAGGAAAAACAATCTGGAATTTATCGGTTAGCCGTTTGGCGTTAACGGTTCACTAGTTATTTCCAATAACTTGCAAAATGAAATAGCCTTATTCGTTTCCATTAAACGGTGCAAGATTAGTACAAGCTTCCATTCTGGAATTTATCGATTAACCGTTTTCTATAAACGGTGCATCGTTTAATTCCAGTAACCTTCCCAACATATTTATTTTTTTCTGTTTTTGCTAACCGATTAGAGCTTAAGCAATTGACCCTCTCTGAATTTTATTGGTTAACCGTTTTAAAGTAAACGGTTCACTATTTAATTCCAGAATCACAGATTTAGCCAAATATTGCAGGGAATCATTTTCCAATTTGAAATTTACAACTATCCATCTTTCATGAACATAATTAAAATGATTAGATGGCTTTTGTTTATTAATGAATAGCTCTAACATTTTAATAAAAAACATTTAAAGTTTGTTATATCATATACACGTTAACATTCTCCCCCTTTTTGATAATGACAAACTTTTTTTAATATTTTGCTCCCCCTAAATATATGGCCAATTTAAAAAAAATAAACAATTTTTATACCCATTCTTATATATTCATCTCACCCTTCATCATAAAAAAGAAAATAGAAAAGAATAATACCGTGAGCATGATTAGCAAGATGAAGAGTATACCCAATGTAGGTGACCAAAAATTTCAACAGAGTCTCTTCTTAAATTTGAACAAATCCTTAGATATAGATTAAGGTAAAGACACTTCCAAATGTGAACAAAAAAGTTTGTTAAACCAACAACTCCAACAAGTCATTAATCCATTCACATATACTCAACCATCATCAAAATCATGTATAAGAATCCATCATCAAAATCATTAATAAAACATAATGAAATCAAAACACATAATATAAGCATAAAACACACACACACACACAAATATATATATAGACATAAAATGAAATGTATGTGCGAAAAGACAAAGAACGGAACTAAGATGGAGGTGGTGAAGATGAACTGCCAGGGTCAAAGCCAAAATAGCGAAGGAATATCTGCTGTCCAGCAATAAGCTCAAGTTGCTGATCGATGCTCTACTGTTGAAAAGTCTGAAACTGAGAGCGCAGTTGCTGCTGGTCACGAGAAAGAGTGTCCACTCTATCGAGAACCAGTTATTTCCGCTTAGAAAGTATGCGAATGTCATCAACTAACTGCTGCAAAGTGTCCGATGCTGGGGGTCGGTAGAAGGAAGAGGCTGCTTAGGAACAAAAGATGGCTCAAGAGCAGTAGGCAGCTCAGGAGCTAGAGGCGGCTCGAAAGTGGAGGGAATATCAATGTCCATCTCACGCTCCTCTGTATATAAATCAATTGGAGCCCGGGGAACAGACCGTCGACGAGGAGGTGAAGGATGAGCTCCTAGTCTAAAATTGGGAAGCTGATCGGGGGAATAAATATTATTTAGCATCCGATCATCCTCTGGAGCAATCAAGGTATCCTGGTTTTTGGAGTTTTTAGTCTTGATCCATTGGCCATTCTTTCTAGAAAATCCAATACTAGTCATGCCTTCCTGACCAATCCGCTTGGTCTACGTGTACACAACATCTAGAAGAGGCACGTCAAAGTGTCGTAGTATTTTAGAAATAATACAACCATATGGAAGCAAGCAGTGGTTAACCGTGGGAGTACTTAGCATGTGCCCGTACAATAACATTTCCAAGGTTAATAGGTCGCCCCATGATGAGACTATCTAATAACCTAACATCCAACCTAGTTACCTCATCCGAATAACCCTTCCTAGGTGTAACAATGTGCTGTAAAATAATATGAAGGATACGAACTTAGAGAGGCAATAATTGGGATCGAAAAGGAAGAGCACAAATGTCACTAGTAAGGTCCCGATGTCGACAAATGTTTCAAACACTAAGATGATGAGCAAAGCTGGAAAAAGAAAGAGCTTTCCTAGATTTATAAATTGTATGGCCATCATTTATGATTCCCAGAATGTTGTTTAACGTCTCAACATCAAACTCAGTTGGAACGCCTCCAACTTGAGTATCTATCCTATCTAACCGAGTTGCGGAAATTTCCATGTTTAATAAGAAAACTCGGACTAAATTAGGATAAACTCGATCATCAAAATCAATAGCAGACTCCCAAGGTTGAAGCATATTTCTAACACTTTTACCGCATACAATTATCTCTTTAAAATCTTCTATATCAACATAGTAAGAGTCGAGTACCTTTTGGCCCATAAAGCGGTCCTCGAAGCGCTTAGCCAACAGAGCTGTTGGGAAATGAATTCTTTCGAATTTGAAAGTCTCCCATGGTGGTATAGGGTTCCTAGAAGGAGCCTCTTTCGTCCTCCGAGTTTGCCGAGATGAGCTAGCCATGATGATATTGAGGAAAATGATGAGAGTTGAGAAGGATGAAACTAAACGAAATGGAATTTATTATCGGGTGAAGGGGGAGTAAAGGAAGTGATATTGAGGCTCAATTTGGTTGTGAAAGGGAAAAAATCCGGTCAAAAATGGTGAAATCCGTTCGGCTGCCGTTAGGGTTTTGAATTGGGGATTGGTGAATATGAGGCTCGATTGGAAGTTTTAAATCAATAAAAATGTTCTAATGATGATTATAAAAGATTCTATGGGCTTGATTTGATAAGGGAATAAAGAAAAATGAAGGATTGAAGAGAAAGAGAGCTTCAGTTGTGTGTCAATTGCAGAAACGGTAAATGGGTAAGTGAGGAGGAAGAAAAAACCCTTGGAACATTTTTATATCGAACGAAAACGGCGAATCATTTTCTGTAAACAGTGAGGGAGTAAATTCCAGAGAGCACTTAATGGGGAACGATCAAAGGTTAGTCCTTAACAGTTAAGGTTTAAAATCCGGTGAGCTCTCTATTTTTAAACGGTTTACCGTTTGCATCAAACGGTAAAAGAGTAATTGACAGCCATCGCATCCTAGTTTCTGGAATTAAACGGTACACCGTTTATTGAGAAATGGTTTTCTATTTATTTCATCTATAATTTCGTACATTTGATTTAATATTTGGCCAACAAATAATACATTCTAAGATCATTTAATTGATCTAAAAATGTTTTAAAAGCCATTTTTAATTCATGATTCATGAATTCACATGTATTCAAACAATCAATTCATATAAGCATTAAAAAATTTAAATGCAAACACATCACTCATATATCATACATAAGCATTTCATAAATAGCACAAAATTATCAAATCAACAATTAATAGATTCAATAACATGAATAGAGATGTTAATGTGGAAATTTTATCATCCCAAGTTCATGCCGAAGTTTCAAAAATTGTTCTTTGCCAAGAGGTTTTGTAAAAATATCGGCAAGTTGTTTTTCCGTAGAAATAAACTCTAATGCAATATCTCCCTTTTGAACATGATCTCTCAATAAATGATGTATTATTTCTATATGCTTGGTTCTATAGTGTTGAGTGGGATTCATTGAAAGATTTATAGCACTAGTATTATCATTTTTAATAGGAATTTGTTCAAGATTAATGCCATAATCCCTAAGTGTTTGTTTCATCCAAAGAGCTTGTGCACAAAAACATCCTGCAGTGATATATTCAGCCTCGGTAGTTGAAAGTGCAACAGAATTTTGTTTCTTACTAAACTATAAAACAAGTGAATGACCTAGTAAATGGCAAGTTCCACTAGTACTTTTCCTATTGACTTTGTAGCCGGCAAAATCCGTATCTGAATAACATGTTAAATCAATATGAGTTCCTCTAAGATACCAAAGGCCAAGATCTATGGTTCCACTTAAATAACGGAAAATTTTTTTTACAGCAAGCAAATGAGATTCCTTGGGACATGATTAAAATCTTGCACACAAACATACACTAAACATGATATCAGGTCTACTTGCAGTTAAGTAAAGTAAGGATCTGATCATACCTCGATATATTTTGATATCTACTTCTTTGCATTTTTCATCTTTGTCAAGCTTGGTCGTTGTGCTCATTAGAGTACTTTTGGTTTTCAAGTCATCAATGCAAAATTTCTTGAGTAAATCTTTCACATATTTGGCTTGATTTATGAAAATTCCTTCCTTATTTGGTTTTATTTGCAGCCTAAGGAAGTACTTCAACTCTCCCATCATACTCATTTCAAATTCCTTACTCATACAAGATGAAAACTCCTTGCACAATGACTCATTGTACAACAAGTATAACTTGATTCTTATGTTTTACAAAGAGTGTAGTGTTCGCTTTTCCCATTGAAAAACCATTATCCAATTAAAAATTTCTAACTCTATCACACCATGTTCTAGGTGCTTGCTTTAATCCATTAGCTTTTGACAATTTATTGACATGATTTGTAAATTTTTCGTTTTCAAAACCAGAGGGTTGTTTCACATACACTTCTTCCATAATATACCCATTTAAGAAACCACTTTTGACATCCATTTTAAATAAAATAAAATCTTTATAACATGCAAATGCTAATAGCATCCTAATGGATTCTAGTCTAGCTATGGGTGCAAATGTTTCATCAAAATCAATTCCTTCTTCTTGGTTGTAACCTTGAGCCACTAATCTAGTTTTATTCCTTACAACCACACCGAATTCATCTATCTTATTTCTAAATACCCACTTAGTACCTATGACGGATTGATGTTCCAGTTTAGGAACTAATTCCCACACATTGTTTCTCTTAAATTGAATCAACTCCTCTTGCATTGCCATAATCCAAGATTCATCGTTTTCCGCATCTGCAAAAGGATTTCGGTTCAATTTGAGAAATAAATGCAACATGCTCACAAGTATTTCTAAATACACCTTTTGAAGGATCTCCTACAATTAGATCCTTAGGATGAGAAGAAACATACCTCCACTCATTAGGGAGTGTTTGAGAAATACCTTCTTGTCCCTCCATATTTATTTGCTCTTCTTGTCTATCCTCTTGATTTTCTTGTAGTGCAATCTCTTGTTTATATTTTGATGATTCTTCTTGTAACTCTCCATCTGCATTATCATTAACAACTCCTTTCTCCGCAGAGGAGGGGTTAGATTCATCAAATGTAACATGCATGGATTCTTCCACAACTAAGGTTCTTTTGTTATAAACTCTATAAGCTTTGCTTAAGTTTGAATACCCGAGAATGATACCAACATCAAATTTTGGATCAAATTTACCAAGATTATCTTTTATGCTCAAAATAAAACATTTGCATCCAAAAAATTTAAAATAACCAATGTTGGGTTTTCTATCTTTCCCAAGCTCATAAGGAGTTTTATTGAGAAGCGGTCTAATCAATACCCGATTTAAAACATAACAAGCGGTGTTGATGGCTTCGACCCAGAAATATTTTGGTAATGTATTTTCATTTAACATGGTCCTAGCCATGTTTTGAATAGACCTATTCTTTCTCTCAGCAACTTCATTTTGTTGTGGAGTTCTAGGTGATGAAAATTGATACACAATGCCTAAATTATTGCAAAAGGTTTCAACTGCATGGTTTTCAAACTCTCCTCCATGATCGCTCCTAATACATGAAATACCATATCCTTTTTCATTTTGAACTTTCTTACTAAATACTTTAAAAAATTCAAAAGCATCATCTTTATTACCTAAAAATAATACCCATGTGTATCTGGAAAAATCATCAACTATTACAAAAGTATAGTACTTTCCACTTAAGCTAGCATACTTTGAGGGTCCAAATAAATTTATGTGAAGTAGTTGAAGAGGTTTAGAAGTAGAAATATGATTTTTGCTTTTAAATGAGGTTTTTATTTGTTTAACAAATTGGCATGCTTCACAAATTTTATCTTTTTAAAAACCGATTTTCGGAAAACCTTTAACTAAATCATTTTTGGAAAATTTTGAAATCAAATCAATGCTTGCACGTCCTAGTCTTCTATGCCATAACCAACCATCATCATGTAATGCGGAAAAATATTTATCATGTGTAGATGCACAATCTATATCAATGGTATAAAAATTAACACATCAATTTCCTACAAACAATATCTTGCCATCACATGCATTTTCAATAATACATCTATTCTTATAAAAAAACAACTTTATAATCCTTATCACACAATTGACTAATGCTAAACAAATTATGTTTCAAGTTTTCAACCAAGCACACATTTTCAATAAGAGTAAAAGATACATTACCGACATTTCCGATACCAATGATTTTTCCTTTTGAGTTATCTCCAAATGATACATTTCCATCATTTTTAATCTTGGTAAAACTTGAAAACCAAGAGTAATTCCCTGTCAGGACAATCTTTAGATCCTGATGCTCTAAGGCTTTCTTATACTACAATGATCAAAGTAGTAACTACGAGACAATAAGAGAATCTCCCCTTCTATGGTTTTTCTTCAGAAGGATATCCAGTATATCCTGACAAAGTCAATGGTCATTTCTTATGGGATGTTCCAGAAGCTCATATGTGCAACCCTGATTGCCCTTGTCTGGATGATCCATGTGATGATGATGAAGACTTTGAAATTATGAGGAGAAGACGAATAAAAAAAGCCTTCCTATCTAAACACTCCTTGCAGATCATACTCTCCGAAAGCACCGGATGATCCAAGCTCCCGTCAACCTTTGTCAATTTATAGAAAGGCTCTCAAGTGGATAGAAAGGCTCTCAAGTGGTTAGAAAAAGAAGACAAAACGACTGTTCTACAAAAGCCACTCCCTTCTCCACCAAAGCTCAGGTCATGCCTGATGTTCTCTTCCTGCAGCCAGTCTTACCAAGAATCCTTTCCCCTACTTGAAAAATAAACAGATCCACAAACAAAAGTTGTTTCCCAACCTTTTGTACAGTCACCCATAACTTCTTCTAGCCAACCAGAAGCCTCAAAGCAATATGAAGCAGTCTTAAATTGGCAAACTCAAAATGCCAATGCTCAAAACCAAGCACTTTATAATCTTGGGAGAAAAATCGATAAAGTTGCAACTCAGGTGATAAAAACTGAAACAAAAGTGGATTCTCTCAATGCTCAGCTAGAACAGATCTATATGAATTTACAAAACAGAATCATTGAATTAGATATTGATATCAGAAAGATGATTAACAATTGTATTTGGGGTTTAGAATTCAACAAAAAGGAAGCAAAGATTAGAAAGCTAAAAGCGAAGCTAGCTAGGATTGATGCAGACAAAGACCAACCATCTCGCGTTACCAAAACTCAATCCATACCCATTCCTCCCCCTTTATTTGACACATATCAACCTCTCTGTAATCCTTCCAAACCACCAATGGACTACAACAAGTTCTTTGGTCTTTCCCATCTCCTTTATAGAAATCAAGAACCTTCAACAATACCATCAACCTCCAAAAACCTAGCCACAAAAATCAAAATCTCATAACCAAAACCAAAAGAAAGTTCTTCTCTAATTCCTGAAGATTCTCTAAAATCAACTCCTAAGCCAACAAAGAAAGACAAAGCTCCTGCACACCAATACTTTTATCAAAGTGTTGGTATGCAGAACGGTGATCCAGATCTAAATTCATCCTCTGTGGATAGTTCCAGTTCCAGTTCTTATGAACAAACTTCCTCAGATTCATAATCTCAATACGCATATATCTCTATACTACTCATGGTTCAACCATCTGCAAAGATAGAAGAACCAAGTACCTCTACACCTGTTGTAGAATCTGATGATGAAAATGAAGACCAAGGAAGTTCACAAACTGAACCAATTCCTCCAAATCCACCAGCAATTGAACCTTCCTCTAAACCATCTTTGACACAGTGGTTCACTTTTGATGATATTCCTTACCACAAATGGGCAACTAGGCACCAAGAATTTGCTGCTTGGGTCGATGTACAGATGACACGACTAAATGCACAATCTCAGACAGTCCTCAGAGAATTTTGTTCCCGATTTACTGGTTCTTTGTGAGATTGGTTTGAAAGTCTAGGAGAATACAGACAACTTCAACTGATTCATACCACAATTGCCACAGCCCTTACGGTCATTTATGAACAGTTCATGGGAGAACTAACTACAGCAAATGAAGCCTAAAAAAAGAGTTTCATAAGATGAAATGTTGCTCACTCAAGCGCAACCATTTAGAGATGCATTACAAAAGAATGAGCATGCTCTACCACAAGTTAAATGGATTCAATGATCCAACTTTAAAGTATGTTTTCATTGCTTCACTTCCTTCAAAACTTCAGCCAGAACTCTAGAGACAGCTCACCGCCTTCAACCTGGACATAGCCAACATCTCTCTTGCAAAAATCTTCCAGTTAACTATGTTATGTCTTGACAGATTGTGTGAATAGAAAGACTTCTTCAAAGATCTCATTGAAAATAGACAACCTTTTGTCTCAACCTATAAAAAACTATATCTCAAAATCCAATGCAAAGATGATAAAAAATGCACTTGTCCAACCAATAAGAAAGGCCATTTCCAAAAGCACCCCCACAAATCTTCCAAGAAAGGCAAAAAACCTTACATATACTTCAAGAGGAAAGATTCATCCTCCCAGTTCAGAAAAAAAGAAGCATAACCGTTGTTGTCCAGACAAGTCTGTCAAAGTTGTTCGCCTTATTCAACATCTACAACAATCTTCCATGCTTTCTGATCAGGAAGATGTTGAGTCTAATTTCTCTGAACAGATAGAATATGATGATCATATGACATTCATCCTCACAGAGTCAACAAATGATTATGAGGTAGATGAAATTTCTGTTATTTCTACTGTTCAAGAAATTAACCAAGATGACTCTAAACCTATAATCCCTTTAGTAAAAATTTCAGTCCTCCCTTCCAAGTTTCATAAACCCATTCCTGTTATTGGTTTTCTTGATACTAGTACACAACGTAGTATCCTCAATCCCACAGTTATTCCTTTCTCTTGTTGGGAAAATCATATTGAATTCTTCAAAGCAACCAATGGTGAAATCTTCAAAACCTCACTGATTACCAAAAAACCCATTGGGATTCAGTTTTTTCCATTATATGGCGAAAAATCATTGGTTCAGATTTACCAGACAAAGATCTTCTCATAGGATTTGATATCCTTCATCTGGTAAAAAATCTCCATATTACACCAACTGGAATTAAGTTTAAACAAATGTTTTTGCCTTATAAATATCCAACTCATTTGATAACTCTGGGCTATCTTCACTAACCGCAACCGCTTTACTAAATTCGAAAAAAGGATCCTCAATCATAACATCATCATCATCACCCAAATCCTAAAAATTTGAACCACTTCCACTTCCACTAGCTAAATTTTGGCTCCCGCTTGTGCTTCCGCTTGCACTTCCACTTGCACTCCCACTTCCACCCAGTTTGTATCGTGCATTATACGACTCATAAAGCTTAATCAACAAATTCTTGACCATTTCCTTCATCTCAACACATTTGGCACTATCCTTGCCATATAATTTCTCAAACCAATGTGTTGCGAATTTCATTTTTCCCCTTGGATCAAGTACGGAAGCAACAATCAACAACTTATTTATCTTGAAACAACCATCCCAATACTTATTAAATTTTTCCTTCATTTTAATTGCCATGAAACCCAAAAGACTATCATTACTAGCGGACAATGATCCCAAAGATTGTTCAATTTGACATATCAAATTGTAACAAATATTTAATGTCACCTAAAAAAATAATGTTAATAACGCTAAAATAAACTTCATCATATTATTATATATCATAAATTAAAAATAATATAGCTTATAAAATTTCTTTTTTTTAATTGTCTTTTGTATTCTATTATACAAATAGAAACAATGTTAATAAAGCTAAAGTAAACTTCATCATATTATTATATATCAAAAATAAAAAAAAATTATAAAGATTTGATGTTACCTTCAAAGATAAAGAAAACTGCAAAGTCGCATCATGAAACGTCTTTAAAAACTTGACTATGCGTCGAGTATTTTCCCAATCACTGTACAATGGCGGCCCCTCCCTTTTTTTCTTCCCACCCTCTTTTTCATTGAAATAAGCATCATAAAGCTTATCTTCAAGTGCCATTCGATCAAATGCCGGCTTAAATTTTAATGCCGTATTCAACATGGAATATGTAGAATTCCACCTAGTGGGACAATCCAAAATCACACTTCCTCAGCAATTAATCTTCTCTTGTTGCACACGAATTTGAAATGCTTGCATTCTAGCTGTGGAAGATCTCATATACTTCACCGCATTCCGAACACTAACTATACTCTGCTTTAATTCATTCAACCCTTCAGTAACGATCAAATTCAATATGTGTGCAGAGCAACGAACATGCAAATAATCTCCATTCAACACTAAGCCATCATCCCTCCAAGTCTTCACTCTATCAATCAAGTACCTAAGAGCACCCTCATTTGGACTTGCATTGCCAACAGTTACAGTAAACACTCGCTCGATACCCCAATCAATTAAACATTTTTCAAGCTGCTTACCAATGGTCTCCGATGAATGATCATTAACAGTGTTAAAACTGATAATCTTCCTATGTAAGTTCCAATCTCTATCAATAAAGTGAGCAGTGATGACCATGTAGCTAGCTGTTGTAATGGAAGTCCAAATATCCGTGGTCAAAGATACTCTTTGCTTATTCCCCGCCAATAAACTCTTCAACTTAGCCTTTTCCTGTAAATACATCTCAAGAGTATCTCTACTAATGGTTCTTCGTGATGGGAGAAGATATCTTGGAGCTGCAACACTACAAAAATGCCTAAATCCCGGATTCTCCACAACAGAAAAAGGCAATTCATCAAGAACAATCATTTTCACGATTGCCTGTCGACAAGCTTCTTGACTAAATCCTCTTTGCTACAACTTCATCACTACCAACATCTTGAGTTAATGTTGTTTGACTTTTTTGCAAGTCCTTGAACTTTTGACATCTTTCACGGTATGAGTTCTCAAAGTGCTAGTCCCGTACCCGACCGTCCCACATTCAAATTCTTGACCACAGTAGTTGCATTTATACTTTGTATGATCATTTAGAACTCTAGTGAAATGTTGCCGCACTGTTGATCTTGGAGCCATTTTTTTCCTTGGTAGTGGTGGTTTGGATGACAATGACTTTTTCCGCTTGTTTTCACTAGTGACAATTGTTGCCGAATCATTTTCATTATCATTAACTTCAACTTCATGCTCAAAATCATCGGCTACACAATCAAGGTTGTCTTGAACTCTTGAATAATTAGACATTTAAAATAAATCAAATAAAAAGAAATAAGCAATCATGATTTATTTAATAATTTGATTTACTTTCAATGAAAAAAATTGAAACAACAACTTTAATTTACTTCACAATTATGCTAACTAATTATAAATTTATTCTTGAATTTTCTTTTCTATGTGGCAATATTTGTTTACAATTGCATAATTATGGCATTGGCAATTCAAATTCAACTAGTTAACATGCATGCAAATAAATTACTTTTCAATAATGCAATTATAAGTAATATTCTTTGCAGAATTGCAGTGACTTGAGGAGAAGAAAAAATTTGAAGTGTGGAACTTTTTCTCATTCATTTTCGAACTAAATAGAAGTACAACAAACATTCTCTGTATCCAAATTCTGAATTCATTTTCGAACTAAATATAAGTTTCAGGGCAACAAACATTCTCTGTATCCGATATACACCAACACTCCACAAAAATTATACAACAACACCTTTGACTTTACTTGTACAATTTCAGACTGCCAGCAAACAACAACTATACAATTATATAACAATACCTTTGACTTTACATTCAAAGAAACATGATTTAAAAACGTAAATCCCACTTTAATAGATGAGCTGCCTAGAGCTCTACACGACAACGACTAGACAAGACAACTTCAGCTAGTTAAACTAAGCTTTGTTTAGCTGGTGCAACGCGAGATAAGCTTGTTTATCTTACTGCCAATACAATTTCAGACTGCCAGTGCCAGTAACCAACACCTCCACAAATTTAACCCCACATAAGCTTCAATTCAAACACAATTTCAGATTGCCACAACATAAATTAAAAAAGATAACCTACAGCAGTGAAGATGAGTGATGATGCGGGCTGAGTGATGAGTGGCGGTTAGACCAGTGAGGCCCGAAGACGAGCGGCGTGAAATCGTGAGCATGAGCGTGGGGGACCGAGGGCTTTGACGGCGTCACCACGCTTGAAGACCGTGAGCGTAAAGGACTGAGGGCTTTGGGCTTTAAGCCTTTGACGGTGAGCGTGAGGGACCGAGGCACCGAGCTACTGAACGCGTGAAACCATGAGGGACTGACGGCTTTGACGGCGTCACCACGTTTGAAGAGATGTGCCACCGCTGACCGTGATGCAAGGGATCCAGGGAGAGGCCGGGAGTCACCGATCCGACGAGGGAGATAGCTGGATTTTGGACTTTAGGTTTAGGAATTAGGGTTAAGAAATTAGGAATTAGAAAAAGGGGATTTGTGATTTAGCTTTTTATATTTTATATTTTGAATTTTTATTAAATTAATTTGTGAATAATTGGACTGAACCGATCGGTTCTTCGGTTCGATTCGGTTAAAAACCGAACCGAATGTAAACCAATCGGTTATTGTAATTTCAAACCATTCGGTTTTTTACCTTAGAACCGAACCGAACTGAATTAAGTTATTTCGGTTTGGTTAAAAAAAACCGAACCGTTTGCCCAGCCCTAGTATTAATAATGAGCCATGACTGTGGTTGAACGTTTTTTTAATCTTTTTTTGAAAGGTAGATAGGTAGATCTGTTGTGCGCGGAATGCAGAATCAAGCGCACCAAATAATTATAGAAAAATAAAAGACACAAGAATTACGTGATTCAGTAATTAAACCTACATCCACGGAGGCAAGAAATAATAATTGTTTATTTAACAATTAATAGAGTACAATATTTGAGTAACGAATCTCAGTTCTTAGAAACCCAAATATACCCAGTACTCTCACACTCTGCAGGAAAGATAAATTCCCTAGACACACTTCTCTCACTTCTCTCAAAAGCTTAGAAACTTATAAGCTTAATAATTTTGGGATGAAATGAAATGAAGAAATGAAGAAATGCTCTCTATTTATAGGCTTGAAGCTAGTACTATTCCACCTAACCCAAGCACTATTCCACCTAACCCATGCAAAAATGTCAATGGTGTCCATTTGGCAAATTTGACAAATTTGCCAACTTTTCATTTTTTTTCTTTAATTGCTTGGTAGCCCTTTGAAATTTTGCATGTCTTATTGATTTTGGATGCCACATGCATGACTTTTCAACAATTCTCCACCTCGGCGAAAATATATCCAAATCTGAGCCGACTACCAACAAACTATCATCCCTAAAATGGTTGTATCTCCATGACTGCCTACGTACTCACAAATTTGGGATCAAGCCAACTGTAGTTCATAATTCCCGAAGGACATAACTTAACACAATCGAAGGATTTGAATTAGTTTCAAGCAATGTTGAAACTTAACTCTAGAAATTACCTTCGTCAACATATTTGATGGATTATCTTTGGTATCGATCTTTCTCAACAACACAACACCGCTCTCGATAATCTCTCTCACATAATGATATTTCACATCTATGTGCTTTGTCCAAACGTGATATGTTTGATTCTTCACAAGGAATATCACACTTTGATTATCACAGAAGACCGCAATGTTCTCTTGGATTACTCCCAAATCACCTAACAAGCCTTTCAACCAGATAGCTTCTTTTACAACTTCAGTTGCTGCCATATATTTTGCTTCTGTAGTGGACAGAATAATTGTCGATTGCAAAATCGACCTCTAGCTAACCAGACCTCCACCCAATGTGAATACGTAGCCAATTGTTGATCTTAGCTTGTCAAGGTCTCCAGCGAAATCAGAATCACAATACCCAACACATTGTTGACCACAATCCTACTTGAACAATAACCCAACATCAATTGTCCCATATAGATATCGGAGAATCCACTTTACCGTAAGCCATTGATTTTTACCCGGATTGTGCATGTATTTACTAACCATGCTCGCTGTTTGAGATATATCGGGCCTTGTGCATACCATAACATACATAAGACTACCCATAACACTAGCATATGGAACACGAGCCATGTAATCGCGCTCCTCTTGAGATCTAGGACATGAAGAAGAGCTTAATTTGAAATGAGGAGCTAGAGGTGCACATACTAGTTTTGTTTTGTCATCCATACCGAATCTTTCTAGCACTTTCTTCAAATAAGACTTTTGAGTCAACCATACGCTCTCATTCTTCTTGTCTCTATGAATCTCTATCCTACGTATTCTCTGTGCATCACCCAAGTCTTTCATCTCGAACTCAGAAGCCAGTTGCTTCTTTAATCTTTCGATCCCATATCGTCGACGTAGAGTAACAAATAGATGAAAGCTCCATCTGGTAGTCTTTTAAAGTAAACACAATGATCGTGTTCACTTCTGGTGAATTTATGCCCTTGTATAAATTGATCAAATATTCTGTACCACTGCCTTGGCGATTGCTTCAGTCCGTACAAAGATTTAATCAACCTACACACATGATTCTCCTTTCCAGCAACTCCGAAACCACAAGGCTGAATCATATAGATTTCCTCCTCCAAATCTCCATATAAGAACGTCGTCTTAACATCCAATTGAGTCAACTCTAACTCATATTCTGCAACTAAGCCAAGTAGGATACGAATGGAAGTATGTCTTACAACTGGAGAGAAAACTTCATTGTAGTCAATACCTTCCTTTTGAGCAAAACCTTTTGCCACGAGCCTTGCCTTGTATCGAGGAGTTGTTTGATTTGGAGATCCTTGTTTTTTGGTGTAGACCCATTTATTGCCAATAGCCTTTTTCCCCTTTGGTAACTTGATAAGTTCCCAAGTCTGGTTTTGATGCAAAGATTTCATCTCTTCCTCCATGGCTAACTTCCACTGATCACTTTCACTACTGCGTAATGCTTCACCGAAAGTGTTGGGGATGTCATCATCAATAACTAGAAGTGCATAGGCTACCACCATATCTTTAGTAAGCCAGCCAGGTTTCCTTATTTCTCTTCTCGGCCTCCTTGTTGCTATAAAATCATCATTATCTACATCATCAATTGTTTCTTCATTTTATGGGACATCAGAAGAAACAACCTCTTCTTCAACTCTAGGTGTCACCTCCATAGTTGAACCCTTCTTTGATGTAGAACTAACTGGTAAATATGGAGTTGCATCAAACTCCACCATCTGCAATACCTCTTTGGTCTTGTTCTCCACCTGCTGAGAACTTGAAGCTTTCATTATTGAAGCTTCATCAAATGTGACATCTCTGTTACACACAAACTTTTTGTCTTCGATATCCCAAAACTTGAAGCCCTTTACTCCACCTTTAAATCCCATAAAGATAGCTTTTCTAGCACGAGGATCCAGTTTACCATCTTTGACATGATAATAAGCCGGACACCCGAATATACGAAGGGAATCATAGTCTTGTGCATGCTTTCCAGACCATATTTCCATAGGAGTTTTACCTCCAATTACAGCAAAAGGCAACTGGTTTACAAAGTGACTTGCGTAGCTCACAGCTTCAGCCCAAAACTTTTTATCTAAACCAGTATTAGATAACATACATCGTACCTTCTCCAGTAAAGTACGATTCATACGCTCAGCCACACCGTTCTATTGCCGAGTATGTCTCACTGTGAAATGTCTTTTAATACCCTCGTTCTGGCATACTTGCAAGAAAGGATCAGAAGTATATTCACCCCCATTATCAGATCGTAATACTTTGATCTTTCTGCCAGTTTGAGTCTTCACCAATTTCTTTCATTTCACGAAAATCTCTAGAACCTCATCCTTTGCTCGCATGGTGTACACCCATACATGTTTAAAGAAATCATCAACAAATGTAACAAAATAATGGCTTCCATTAATTGATGCAGTCTTGGTTGGTCCTCATACATCACTGTGAACATATTTAAGAATCTCACGAGTATCGTGATTAGCTGTACCAAACTTGACCCTTGTTTTCTTGCCTACTACACAATGCTCAAAGAAATTTAATTTACAGATTTTGGTACCTTTTAAGAGTTCGTGCCTCATTAGAGTTTGCAAATACTTTTCTCCAGCATGCCCCAATCGTACATGCCATAGCTCAGTGGTGTCATTGTGCGTCTCAGCAACATTTACTTCATCAGTTGTACCTCCCTTCAAAGAGTACATATTGTGACGCCGAACCCCTTGCAGAATCACCATAACCCCATGTGTAAACTTCATTATACCATCTTCAATGGTAACCTTATAGCCTTTAGCTTCCCAAGCACCCACAGAAATTAGTTTTTTCTTTAAAGCTAGAACAAATCTAACCTATTTAAGTTCTCTGTCTATTCCATCAAACATTTTGAGCCGAATTGTTCCTATCCCCATTGTGCGACAAGGTTGATCATTCCCCATCACAATTGCACTAGATTCCAGATTACGAAAATCCGTAAACCATTCCTTAATAAGACACAAATGATAGGTTACTCCAGTTTCAAGTATCTACTCACTCGAACTAGCCACGTATGCTGTAGGAGTAATACTTAGTGAATAATCAAAGTCTTCATCTTTCCGTGCCATGTTTGCTGCTGCTGGATTCTTCTCATCTCTATTTTGAGCTTTTGGACAATCTTTCCTCCAATGACCCTTTTCATGACAAAAGGCACACTCGTCTCGAGCTATATTTCTCCTTCTCGATTTGGATCGAGAATTCTTTCCACCACGCTTCTTCTGTTTCTCCATCGCCCAATCTCTGCTCACCAAAGCTTCAGACGATGCTCGTTCAGAATTTTTATCATTATTCTGAATCTCTAAGCTAGTCAATGCTGTGCAAACATCTTTAAAGATGATCACACTCTTCCCATATATCAAAGTAGTCACAAAATGACTATATTCCTCAGGTAGTGAGTGTAACAGAACCATAGCCTTGACTTTATCCTTAATATCTTCATCAAGATTCTTCAAATCAGCAAGTAACTTTTCAAATCTTGAGACATAATCGTGCATTAACACCCCAAACTTCATTTGAAAACCATATACTTGGCTCATTGCATGAAGGCAATTTTTAGGACTTTTCAGCAAGTACTTCTCCTCCAATGTACGCCACAAAGTCATCGCACACTCCTCATCTTTCACCAAGTATTTTACCTCCTTGGTTAAACAAGATCTAATTTGACCACAAGCTTTCTCATTCATATGATCCCAAATTTCTTCATCATACAAGTGTCTTTTATTTTTCAAAACAACATCAAGATCGATTTGAATAAGGCCATCCATAACCTCGTACCTCCACATGCCGAAGTTGATTTTCCTATCAAATTTTTCAATGTCGATTTTTTGGCCTCCTATAACAGGTGTTGAATACCGATTTGACAAATCTCGCCTCCCACTTGAAGTGTCTCCTGAAATAGTCTCGATAGATCTCTCCTCAATTCTAGAAGTTTCACCTTCTACCATTTTCTCAACGAACTATTTCCACTTGAAAAACAGTCTCTATGATGTTAATTTCGCGTGAATAAATGCACCAGGAAAGTTCCCAGGAGACTAGACGGGAACTCGGTCCCAATTAAAAACCAGAATCCTTAGACTCTTATCGCCTTTGTTGACAGAACTTTCCTAGACATGCAAAAATACACACTACTTACAATAGACTGTCTCCCAAGTACAAATGGCCGTCTCCACCGTATTCATGAATAGTACCGTATACGTGAATAGTATCGTATATGTGAATAGTACCATATACGTGAACAATACCATATACATGAACAGTACTGTATCCCCCAAGTACGAACCGTCGGCTCTGATACCACTTGTTGTGCGCGGTTCGGTAATTAAACCTACATCCACAGAGGCAAGAAAGAATAATTGTTTATTTAACAATTAATAGAGTACAATATTTGAGTAACGAATCTCACTTCCCAGAAACCCAAATATACCTAGTACTCTCACACTCTGCAGGAAAGATAAATTCCCTAGACATACTTCTCTCACTTATCTCAAAAGCTTAGAAACTTATAAGCTTAACAATTTTGGGATGAAATGAAATGAAAAAATGCTCTCTATTTATAGGCTTGAAGCTAGTACTATTCCACCTAAACCATGCAAAAATGTCAATGGTGTCCATTTGGTAATTTTTACAAATTTGCCAACTTTTCATTTTTTTTCTTTAATTGTTTGGTAGCCCTTTGAAATTTTGCATGTCTTCTTGAATTTGGATGCCACATGCATGACTTTTCAACAAGTTCAAACTCAAATCATTGTTTTAATCCCATCTCCCTTAAAATATGAACTCTGATAGCTGGTGTCATGCACTGCTCGGAACGGAAAAAAAAAAAAGCCAAACGTGGCTGATTTCAAAAGCAACAGCAGCTGCTTGCTTTAACTAAGGACATGGATGCTACACTTGTGTGCTTGTTGTTCATGCTTAAAGCCGCGGTACATATAAAATAATGAATTGAATGCAACTCTCATTTTGCATCCATTTATGAAAGAAAAAGGAAAATAAAAGAAGAAAATTTGAGAGAAAAAGAGAAGAGAAGAGAAAAGAAATAGAGGAAAATAAATAAAAGGAAGAAGAAGCCGAGAGTGGGAAAGAAAGTTTAGAAGTAGAATTAAGAAGACATATTATGACCATTCTCATGATGTTAACCGTTGAGCGTCTTTCTTAAGTATTCGAAGAATTTGTGTATTTTTTTTAGAAGTGTGAACAACTAAGATGGAGAGTGTTTCTGAACTGCCGAAAAATGACCCTCCTCCTTTGGAGGATGACCGATCTACAAAAAAGGCAAAGTTTAGGATTGAAGGAGACGATGAGGATAATCCTCAAATGGTATCCTTCAAAGATAAGTTGATGGAAACACATGACACTATGGAGGAGGATCTAATGGGGAAGGATGATGATCTGGTGTTTGACTTAGAAGATGTAGTGATAGATACGGAAGGACATCTGCCTTCGATCTCATTCTCATAGAAAGTTCATGCACAACTCGTGAAACCATGGAGGACAGCTGTGGTTATCAAGCTTCTCGGAAGGACGATTGGCTACAAGGTCTTGTGCAACCGTTTGGAGTCCTTATAGAGCGGATCACAGGGTTTTACAGTTATTGACCTTGAGAATGATTTTTCTTGATTAAGTTTAAAACGGAGGATGATGCCCAATACACTCTCACGCAAGGACCTTAGTCTATATTGGGGCACTACTTGACAATTCAACAATGGTCTCATAGGTTTGATTGCTCTATGGAAACCATTGATTCAAGCGTTGCATGGATCCGTCTTCCAAGAATGCCTCTCCATTACTACCACAAGAGAATTCTTCGAATGCTCGAGCAAGTAATTGGGAAGGTTATAAAAATTGACTACAACACCGAGTCTACGTGCAGAGGCAAATTTGCTTGCATAGCGGTGGAGTTGGATTTGGCTAAACCTCTTTGTTCCTAGTTTTTGCTTGATGGCAAACTTTAGAAGGTTGAATATGAAAATCTCCCCCTGATTTGTTATGAATGTGGTAAATATGGTCACTTAAGTATTACATGCCTGGAAAGAACAAGCAACGAGGAAGATACTCATGGGGTTGTGAATATGCAAGCTGAGTCTACGATCAGTACTAGGGCGGCTCTACTACCCAAGACAGATAGATCCAGTAACCCTAAGTTTGGACCGTGGATGATGATATCTCGAAAAGGAAAAGTTAAGAGCTATAAAGAAAGAGAAATCATTAAGGAGTCAAGTCAAAACTAAAATGGGAGGTTTGATGGAGGTTCACAATTTTCTCCTTTGGCAAATGAAGATATGATGGAAAGGGGCACAAAGTCAACTCAGGAAACCCATATGCTTGATTTAGCAATAAAGGGGCCAGCTAGCAAAATTCAACAACATGCCAAAGTAATTAGCAAATTACCAAATAAAAAGCATCCACGTCCCACTAATAGAACTACCACGGTTGCACCATTTCTTAAGCCTTCATCACGTGTTGGAAAAAGCATGACGCCCAAACTATCCAAATCTTTTATAATAAAACCTTCCACGTCAAACTCCATGCACACTTACCGTCCCCTACGTGAATATAAAGTAGCCATGGCCAAACCGTTTAACACAACCAATGCCTCCACAACCCTTAACCTTACAAAGCATTCTGTTGTGACCCTGGAGCAGATACCTAACAACAGTACTCAAAATGTTTTTGCAACTACTCCAAACCCTTTATTCCTTGGTGAAGATGGAATATATGAGAAGCTTGATGGTCAACCTATGGGGGATCCTCCAGACATGAAAGAATGAGATATGGATAATTTGACGGATGATCCAAAAGATAGTGAATACGTAAGAGATAGCGGAGATGTGGAATCAGAAGATTCGAAGTTTTCAGGATCCTTAGAAGATGAACCTCAGCTGGCTTTAGAACACCAGGACTTTGTGCCTGACGTGTAAGGGATTTTTCTCCATATTTTTTCATTATTTTTAATGTTGTTCTCTACTATGTTTTGGAATTGTCAGGGAGTTTCATCAAAGGGATTTCGTCGAACTTTCAAGGGCTTTGTTAAGAATTATACTCTCACTATGGTTGCAATTTTGGAGCCCAGAATAAGTGGAATCAGGGCTGATAATTTTATCAGGAGTAGTGGCTTTGCAAGATCTTATAGAGTAGAAGCTGTGGGTTTTTCAGGAGGAATTTGGCTTCTTTAGAAAGATGAGTTTGTTGTGAAGGTTACGATGAACCATTGTCAGTTTATCCACTTTCGGGTTTCTGAAAATGGTGGAATTATTTCTTCAATCACGGCCGTTTATGCCAGCTCGATTCCTTCCATTACGAAGCATATTTGGAGTGAGCTTGATAAGCTTGCCAGCTTTATTCAGGAGCCTTGGATTCTCTGAGGTGATTTTAATGTCATTATGAATGCATCAGAAAAGAGGGGAGGATCTCGAAGAACTAACAGTGTATGCCAGCTCTTTAATGGGTGGTTTTAACGCAATCAGCTTTGTGATTTGGAGTTCAAAGGGCCTTCTTTCACTTGGACTCGTGGCTCTTTATATAAAAGACTTGATAGAGCTATCTGTAATGACAAATGGGTTGAAAATTTCCCAAATGCCTCGGTGCTACACCTTCCTAAAGTTTGCTCGGATCACAGACCAATCTTGGTACGTTTTGAAAAAATTCAATTTGCTTGTAGTAGCCCTAAACCTTTTCGATTTCTAGCTTCTTGGCTAACTAATAAGAGGTTTGAGAGTCTTGTTTCAAGTATATGGCAGCCAGATATGAATTATTTACAATCGGCTAAACACTTTGCGGAGGAGGCTTCACTCTAGAATAGTAATGTCTTTGGAAATATTTTCAAACGTAAAAACTGCCTACTAGCAAGGATTGGGGGCATCCAATAGGCTCTCGAAACCCACCATTCTAATAACCTAATTCGACTTGAATGTCAACTCAAAAAAGAGCTTGAGGAAATGCTAACCCAAGAGGAACTTTTATGGTATCAAAAGTCTCGTAGGGAGTGGATTCAGTGTGGTGATCGTAATACTTCTTTCTTCCATCGCAAAACAATTCAGTGAAGAAGAATGAATAGAATTGAGATTATCAAAGACGATATGGGTAACTGGCTATTGGATAATAATGCGATTAAAGAATATGTTGTGTCCTACTTCTCCAAACTCTATACCAAGGAGGATGAATTCTATAAGCCTTACCCTATCCGTAATGCTTTTCCAGTATTTGAGAGGAGTCAGCTACAAGGTTTCAGCCTAGCTGTGGATAATGAGGAAATTAAGAATGTTGTTTTTTGTATAAAGGCTTTGAAAGCTCTGAGAATAGACAGTCTCCATGCACTCTTTTACCAAACACAATGGAATATAGTGGGAAACTCAGTTTGTAAGCTTATTAAAGACATTTTTAGTGGCACCGAGGTCCCCAAGGAGTTGAATAGAACATTGCTTGTTCTAATCCCGAAATCAGATAATCCTACTAGCCTCAAGCTTTTTCGCCCCATTAGTTTGTGCCCGGTCATTTACAAAACTATCACTAAGCTGCTAGCCAATCGTCCGAAAGCTAATATGCTAGAGCTCATTGGACCGAATCAAACCAGTTTTGTTCCGGGGAGACACATCACGGAAAATATTGTAATTGCCCATGAAGTTATCCATTCCATTCAATGAGACGGAAAAAATGGAGGATTGGGCAAGTGGCTATTAAAGTGGATTTGGAGAAAGCCTATGACCGGTTAAGTTGGGACTTTATCTATGAAACCTTGCGGGAGATTGGTCTACCCACTGAGTTTATTCGGCTTATTATGGAGTGTATTATAACGACTATGCAACTTCAGTGGAATGGGGAACTTACAAAGAGTTTGGCACCATCTAGAGGCATTCGACAGGGAGATCCCATATCCCCATATATTTTTGTTTTGTGCATAGAAAGACTAAGCCATGGGATCAATGATGTTGTGCAGAGAGGACTCTGGAAACCGATTAGGCTTGCACGTGGAGGTACGCCTTTAAGTCACTTATTCTTTGCTGATGATCTTATTTTGCTTGGCGAAGTGTCCTCTACGCAAACAATGGTTATAAATGATGTTTTAAATGATTTTTGTATGAGCTCTGGGGAGAATGTCAATAAGTCCAAGACTCAAGTTTTTTTCTCTCGAAATGTGAAGCCAGTTGAGGCTAAGGAAATTGGTGTTGCCTTGGGTTTTTCATTCACTAAAAACCTAGGAAAATATTTAGGCATGCCAGTCATCCATTCTCGAGTCAGCAAGTAGACTTACCAAGAGATTTTGGACAAAGTAAACAAATGCCTGTCATGGTGGAATGCTATGCACTTGTCCTTAGCAGGAAGGCTTACTCTCACTCAATCGATAATCCAAACTATTCATATTTCTGCTATGCAGACCACAAAGATTCCTTATAGTATTCGGGATAATATAGACTAGGCTTGTCGACATTTTATTTAGAGTGGGGTAGCAAAAAAGAAAATGAACTTGGTTAAATGGGATCACATATGCCAACCAAAGCTCTGCGGAGGCCTTGGCCTGAAGAACCTTAGTTTGATGAACAAGGCGTTACTTATGAAAATCAGGTGGGGCTTAATTTCTTCCCCGAATAGTTTATGGGTAGTTCTCTTGTCAAAGTATGGGCTTAATTATACCTCGCTCCCAAATGTCCTACCTATGAAATATGGATCATACATGTGGAAGGCTGTGGGAGGAATCTGGCCGAAGGTCTTAAAAGGAATAAAATGGGATATTGGTAATGGCAACAAAGTCAGATTTTAGTGGGATAATTGGGCAACAGAGGAATACCCTTTGCATGCTTTCGCTTCACCGCCGATACCTCTTAAGCAGGTCAATGAGTGTATAGTGAGGTTTATCACTGATGAGGGAGCTTGGAATTGGAGACTTTTTGCTAATTTTTTGCCTCATCATTTGCTCCTCAAAATTATTGTGATAAAGCCTCTCAACATATCTGATGAGGATGATCAAATGTACTGGGCTTATTCCAAGTAAGGAGGTTTTACAACTAAATCGGCATACCTAGCTTTGTCAAAAATGACAATTAATGATGAGGACTCCTTTTGGAGCTGTGTTTGGCACTGGCGAGGACCCCAACGTATCAGAACATTTCTGTGGGTGGTCCGACAGAATAGACTGAAAACTAAGGCTGAACTTTTCCGAAGGCACATTGGAGCTGATATGAGCTGTGCGAGATGTGACTGTCTCATTGAGAATACTCTCCATCCTTTGAGAGACTGCCCCAGTGCTAAGCATGTTTGGTTAGCTTTGCTACCCTTTGAGATCCGAAAATAGTTTTTTAATTTGAATCTCATAGATTGGATGTTATATAATTTGAAGAACTTATGGAAGTATGAAGGGTTTTTTTACTGGACATGTCTTTTTGGAGTCACAATCTGGAGGCTTTGGTTTTGGCGTAATCAAAACCTTCACAATGGTGTAACCAACAGCACGAGCCACATAGTGATGGATATTAAGTGTCGTACTAAGAAAATTTAGAAGATTAACAAGAGCTTATTTGTTCCTGCTGACATGAAGGTTGAAAAATATTTTGGATGGGTGGCCCCGAGCTGGCCATGGTTTAAACTTAATACAGATGGAAGCCATAAAAGTTCTGGTTTATCTAGTGCTGGGGACTTAATTCGAAACTGCGATGGAGAATGGAAAATTGGTTTTGGCATGAATATTGGTGTTGGCTCCATAACTGGAGTTGAGCTATGGGGCCTTTACCAGGGATTATGCTTGGCCTGGAATATAGGAATTCGACAGCTTTAAGTTGATGTTGACAGTATTTGTGTTATTCAATTGGTGGCTAATGACAGTGTTAGGTCAAATGCGTATGCATCACTTATCAGGAGCTTCAAGGATATGTTGAACAGAGGCTGGCAAGTGCAGATCAAACATGCCTACAGAGAAACTAACTTTGCAACTGACTTCCTTGCAAACTCTGCTCTATCCTTACCTGTTGGTCTGCACATTTTCAATTCTCCTCCTCCAGGGGCTTATTTATGGCTTCTGCATGATTGTACTGGGGTTTCATACCCTCACACCGTTTTGCCTTAGCCTTTAGATAGGCTCGTTATTGCACAAAAAAAAGATATATTATCGAAAATATAATTAGATAGTTAGATTAATATCTAGTAAACTAGTGGGTAATAGATTTATGAAGTTTGACCAGTTACATACAATTTACATTATACGTATAATTTTAATATTAGTTCTAATAGTTAATATTTGAATCTTTTATTTTAAGAGAAATTCTAGAATTTAGAAACTCACAACAACCCTAACAACTCTATAGTGAAAGAGGATCTGTGAGCGGATACTGTTATTACTATTATGTATTATGTGCAACATTTATGTTTGATATTATGATTTAATGTCATGTTATGATTACATGTATGCATATTATATGTTTGATTGAGACATGAGATGTGAATGCGAGTCACTATATATGTATCATTTCCCATAGACTCTGCGTGCATGCGTATTGAGAGTTAGGTTATTTTACTTATGCAAGTTCATTTATTTATGCTGGGTATTGAGAGACTATTTCCCCCGCTCTACTCGTGCAATAATGATCCCAGCGAGTATTGAGAGTTATTTTCCCCTAGGTACTATTTAGTGCAGTCTTGTCACATATGAAATATAAACTCCATATCTGCTGATGTATGATATTCAGAGTGGAGTTATGTCACATGATTATGTATAAGCAATAGTACACTACTTTATTATTATATTTTTTAAATATATAATTACATCCACTCATTGAGCCAGAAGCTCACTACTTTTCTATTTACCTCCCCTTCCTCTCAGGTTTCCATATGATTTCGTGCAGATCACTCTAGTCAATTAAGGTTAGGCCACAAGACGCATTGTTGAATGAATTGCATATTGAGCACATTTATGTTGCTTATGTCTTCATATATACATATATAACAGTAGTGTGAGTACATAAAGTGAGATATGAACTATATAAGTTTTGAATGTTTATTTTCGGAGGACATACTGAGGTTGTTATGTGTTTATATCAGAGACCAATTTTGTATATATTTTCATGAATTAATTTCGTACCATGAGTTTTAGTTATTAAGATTGCATGATTCGCCTAGGATACAACATATAGGTCAAGGCGGGTCATGTCATTTTGGTATTAGAGTCTAGATTATTGATTCTGCAGACTATTTCATAATGCATATATATTTATATCTCGTATAATGATATCATGACATTTTATAGATATCAGCATGTGCAGACGTGGTCGACCCAACATGAGATCTATGGCAGATTTGGGTTTACCTCCACAACCGGAGAATAGAGAAGCCCTCAGTAGAGACTGTAGGTAAGTCAATACTACGTGCACATAAGTCACATCTAGTAACGAGACTTACTATGTGTAACACTCCACTATATTATTTACTTAAAAAAAAATGCTTAAAAACACAGTTACTTTTAATATAAATATGAATTCTAAAAGTTTAGCACAATCCAACAAAACTTTATTACAGAAAAGTAAGAGTCATATAGAGATTTCTAAGTTTATTTAAAAGCTTAATTATTACATAAAGCCAAGATACTTATTTTTATTAATACAAAGCTGAGTCCATCATAAAATCCCAAGGTCGGTTA
The DNA here is from genome assembly GCA_029618585.1 of Citrus australasica. NCBI lineage: Eukaryota > Viridiplantae > Streptophyta > Magnoliopsida > Sapindales > Rutaceae > Citrus > Citrus australasica. Next base: position 1,431,880 of record JARCIV010000006.1, read on the forward strand.
TGCCCATATGCATTTCGTCTTAGTTAGGACTTGGAGCCAGTTTGCCCTACTCATCGTTACTTGCAATGGAAGGACTTAGTGAGCTAATGTCCAGTAAGATAACACTTTAATGCATGTATAAATTATGATGCATATGGATGACCATATTAAGCTCTTAAAATAAACTTAGAAAATACAAAACAACTTTATTTGGGCCCTAAGTATGTTGCACTACAAGGCTGACACTTTTACTCTTTAAACAATATGCCCTTGAGCCTCATTAGTTGATCTTTTGGGCGTTACGTATTGTGGTCCCCAAAAGATTTCTTTCAACTTAGCTTTGAGGGCTTGCCCTCCTTAGAACTTTGTCACCTGGTAGTACAACCACCTATTTTTCATAAATTCATTTTCTGAAATGTCTTCTTCATAATGTAATCCATGATATGCATGCATCCAATACAACTTATAACATTTGAAATTCCTCAATGCATAATAAAATCAACACACAACATTATTTAAAAATAATAGTCTTTAGTATAAGTGGCAGACCTGACCATGACATCACATATTAGGTGGCAGGGCCGACCATAGCATCACATATTAGGCAGCAGAGCTGACCATAGCATCACATATTAGGTGACAAGGCCAACCATATAAAGATTTAGAATATGATTAATCACACTATAATAGCCATCATAATATAAAGGGATTGTTAAAACTAAACTTAAGTATAAAAATAACTTTGTCCTTACATTGCAGTTGAAGTGTTACTTACCTCTTGATCTTGACTTCTCTAAACCTTTATAAGTTAAGGATTCCTCTACTCTTGTTATTATGACTTAAAATAGAAGGGAATGAAATTTCTTGGTTGCATTACAAATGAGAGGTGGTAGGGGTATTTATAGGATTTCTTAAGGTTAATGGATGGCCAGGATTTTGCCATCATAACTCTTGATCAATGGTTGAGATTAACCTTAATAAATTACTTACTAAAGTCTAGAATTCTTTTAACTTTTTCTACACTTCTTCTTACATCATCGCTTACATCATTATTTCTTATGTCATTGCTTATGTCATCATTTCTTAAAATTAAATATTATAAACTCAGGGGCTTGTTAGCTTAAAAATAAATTCTACTATATTTAAGAAAATTGTACCTCATACTATGGATAAATTTATGGATAGATTGGAAGGGTTTGTTGCTAACATTGTTCGGAGGGAGTTAAAGTTCGTACATGCATACAAAACACCATTGAGCGTGCGGGTGATTTGGGGGCTATGACTATTGAGGGTACAACTGACCTTGTGACTTCAGAGTCATAGTTAATCAGACTGCGAAGGATTTATGATGTACTTAAATGTACTGATGAGGAAAGGTTATCCTTCAATAAGTTTCTATTATAGGGTAATGTGTATCACTGGTTGATGTCTATGCTACGTCGGTATGAGGGATGTGGAGCTATTATTTGGGAAAAATTTTAGAGAGATTTTTTTGATAAATTTCTTGCCCATTATTTATCAGGAGGACAGTGTAAATGAGTTTATAATGCTTGTACAAGGATCTATGATAGTAGAAGAGTACGAGCGTAAATGTTCTGAGTTATTAAGATTTGCCCCATTTGCTGTACCAAATGAGAGAGAGAAGTGTAGGTGCTTTGACTGGGACTTCGAGAGGACATAAGGACTATAGTAATCAAAATAGAATGTATAGATTTTGGCACCCTCATTAGAGTTACTATGAGAATTGAGAGGAGTCATAGAGAAGCATAAAGGGCTGAGTTGCAACAGCACAAGCGAGGCCCTATTTGGCACAATTAGTGAACCTAGTGGTAGGACTCAAAAAAGAGAGATGAAGCATAGAGATTTCTCATCTAGCCAACAGTACAATCGATGACCAGAGATTGTCGGAGGGAAGAGACCTTCTAGTAGTCACAACAATGTTCAACAGAGCCACAATTTAGGCAAAGCAATTGCCCTTAGTTTAATATTTGTGGGAAATTTCACAAGGGACAGTGTTTGAGTGGGTCGTCATGTTTTTTTAGTGTGGACAACCGAGACACTTGAAGAAGGACTGTCCAAATTTGACATCAGGTAGCAGTCTTGTGTCAGGGTGAGACCGACGTTACCATTTGAGTCTCAATAATCGGTTTCAAGAGTAGGAAGGCTCTCAGAGAAGAGGACCCACACTTTCCAATAGTTACCAGTCTAATGCAGGACAGACTAGTGGTAGTCAATAGAGGAGTTAGCCAAGTAGCCCACAAGCCTAGGCACGTGTATTTCTTCTGACCTAACATGAGGCTTATGCTACTCTAGATGTTGTGACAAGTATTTTGACTATTTTTGGCCGTGAGGCATATATTTTAATTAATCTAGGTTCTACCCATTCTTTTATTTCTTGTGCATTTTCCATGCATGCAGATGCAGTGGGGTGTTTAATGTATGCAATAGTCTTAACTAGGCCTAATATTGCACATGTTATTAGTGTTGTAAGCAGGTATATCGCCTCACCTGGAAAAGAACACTAGATGGTTGTTAAGTGGATTATGAGGTATCTAAATGGCACTTTGAATTGTGGATGGGTGTATGAGAGAAACATAGGCAAAGGAAATGGATTTTATGGTTATGTAGACTCAGACTATGCTAGAGATTTGGATAGAATAAGGTCCCTAACTGGTTATGTGTTTATGTTCAATGGATGTTTGATTAATTGGAAAGTTACACTGCATTATATAGTTGCTCTTTCAACTACAGAAGCTGAATATATAGCTGCAACTGAAGTTGTAAAAGAAGCATCATGGCTTAAGAGGTTGGTGTCAGAATTGGGAAAAATGCAGAGGTCAATGCCAATCTTCTATGATAGCTCAAGTGCAATTCACTTGAGTAATAATCCAACACATCCTGAGAAAACTAAGCATATAGGTATAAAGATTCATTTTATCATATATGAAGTCTAAAAAAGGGCTATCAAACTAGTCAAAATACATACAAGCCAAAATTCTATATATATGCTTACTAAAGTTGTTCCAACAGCCAAGCTCAAGCTATGCTTGAACATAACTGGGTTAAGTAGCTTTTAAAGCTGCTGTTGATGGAGAAGGAGTATGATTGGGAGTATTGATTCAAGGTGGAGAATTGTGAAGTGTGTTAGTGAATTAAACTCAGGAGGTTAAAACGACAACATTTAATGTGGAAGTTATAAGCTAAGGTCACGTGAGAAAGCACATGTTTCACTTATAACCAATTAACTTCAAAATGACAGCCCAGACATGTCGTTTGGAGCATCTTTAAGTGATACATGTGAGAGGCACGTGAGCAGCTTTAGCTCAAGATCGTTATTTCTATCATCCACGTGTCAGGAAGTTGTGCAATCTAGGTTCATGATTCTTGTTAGTGATGTAGTTATAAAGCTAAGTAACGCAGCCACTTTGAGACGATGATTTCTAGAGTGATATGAAGGAGAGAAAGAGGAAGATTAGTTCTAGAGGATTCTTTGTATTAACTTGTATCTCTTTGTAACAGATTTTCCCTTGATAATCAATAAAAGACTAATCAAAAGGCCTCTCTCGTGGATGTAAGTTGTGCCATTATTGGAAAAACTGAACCACGTAAATCTTTATTTCTTGTTGCTTTGTGAGTTGTTTTTTCTTCAATCTTTGTCTATAATCTTTGTCTATAATCTTGGTTGGCAATTCTGAGAATTATTACTTTAAGGTTTCTGGGTTGAGTCTTGCAAATTAACAACTTGATTAATCTTGTTCAAGGTCCTAAGCAATGGTTGATTTTGTAAGGAAGCAAAGTAGATCAAAGCACTACAAGGAAATTATTGTATTTGTGAAACAACAACACAATCTTCCTTCTTAGAAGATTATTTTGGGTTTCACCATGATCACTTGCCAATTACAGCTGTCGTTCTTATTATCTCTCCTGTTCTTGCATTTCATTTTGCATATTGTATAGGAAAGTTGAACTTTCTCAGAAGGTGAAATATTTATTTTGAATAGGATGTAATGATGCAACATATAGAGCCTAGAATTGGAATTGATGCTCTTGATCAGTATTTCACTAGATAGTTGGCTATATATGTAACATATATGAAAAAAAAAACAAAAGAATAAAAAAAGGCAGTTAAGAAGTTAATAAAAGTAAAAGAAAAGAGCTGGAAAACAGAGGGAAGCCACACGTGTAAGAGAGAGTGAGAGAGAGAGAGTTGTCAACCCGACCCGAAACCCGCGACCTTGACCCAGTCGTAACTTCCATTTCCGGCCACCGTTTTGGTCAAGCTTGGTACCGATATGAAGCTTAGAAGCTGGCCATCGTTCCCCCGCCATCCTCACCGCCGAAAACCAACTAGAACACCACCGATCGAAGCTTGAAAACCCGCAACTATTTTGCTTTATTCTGCCGGGATTTTCGCCGGTTTTGGGTGACACCACCAGTTGGATTTTATTCCTCACAACTCCCACTTTCATTTTCGACCATCCATAGCCACCGAGAGTCACTATTTTGCCACCGGTCAGTTGTTGGAATTCACGACTATCGAGCTAGATTCCGGCGTCGTTGCCGCGCGTTGGAGCTCACCACCGACATCATTGAACTCAGCGTGATTGGAACTTTCAGACTTGAGCTTCCCAGCCAGCGTTGACCAAATTCTGGTGACCGTTGACCGGCAAGGGCATTTCGGTAATTTCACACTCTGAGGGCGATTTTGTAATTTCTGAGCCTATGGATATTTTAATAATTCCTAGAATTGAGGATTGGGTGTAATTACGATTCCGAGGGTAATCCAGTGATTTACGATTTCGAAGTATTTTAATGATTTACGGACTCAAGGGCATTGTAGTAATTTTATTGACAAGGGAGTTGTAAATTTATGGATAGATGTTCGTTTCGAGTTTATTGCATAAATTTAGTCGTAATTCTGATTTACAGAAAATAATTATATTGTTTCCTTGATTTAGGAGGATCTGCGAGCGAGAACCGGTCCGCGGACGTGCACAATAACTGAGCGTGAACATCGTCACTGTGAGTGGAATATATAAAACCTATTTTCATAGTTAATTATGATAGTAAAGTATGTTTGCAAAATAAGTATTTTAAATGTTCTAATTTAATGATTTCCTCAAAATGGATTTTATACACGCATTAATATTATATTAAAATGTTTCGTCAATGGTTTTCCCTGTCGACTTTGAATGAAATATGATAGTATTTTAAAGATGAGAAAAGTGGATTTAGATGTGATAATGAAAAGACATGCACAAATATGATGAGATATGAGATGGTATTTCCCTATCTATCCGTGTAGCTTTGGGGCATGACAGTACCCAAATAGTATGTCATTGCCTGTCCGTTGAGGTCCGGATATGACGAGATTATTTCCCTGGGTACTTATTTGGTGATTATTTTTAGATTTGTGTATTTTATATGATATTGTGATATGATTTCCATGGTTATTTGGTACGATATTATATATGCTTTTCATGGTTAGTAATATGATTTAAATGTTAAATGATTTACTACTGGTTTCTCGCATATGGTTTGATGAAATCGTGTTTGGAAATTATATGATTTATTCTTTTGGGATTAAGAATAAACTGAGATATTAATATTAGTTATAATATTATCTTTTGAGACTCTTGAGATATAAAACTCAGCATTTTGGTTGAAGATGTTGATCACTGGAGTTTGTCGTATATTGAATTATATTGGGAGTGTTTGTCTTACATATTTTTATATTGGGAGTGATATATATATAAAGGAGACTCTGCCGAATTTTTGACAGAATCCTTACTAATTAGATTATTATCAAGTCCGTTTTGATGAGACTAGATTGACTCGCCCGAGGGAGATTCTGGGTGGGTCGTTTCAGTTGGTTTCAGAGCATGGTTTTAGATTCTGTAGACTTTGTTGTCTTAATACGAATAAGTTTTATCTTTATTAAAGTTAGAATTTATATCTTGTCGGCACCATCATGCTTCGTCGTAGCAGTAGACGTGGTCGTGGCCATACTATGCCAATAGCTAGGTTGACTTTTTATAGTATACCTGCGGGGGAAAGTGAACCCGTGAATGAGGGGGTAGTTAAATCCTCCACCATGAAATTGCACAACAGGCACCAGGGAATGCCCCGAATATTAAGCAGTCATTTGATAGGCTGGCTCAAATCATGACTACAGTTGTGCAAAATCAGACTCAAGCACATGTCGGTAACGCAAACACTATTGAGCGAGTGAGGAGTTTGGGGGCGAGGAGCTTTAATGGTTCAGGAGAACCATCTGAGGCTGAGTCATGGTTTGTTAAGTTAGAGCGTATTTTTGACGTGATGAAGTGTTCAGAGGATGACAGACTATTCTTCGCTACTTTTCTGATCTAGGATAGAGCTTATCATTGCTGGCAGACAGTGGAGAGACGATATCAGGGGCATGCTGCGATTACTTGGGCCATTTTTCGCAAGGAATTCTACTATCATTATTTTCCTGTTGTATATCAGGATATTAAACGGAGTGCATTCTTTCGGTTGGTTCAGGGATCTCTGATAGTTGAGGAGTATGAGAAGAAATTTTTAGACCTCTCTAAATTTGCTACATTTATAGTCGGTGATGAGAGAGAGAGATGCAGACAGTTCGAAGACAGCCTCCGATTTGAGATTCGCACTACTATGACTACATCACGATACACTGAGTTTGGAGAGGTAGTTGAGGTAGCTAGGAGAGTAGAGCACAGTATTTCGGAAGGACATAGAGTTCATGCACTGAAGCAAAAGCGTAGCCAGAGCTGGGCAGAGGGTAGCTTTAGTAGTAGGCCGCCCAAGAGAGGGAGAATTCCTATGAGTTATTCTGATAGTACGTAAAGGAGTTAGAGTACAAGCTTCAGGGGAGACTCGAGACAGGCTGTCAGTCATAGCTCAGTACAACCATCAATAGGGAGTAACACCAGAAATCAGGGACAGCATGATCACAGTGGTGCGGGGTATCGTAATGATCGTTCTAGGAGTTTCCAGCAGACTTCTTGCCCTTCAGGTGGCAGGAATCATCAGGGTCAATGTCGTGTTTGAGACAAAGTTTGTTATTTGTGTGGTCAACCTGAACACATCAATAGATTTTGCCCTACTTTATCTCAGGGTGATAGCTCTGCATGAGGGACAGCCTCACAATATCGACCTTACTCTAGCCAGATTCTGGGTCAGAGAGGAGTGCAGACAGGAGGTTCTACATTTACCTTTAGGAGTCAGACGATTGCTCTAGGTCAGAGAGGTCAGCCTGGTCGACCTTATACTTAGGCTCGAGTTTTTGCTTTGACGCAGCAGAAGGCATGTGCTGCACTAGAAGTTATTATGGTGGATTGTTTCAAAAAGGAAGTTGTGTTTAAAAAGTCAGGGAAAGTTGAGGTGAAATTCTATGGGGAGCGCAAAGTTCTACCATCATGTGTTATATCTGCCATTAATGCAAGGTGGTTACTAAGAAAATGATGCTCGACTTATTTAGCTCATGTGATAGATACAAAATCTCGAGAATTGAGATTAGAGGATATTACAGTAGTCAAAGAATTTCTAGATGTATTTCCAGACGAACTTCCTGGGATGCCACATAACAAGGAAGTTGAGTTTTCTATTGACGTAGTCCTTGGAGCATCTTCTATATCTATGGCACCATACAAGATGGCTCCAGCAGAATTGAAGGAACTGAAGGTTCAATTACAAGAGTTGGTGGAGAAAGGGTTTATTAGACCTAAGGTGTCCCCGTGGGCAACTCCAGTCTTGTTTGTTAAGAAAAATGATGGGACTTTTAGACTTTGCATCGACTATAGGCAGTTGAACAAAGTTACGGTACGCAATAAGTATCCACTTCCGCGTATTGATGACTTGTTTGATCAACTCCAGGGGGCAAAAGTATTTTCTAAGATCGATTTGCGCTCGGGTACCATCAGCTTAGAATGAAAGATGTCGACGTTCCTAAAACAGCATTTAGAACCCGTTATGGGCACTATTAGTTCTTAGTGATTCCATTTGGGTTGACAAATGCTCCAGCTGCTTTTATGGATCTCATGAATAGGGTATTTCACATGTACCTGGATCGGTTTGTGATTGTACTCATTGATGATATCTTGGTGTATTTCCAAAGCGAGAAGGAGCATGCAAAGCATTTGCGGACTGTTTTACAGACTTTGAGACAGAAACAGTTGCATGCCAAGTTTAGCAAATGCGAGTTTTGGCTGGACAGAGTAGTATTTTTTGGCCATGTGATATCAACTAAAGGCATTTATATTGATCCTCAAAAGATTGAAGCAGTTGTGAAATGGGAACGGCCTACAAATGTCATAGAGGTTCGGAGTTTTCTTGGATTGGCTGGTTTTTATCGTAGATTTGTGGAGGGATTCTCTAAGATTGCTACTCCTCTGACACGGTTAACTAGAAAGAATGCTAAGTTTCAGTGGGATGATGAATGTGAAAAGAGTTTTCAAGAACTTAAAACACATTTGACCTCAGCACCAGTTCTTACATTTCCATCTAGTAATGAAGGATTTGTGGTTTACAACGATGCCTCTAGGCAGGAATTGGGTTGTGTGTTAATGCAGCATGGCAAAGTGGTGGCTTATGCTTCTAGACAACTTAAAAAGCATGAAAAAAACTACCCAACACATGACCTAGAACTAGCAGCAGTGGTGTTTGCACTCAAGACATGGCGGCATTACTTATATGAGGCAACATGTCAGATTTTCACCGATCATAAGAGCCTGAAGTATTTGTTTACTCAGGAGGAGTTGCATTTGAGACAGAAGAGATAGATTGAGTTAATTAAAGACTACGATTGCACTTTGATTATCATCTAGGTAAAGCAAATGTGGTAGCTGGTGCACTCAGTAGAAAATCTTCCAGCTCTATAACTCACTTGCGAGTGATATATATGCCTCTGTTGATCGAGTTGAGATCTTTAGGCGTCGAGTTGAACGCTAATAATTGTGGAGCTTTGATAGCTAATTTTTTAGTTAGGCCAACTTTGATTGACAAAGTTCACCAGATGCAAGCTCAAGACCCACAGTTAATGAAGTTGAAAGAGGATGTGCAAAAAAGTTTACAAACTGATTTTATTGTAAGAGATGATGGAGCCTTAGTCATGGGTAATAGACTCTGTGTACCTGATATTAAGAATCTAAAAAAAAGAGATTATGGAAGAAGCTCACTGTTCAGCATATGCGATGCATCCTGGTAGTACGAAGATGTACCGCACCCTGAGGAATCATTACTGGTGGCAAGATATGAAGAGAGAGATAGCAGAATTTGTTTCTCGATGTTTAGTCTGTCAGCAGATTAAGGCTGAACACCAGAGGCCTGCAAGGTGTTCTCAGCCGCTTCTTATTCCTGAGTGGAAGTGGGAGCACATCACCATGGATTTTATAGCGGGACTTCCACGTACTTAGAAATGACATGATAGTATTTGGGTGGTTATTGATCGACTTACAAAATATGTTCACTTCTTACCATTCAAAACCACTTATTTGATGGACAAGTTAGGGAGTATTTATGTAACTGAGATAGTTCGACTTCACGAAGTACCTGTGTCCATAGTTTCAGATAGAGATTCACGGTTTACTTTTAAGTTTTAAACCAGCTTGCAAAATGCTTTAGGCACCAAGTTGAACTTTAGTACAACTTTTCATCCACTGACTGATGGACAGTCAGAGCGTACTATTCAAACTCTCGAGGATATGTTGCGAGCTTGTGTTATGGACTTTAAAGGTAATTGGGACAATCATTTACCTCTGATGGAGTTTGCTTACAACAACAGCTATCAAGCTAGTATTGTGATGGCACCATATGAGGCTTTGTATGGTAGAAAATGCACGACTCCAATATGTTGGGATAAGGTTGGTGAGCGGAAGTTATTCGGTCTAGAACTTGTCCAAGATACTAACGAGAAGATACAACTAATTCGAGATAGATTAAAGGTGGCCCAAGATAGACATAAGAGTTATGCAGACAAGCATAGACGAGAACTTCAATTCGAAGTTGGTAATAGAGTTTTCATACAGATATCTCCTTGGAAAGAGGTGCTTCGATTTGGGAAATGTGGGAAGCTAAGCCCACGATACATTAGGCCATATGAGATGATCGAGCGTATCAGTCTGTTAGCTTATCGATTAGTTCTACCACCTGAGTTATCCAGAATCCACGATGTGTTTCATGTCTCAATGCTTCAGAAGTATATATATGATCCGAGTCATGTGTTATTGAAGCAACCAATTCAGTTGAATGAAGATTTGACTTACGAAGAGGAACTAGTGGAGATATTGGAAGAGAAACACCAAGTTCTGCATTCTAAAATCATTCCTCTAGTAAAAGTACAGTGGAGGTATCATACAAAGGAAGAGGCTACCTGGGAACGCGGGGACTTAATGCGAGCTCAGTATCCCTATCTTTTCTTATTAGGTACGTAAATTTCGAGGACGAAATTTTTATAAGTGGGGAGGATTGTAACATATGTGAAACAAAAGCAAAAGAATAAAAAAAGGCAGTTAAGAAGTTAACAAAAGTAAAAGAAAAGAGCTGGAAAACAGAGGCAAGCCACACGTGCGTGAGAGACTGAGAGAGAGAGAGCTGTCAACCCGACCCGGAACCCGCGACCTTGACTTGGTTGTAACTTCCATTTCCGGCCACCGTTCTGGTCAAGCTTGGTACCGATCTGAAGCTTAGAAGCCGGTCGTCGTTCCCCTGCCATCCTCGCCGCCGAAAACCGACCGAAATGCTAGCGATCGAAGCTTGAAAACCCGCGATTGTTTCGCTTTATTCTGCCGACATTTTCGCCGGTTTTGGGTGACACCACCAGCTGGATTTTATTCCTCATGAATCCTTCTTCCATTTCCGACCATCCATAGCCACCGAGAGTCACTGTTTTGCCACCGGTCAATTGTTGGAATTCACGACTGTCGAGATAGATTTCGACATCGTTGCCGCGCGTTGGAGCTCACTGCCGATACCATTGATCTCAGCATGATTGGAACTTTCAGACTTGAGCTTCCCAGCCAGCGTTGACCAAATTCTGGTGACCGTTGACCGACAAGGGCATTTCAGTAATTTCACACTCTGAGGGAGATTTTGTAATTTCTAAGCCTATGGATATTTTAGTAATTCCTAGAATTGAGGATTGGGTGTAATTACGATTCCGAGGGTAATTCGGTGATTTACGATTTCGAAGTATTTTAATGATTTACGGACTCGAGGGCATTTTAGTAATTTTATCGACACGGGAGTTGTAAATTTATGGATAGATGTTCGTTTCAAGTTTATTGCATAAATTTAGTCATAATTCTTATTTATGAAAAATAATTATGTTGTTTCCTTGATTTGGGAGGATCCGCGAGCGAGCACCGGTCCGCGAACGTGGACGATAACCGAGCGTGAACACCGTCACTGTAAGTGGAATATATAAAATCTATTTTCATAGTTAATTATGATAGTAAAGCATGTTTGCAAAATAAGTATTTTAAATGTTCTGATTTAATGATTTCCTCAAAATGGATTTTATACACGCATTAATATTATATTAAAATGTTTAATCAATAGTTTTCCGTGTCGACTTTGAATGAAATATGATAGTATTTTAAAGATGAGAAAAGTGGATTTAGATGTGATAATGAAAAGAAATATATGATTTAAAATATGATTAAAATATATATGAATATGAGTATAGAGATTGTTTTTAAAAGCATTGGACATTACCCTTCCCTCCAGATACAGTGATACAGATGAGATGAGATGAGATGAGATGAGAGGCCTTTGGGGCCTGTCTGACCACACATAGAGGCTTTGGGCCGTGTGTTTGGGCGTTTCTGCCTTTTGGGGGCATATGCATGTAGTATGATTATTACAGAAATACATATATGAGATACAGATAGATATTGAGATACACATGAGATACATGCCTTTGTGCTTGGGTGCTTTTGTCCTTTGGGGACTAGATTATGCATGCACAGATATGATGAGATATGAGATGGTATTTTCCTGTCTATCCATGTAGCTCCGGGGCATGACGGTACCCAGATAGTATGTCATTACCCGTCCGTTGAGGTCCGAATATGACGAGATTATTTCCCTGGGTACTTATTTGGTGATTATTTTCATATTTGTGTATTTTATATGATATTGTGATACGATTTCCATGGTTATTTGGTACGATATTATATATGCTTTTCATGGTTAGTAATATGATTGAAATGTTAAATGATTTACTACTGGTTTCTCTCATATGGTTTGATGAAATCATTTTGGAATTAATTTCAAAAACTATTATCCACTCACTGATCTCACTGAGTTTTAAACTCACTCCGTTTTTTATTATTATTTTCCCCCCTCACTAGGAGGTTGCAGGTACACCAGACCGACCCAACGACTGTAAATATATTTTGAGTCTTGGCCACGTGATGGTGTTAGAAGATATAGATGTTTTTGTTAGGACATCTTGGTCATCTTGTTCTTTTGGGATTGTATAATTTTTGTTATATTATTCTTTTGGGATTAAGAATAAACTGAGATATTAATATTAGTTTTAATATTATCTTTTGAGACTCTGGAGATATAAAACTCAACATTTTGGTTGAGGATGTTGATCACTGGAGTTTGTTGTATATTGAATTATATTGGGAGTGTTTGTCTTACATATTTGTAGATTGGGAGTGATATATATATAAAGGAGACTCTGCCGAATTTTCGACAGAATCCTTACTAATTATATTATTATCAAGTCTGTTTTGATGAGACTAGATTGACTCGCCCGAGGGAAATTCGGGCCGGGTCATTTCAATATATAAAACTGAACACAGTTTAGCTCTTCTATAAGCTAAACAATCACATTGTTATCATCTCTTCATTGAATTTCAAAAACTATACAAAGATCTCTTTAGAGCTGCTTTCATTACCTTTTATCAAATTTATAATATTTTCATAGCATCTGACTGTTGGGGAAAAATTAGGTTTTTAAATTTTTTATAAAACCTTTTGAAGATCGCTCTCATGTAATGTATAAGAATTTGTAATCTATAAATCGTACATTGAAAATCCGATTTGGCTTTTTCCGTTGAAGTGATTTAAGCTCCTAGATCACGATCCGCAACCACCACTCCTTTTGGATTATGATCTATCACCACCACGCTTGTTAGATCACGAACTGTCACCAATGATCTTCCAGGTTATGACTCAGGTTCAATCTGCACTTGACGTGTGGGCGCCTTTATCACTACCAAAGCAACTAGCACGAGAAAATTTTTCTCTCAACAATAGAGAGAAAAATCTTTTTATCTGATCTGTATAAAGTGGCTGCTCTCCTTTTCTTTAGAGAAAATAAGTCTTTTATATCTCCCTTTAGTGAAAACCCTAGGCTCCAAATAATCAAAAAACAAAACTTACATTACTTGCTTTTTCTATAGGGGACCCACCTTGTAAAATAACATAAGGCCCCTTACACACAAGCTAATTAAATGAAGCCTCCCACTAAATAATATATTTAGACTTTTGACCCAAATAACTAGTTATCTTACTTATTAGTCCAATAGTGGTGCAGTCAATTAAATGAGCTAACCCGGGGATCATTTGGGAATATACAATAGTTGCTATAACAATTAGGCCTGTAATTAAACTAGCTTAATTATTTAATTCCAAATCTACTCCACTAAAAGATTGGAATTGACCTCCATAATTGTATGCTCGAATAAAAATTTGTCCCAAGCCACATTGATTTCTTTACCGTACAATCCTTTGTACCACATCGTTATTACTTGATACTTACTGATTTTCTCTAATGATCATTTTCAACATACTAAATATGTTGACACACTCTGGCCAGAGAATTTTATGATCAAGTGCCGAAAACCCATTAAGAGATGTGTTGTACAGATTCTATATTGTTAATCTATAACTCCAATACTCATAAATGCTCCCACCAAGATACCGGGTAATCTAGACTACAAGTATGTGTCATGCCCATTGGTAACTCAAATGGAATAACAATTACAGTCATGAAATCATAATTAACTCAAGATTAAGATTACAGTAAAATCAACGCCTATGAGATTTAATAAGTCTGACAGTTATTACAAAGTTAATTAAATCTCATATGTGATCCTGTTCAATGTAGTTGTAGTACATCAATAAATTCATACATGATTAAGATAAATCATTCAATGAATTCATTACAGTCTATACCTAAATAAAGTGCCCAACTTTATTTATCAACTGAGAACTAAATTTATTTAATCATAAGATAACTTGTATTTTTGTCTTCTGTGAATCCACATGGTGATCACATAAATACATATAATATGATTAAATGGACTTTAATAAAAATATTAATGTAATTAATATATTTGCATAAAATACCTCATTATTTTTATTAATCAGAAAAAATGTTTATTATTCAGAAAAAATGTTTATTATAATTAAATAAACACATATACTTTTAAAGAGTATATTTTCCCAACAACCTCCCACTAACTCTCAAAGCATATCTGGCATATTGCACATGATCTAGGGCTCTAAGTGCAGGTTATAAAAGTTTCCCACTAATGGCCATTGTAATAAGATCTGCCATTTAGCATCTAATGCCATTTGGGGTACTATCATATAACCTTTCTACACTATTCCCTTGTAAGATGATACTTTCTGTCAGTATGTTTTGTTTCTTGTGGTTCCTTAGATTGAGCTATTGCACCACCATTATCACAAAATAGTTTTATGGGGTGTAGTTACAACAGGTACCACCTCAAGATTTTGTAGGAACTTGCGTAGCCTATATAGCTTCTTTTGCAGCTTCAGATGTAACCACATATTCAGCTTCAGTTGTGGAGTTTGTGATACAAGATTGTTTCACACTCATCCAACTAATAGCTCCACTTCCTAATGTAAACACATAGCCGGAAGTTGATTTTCTAAAATCTTTATCTGACAAAAAGTCAGAATTATTATAACCCACTAGAATAAGTTCATTACTAGAATACACAAGCATATAATTTTTAGTGCTTTTCAGATACTTTATAATATGCTTGACTGCAGTCTAGTATTGAGGTCCAGGATTAAATTGATATCTGCTAACCATCCTTACCGCAAAACAGATGTCTGGCCTAGTGCAAAGCATGGCATACATGAGACTTCCCACGGTTTCTGCATAGGGAACTTGTCTCATTCTCTCTATCTCTTCAGATGTTTTAGGTGATTGATCCTTAGAGAATGTAATTCTATGTCTGAATGGTAATAAACTAGTCTTGGAATTTTCCAGGCTAAATCTAGCTAATATCTTATCGATATAGACCGCTTGAGGCAAGGCTAAAGTTTTATTCTTCCGGTCTCGTAGTAACTTGATACCAAGAATATAACTTGTCACTCCCAGGTCTTTCATATCAAATTATTTTGCTAACCAAATCTTTATTATAGTCAATACTCCTATATCGTTTCCAATCAGGAGAATATTGTCTACACAAAGAACTAAGAAGTCTACAAATTTTTCCTGAATTTTCTTGTACACACATGGTTCATCAATGTTTTGAATGAATCCAAGCGATTTAATCACTTAATCAAATCTAATGTTCCATGACCGGAATGCTCGCTTCAATCCATAAATGGATCTCTGCAACTTACATACCATGTGTTCTTGGCCTTTTTGTATAAATCCATCTAGTTGCTGTATGTAGATGTTTTCTTCAAGATGCCCATTACGAAAGGCAGTCTTGACATCCATTTGCCAAATTTCATAATCTATCACTGCAGCAATGGAGAACAGAATCCTGATGGATTTAAGCATAGCAACCGAAGAAAAGGTTTCCTCATAATCGATTCCTTCTTTCTGAGTAAACCCTTCGGCTACTAATCTTGCTTTAAATGTTTCTACCCTTCCGTCTACTCCTCTTTTTCTCTTGTAGATCCACTAGCACCCTATAGGTTTTACCCCATTTGGTGCCTCTACAAGTTCTCATACTTTATTGGAATACATAGTTTCCATTTCTTGATTCATGGCCTTTTTCCAAAATTCAACATCTCTATCTATTAAAGCTTCGTTGTAACTAGTGAGATCTTGTACATGTTCATCTGAGATAGCCATATAGGTTTCTCCAAAAAGCATGTATCTCGCAAGTAACCTAGTTACCCTCCCACTACGACGAGGTTCTAAAAGTGATGGTTGTTCAAGGATAATCCTGTGCTGATCAGCTGGTTGTTGTTGTTCTTCATGTTCTATAACAGGTGTTGAAAGCTGAGGATCAACCTGATCTTTTTTATTTCTCTAGCTTTACCTTACTCTTAGGTTATAAGTCATTCTATAGTCTTTCTCAAAGAAAGTAAAGAATATGTCTATAAATACATTCCTATCTTGAGGATTATAATTCAGAATTTTCCTTATTCCTTTAAGATACCTAAAACATGCAAGCTTCTGAACACGAATCCATCTTCTCTACCTCTTATTCTAGTAGATATACTAGTAAACTCCAAATACGAATGTGTCTCAAACCATGTTTGTGATTTTTTCATAATTTCTTTGAGTAGTATACACCGAGATAAATGAAACTAGTTTTAAATAATAGTATCTGGAATAAAAAAGGTAAATGATAAACCACTTAGTATATATCTTGTCTTATCCAAAAGAATCTTGTTTCTCCATTTAATTACACTATTGTATCATAGTGTTCATTGAAAACCAAATAGTGCTTGAATTCTCCATAGAGATATTCTTTGTTTCGATCATATCGAAGTTCTTTTATGTTCCTGTCTAATTGCTTCTGTCTTATCCATGTACTCTTTTGAATTTCAAAAGCAATGGAATCATGACGCATTTAGACAAACATAAATGAAATGAATATTCATCAACAAGATTGATAGAATACTCATAACCTCTTATAACATGTAAATTGATTAGTCTGAATACATTTGTATGTGCTAAATCATCAAATACAATGTTATACTTTTAGCTCAAAAAGAGCATCCTTGTCATATTACTTTTCTAAATAAGATTTATAGAGTTACAATGATCAATCTTAATAGGCCAACAAGTCTATCATTAATCATTTTCTTAAAATCTTATTATAGTTTATATGACTTAAGCATAAATATCAGAGGTGATTTTTGGTTAGAAGAAACATTTCTTTTCTTAGATAAATGCATATACTCTTTATCATTATATCTTGCTTTGAATAGATTAATGGACTTATATGATATAAATTGTCTTTATAAATAACCCAAATAAGTAATAAACAGAGGATCAAAAAATAACAGTGTACTCCTGTTTATTAAAACAAGTCACCAAAATTAAATTCCACTAATATTTGGAAAAATAAAGACAAATATCAGAACTTTAAGTCTTGTAAAATTGATCTAGCCTTTCAATTGATATAAATTAGCATATCCTCAACTGCTGTTTGAAGCTTTCTTCATTTAATCTCTTGGTTTCCTGAAAACCAAATAAATGAATTACAAATAAGATTAGTTATCTCAGAATTCATTATTGTATGAATCAATAGAAATCTGAACTAATTAGGAAGCTTAAAGATTTCCTATACCTGATTTTAATAATCTTAGGACAATCTTTCTTCCAATAACCCTTTTGTCCACATTTGTAACACTTGCCTTTTGGCTTGCCACTTCTATTAGTGGACAGTTTACCGATCCCAACTCTTGCTTGCTCATTCTTGTCTTTCGACTTAAGCCTTGAAGAGAATCCTTTTTAAGGAAGTTTTCTGGTATGATAAAATTCTTTTATAGCATGTAGTTCGTGCATTAATTCAATTAAGGTCATATCTTTATTGTTTAAAATATAGCTGGCCTTAAACTCTTTGAATGTATCAAGTAAAGATTCAATCACCATGTTAATCTTTGATTTATCATTGATTTGAACACCATGAATCTCTACCTCATTCAAATAGTCCATCGATTTGAGGACATGATCACGAACTCTTGTGCCCTCTTCCATCTTAGTATCCGTAATACGTTTTAATGTTGCTTCTCTGGCAAAATGGGTATTTTGCCCAAACATCTGATGAAGACTAGCCATTATTTCAGTGGCTGTTTCCATGCTCTGATGTTTCTTATGCAGTTCCATAGAAAATCGAAGCCAATATATAGCGTGTAGCCATTTTGTTAGCTTCGCACCATTTCTCATAAGGCTCCCTTTGATTTCTATAATCGTATAATGATGGTTCAAGAGGGCAAGGCTGGGTCAACACATATTTGCTTCTCTTAGCAGTGAGAATATTAAATAGATTGCGTTTCCAATTTAAATAATTTTCGCCTGTGAGTTCATTTTTAACAAGGTTAATTAATAATGGGTTGATAGAAGACATTTTCTGAAAATAAAATAAAATAAAATAAACATGCATAAATACTTTGAAACAATATTCACAATAAATGACAAAAATGCAAAAAATCATAAATGCATTTTAATTTATTGTAACGATAATCTAGTACCGCTTTGACAAGCTATCCATTGGGGAAGTCATGTCTACACTTACTAGACCGAATTATCCATTAAATTATTTACTTTCATGTAGAGAAATGATAAATAATTATCGTTATCTCTTTGGGCCTAAATTTCTTAACAGGGCTTCCTTGGGAAGGTTAATAACAAATTTTAATTGAGTGTATAATCATTGTTTCAATCTACATATTTTTCATATCAATAGTCACTGTTGGGGCGAACAATCGATTGAAAAATATTTCAATTTTATCTTTGAAGAAGTTCATCAAATAAAATATCTAATATATATACCCTTCGTAGGGAGCATCACCGTATCATGAAGTCGAGGTATATATATAATTTTATTATTGAACTAACAATGGAGCCCGTGGGAAAAATTATCTTGAATTTTCCCTCTCCCACTCAATATTTTAAAATTGATTTTTCCTTTTTAAAACATACATATTGTTAATTGCATGCTTCCTATAATATTATCTAGATGATATCCAATATTATTAAGCATAGGCAAATTTCAAACAATATAATGAAATTCATAATTAATGAATGACATGTATCGTTATGCATAGAGTGACACTACCTATTCTATATGACATGTTATCATGGCATGTTATCATCCAAAACATAACACATAGAAAAACAATTAAATAATCTTAATTCATGGCTTTCCTAATAATAAAAAATACATTAACCCTAAGTCTAATCTTCATTGGGCTTCTTGTCAATGTCCATCTTCCATAATCTTTTCTTTGTTAATGGACTAGGGGAAATTGGGCTGTTAAATTTATAATTGGTCCAATTTTAATTTTTGGAAGGAAATAAATAAATAATTAAAAAAATTTATAAAAATAAATTTAATATTTTCAATTTTATCTATGCATTTTAATTCATTAAGCCCAAATTTCAATTGGGTCTAAAACTAGAATTCTTTAAGCCCAAAACTATTTTTGAACTTAAATGCAAAAAATTAAAACTTATCAGCCCAACGAAAAAATCTATGGAACTATAGGGATCGTAATGATAAAAACTATTAAAAACCTAAATCCATCTTTTTCTCTCCCCAGCCGCCATCACCACAAAGGGCAGCCACTGTTCACAATTTCCAGCCATCTTCGACGCCAAGTTTGCTACCGCCATCACACCGGAAACGTACCAAACACCTCCCTTGCGCTGCACGGAAAGCTCTTGTTCGCGCTGCCTGCTGCGTGTGCTGGCTATTGCACGCGAGCATGCGCTAGCTGCTGCACGCACAGCGTGCGTTGCTAGCTGTGCGAGCAGTACGCGCTGGCTGCTGGCTAGCAAGCGCGTGCTGTACGCGCAGCGGAAGCAGCGCGTGGCTTCCGCTACGCGTACAGCACGCGCTTGCTAGCAGCATGTGCTGCTGGCCGTGCGCTGCTTGCTGCTGGTTACCGTTGTCAAAATTTCCAACCTCCGTCACTCCGATCTGCTATCCCTGATTAATTTACAAATATCCTAGGCCAATTTTGGCTTACAAAAATTCTATAACAGTAAAATAAATCAAGAGGGAAACATGGTGATAAAAAAACCACCCCTCTTGTTACAGATCCAAACGAAAAATACAGTAGAAAATAATCTAACCATGAATTAAGGCAAACCAAAACAAAACATGCTTTATTCATATATTAAACAAATAATACATATCTGAATAAATTGTGCTGCTCTAATACATAAATTTCAAGATTAATTTCATAAGAAATTTTTATATATTAATATGAGGAGGCTCTAATACCAATTGTTGGGGAAAAATTAGGTTTTTAAATTTTTTATAAAACCTTTTGAAGATTGCTCTCATATAATATATAAGAATTTGTAATCTAGAAATCGTACCTTGAAAATCTTATTTGGCTTTTTCCGTTGCAGTGATTTAGACTCCTAGATCACGATCCGCCACCACCACTCCTTTTGGATCACGATCCGTCACCACCACACTTGTTAGATTACGAACTGTCACCAATGATCTTTCAGGTTATGACTCAGGTTCGATCTGCACTTGACGTGTGGGCACCTTTATCACTACCAAAGCAACTAGCACGAGAAAATTTTTCTCTCAACAATAGAGAGAAAAATCTTTTTCTCTGATCTGTATAAAGTGGCTGCTCTCATTTTCTTTAGAAAAAATAAGCCTTTTATATCTCTCTTTAGTGAAAACCCTAGGCGTCAAATAATAAAAAAAACAAAACTTACGTTACTTGCTTTTTCTATAGGGGACCCACCTTGTAAAATAACATAAGGCCCCTTACATACAAGCTAATTAAATGGAGCCTCCCACTAAATGATATATTTAGGCTTTTGACCCAAATAGCTAGTTATCTTACTTATTAGTCCAGTAGTGGTGCAGTCAATTAAATGAGCTAACCCAGGGATCATTTGGGAACATACAATAGTGGCTATAACAATTAGGCCTGTAATTATACTAGCTTAATTATTTAATTCCAAATCTACTCCACTAAAAGATTGGAATTGGCCTCCATAATTGTATGCTCGAATAATAATTCGTCCCAAGCCACATTGATTTCTTCACCGCACAATCCTTTGTACCACATCGTTAATTAAATTGATATCTCAACTGTCCAATCAATTTAATAACATCTTATTTCTTGATAGTTACTGGTTTTCTCTAATGATCATTTTCAACATACTAAATAGGTTGACACACTCTAGCCAGATAATTCTATGATCAAGTGCCGAAAACCCATCAAGAGATGTGTTGTACAAATTCTATATTGTTTATCTATAACTCCAATACTCAGATATACTCCCACCAAGATACTGGGTAATCTAGACTACAAGTATGTGTCATGCCCATTGGTAACTCAAATGGAATAACAATTACAGTCATGAAATCATAATTAACTCAAGATTAAGATTACAGTAAAATCAATGCCTATGAGATTTAATAAGTCTGACAGTTATTACAAAGTTAATTAAATCTCATATGTGATCTTGTTCAATGTAGTCGTACTACATCAATAAATTCATACATGATTAAGACAAATCATTCAATAAATTTATTACAGTCTATACCTAAATAAAGTGCCCAACTTTATTTATCAACTGCGAACTAAATTTATTTAATCATAAGATAACTTGTATTTATGTCTTCTGTGAATCCACATGGTGATCACATAAATACATATAATATGATTAAATGGACTTTAATAAAAATATTAGTGCAATTAAGATATTTGTATAAAATACCTCATTATTTTTATTAATCAGAAAAAATGTTTATTACAATTAAATAAACACATAATGAGCATATTTTCCCAACAATGACTCTATCATCGTCAAAGGCAATAGCAACTTGGACTTGAAATCTAATTGCTTCTGCCTCTACATGCTGCCAAAATTTTTGTTATAAACCAATGCAATTATACATGTGTGATAAAATTACAATTCCCTCCTCCAACCCTATTTTGTCTAAGATCAAATTTCACTTTCTTCGGTTTGATGAAGCTTTTAACTTTGTTGCCTTGTGATTCATAAGACTATGACTGAAAAAGACATAAAACAAAGTAATGGGCCTTTTTTTAACTCTCACAAAGATACAATGTAAATATGTAAATTTATTTCACTTCGACAAAAGCTACAAGAGAATATTGTATCATCTAGTTATATTTGTTTGCTTGTTGAATAGTTTCACATTCAAGGAGAATTTTCTTGACCGATTGTAACTCATGGAGAACATTTGTCATGTTCATTCGATCTTGCGGTGACTCCATTGAACAAGCAACTCCAATTCTAATTAGAGAAATGAGACATTCTAATTTGCTACTGATTCTTGCTTGCCTTTGCTTATGGTTATCAGTGCTAATCAAAATTTCACCATCATTTAGAAGTATTGGATCCACAATATCCATCACACGATCAGGCAAGGCCATTCTTGCAAAGTTGTGAAGATTCAAGTCCCCCTCAAACATAACATCTGTGGGTTTTTTTGTTATCACCATTTCTAATAGCAATATTCCATAACTATAAACATCTCCATTTGTTGACACCTCACTTCCAAGGCCATACTCTGCCATTCAATATAAGATTTATTAAGAAGTTAGGAGTTGCAAAAAGAAATTAAAAGACAAAATATATAAATTATGAAATAGAATATAAGTTATAACCTGGGGCTGCATAGCCAATTGTTCCCCTTACACCAACGGAGCTGGTTAAAGCTGGATTTGAGACTGCTTGATGAAAAATTCTAGCTAGTCCAAAATCACCAATTTTAGCAGTCAAGTCATTATCGAGAAGGATATTGCTTGGCTTTAGATCACAATGGAGAATTGGTTCTTGGCAGTGGTGATGAAGATAGTCTAGTGCAGATGCCACATCAATTGCGATGCTTATTCTCCGAAGAAGGGTGAGTTTCTGAATTTCAATTTCTTCATCTCTTTGTGCAACTGCTTCTGGATGCAACCATTTTTCAAGACTCCCATTTGGCATGTACTCATAAACAATAGCCTTAAAGTCATTACCTTGAAAATCAATACTTGAGCATGAAGTTATGACCTTGACAAGATTTCTATGACGGATATTTTTCAAGGCTTTGCATTCAGCCTTGAAACTCTGAGAAGCTCCTTGGCGTTGAAGGTTAATCACTTTGATTGCAACAATAGTTCCATCTTCATCAAGTAATCCCTTATACACTGAGCCAAAGCTACCCACTCCAATCAAGTGTGTTGAAGAAAACCCATCAGTCGCTTTCAAGAGGCTTTTATAAGACATCTTTGGAAATGTTTTTGTTGTCATTGGTCTTGAAGGTTGCCTGGAAGGCTCCCTCCTCCATTTGTGCCAATAGAAAATGAAAAATGACACCAGGACTAGTCCTGAAAAGGCACTTACAGTTGAGATTATTATTTTCAATCTTTGAGAGATCTTCTGACTACTTGACTTATTCTCGGTGCATTTGGGCAGCTGCAATTCAGGTATGCCCCCACAAAGTCTATTACAACCCACAATTGATATTGCACTTGCATTTGTAAAAATTCCTTTTGTTGGTAGTTTTCCCTCGAAATCATTGAAGGATAAGTTAAGATATTCCAGAGAAAGAGTCTCGAGGAATATTGGAATTTGGCCAGAGAAATTATTCCGAGAAAGATCAACCTTTTTAATACTTTTCAAATTACTGAAAAATGAAGGAATAGATCCGTGGAAGTAGTTTCCCACTAGATAAATATCTTCAAGACTAGAGCAAAGACCAAGTTCACTTGGAATTTCACCAGATAAGTCATTACTAGACACATCAAAAATCCTCAAAGCTTTTAGATTACCGATTCTTGGAGATATAGATCCAACAATGTGGTTTTGGGCTAAAATCAGTGAATTTGAAAGAGAGGATATATTGAAAATCTCTTCTGGGATAGTTCCACTGAGGTCATTTCCAGACATTTCTAAAAGTGCCAATCGTTTCAAATTTCCAAGACTGGAAGGGATGACTCCGGATAAATTGTTATTGCTTAATACAATTTCACTTAACGATGACAAATTTCCTAGAGTGGAAGGAATTTTCCCAGAGAAATGGTTGCCTCCAAAATCCAAGCCCTGTAAGTTCAAAAGCTTACCCATTTCTTGAGGAATTGTGCCTATAAATTGGTTTTGCTCCATCGCTAATAAATATAAGTTAACAAGGTTACCTATCCCTGAAGGTATGCTTCCATATAACTGATTAAACCCAAGGAACAAAACTTGAAGTTGACTTGACAGATTAGTTATTGAATGCGGCAATACTCCTCTAAATTGATTTCTACCAAAACTTAGAACTCGCAATTTGCTACAGTTGGTCAAAGAATTAATAAACCCCATCTCATCACTTTCCCCGCTTCCTAAATTACTAGATTGTAAAATTAGGTGTGAAAGATTTTTCATGCCTCCAAAATTGACTGAAAATTTTCCAGAAAAACTGTTATTCGCAATTTGAATAACTTCTAGTTTTGAAGCATTGGATAAAGATACAGGAATGGATCCAGTGAAGAAGTTTTGGTCGATTTGGAAGAATTTGAGATTAGGAAAATTAAGACCTAAACATGATGGAAGACTCCCATGGATTTGATTTTGAGACACCGAAAAATTGACAAGGAAGGAAAGATTGCAAATGGAAGGAGGGATTTTACCGGAGAGGTTGTTTACGCCAATTGCAAGACTTTTCAACTCTTTCAATTGACCCAATGAATCTGGAATATTTCCTTCAAAAGAGTTGTAAGATAGAGACACAAGTTCGAGGAATGTTAGATTCCCGAGAAAGGGAGAGATGCCTCCTGTCAAATTGTTTTTGTGTAAAGATAGTCCTTTGAGTTTGTATAGAAAGACAAACTCAAATGGAATACTTCCTACTAGCTTGTTTTGTCCTAAAGATAGTACTGTGAGCCTGGAACAATAAGACAAGTTGGCTGGAATTTTCCCAACCAGGGAATTATTTGCTAGAAACAGAGCTTCTAACCTGAACAGACGCCCAAATTCAGGAGGAATTTCACCTTGGATAGTGTTATCCATAAGATTGATCTCTCTCAGGAAGCTGAGGTTGCCAATATGAGGAGACAATGAGCCACTCAAGGCTTTTGACATCAGATCAAGAGCTATGACTCGTCTGTGCCTGCGACCGCATGTAACGCCCTCCCATTCACAGAAATGGCGAGAATCATTCCATGAGTTCAGGATTCTTTGAGGGTCATGAGCAATCATTGACTTAAAGGCCTGGAGGGCTGCACGATCTCCCTCCTCAAAGGCTGCAACATGCAACAGTGTGATGAAAAAAAGAAGCATGGATGGAATATAAACGGAGCGGGTACTCATTTCTACAAGTGAGGAGGCAATTTCCTTGGCTTGCCTTTGTATGTGAGCTTCACCTACTTCTGAGAGTTGTAAATTCAAAGACAACAGGACAAGTTCAGACATAACACAAAGACAACGCCTTTCTTCCCTTTTTATTTTTTTTTTCCCTTAATTTGAAACTAGACTTGACTTGGTCATTTTCAAAATATAAATGTTGGCCATTATCAGTTTGTTCACAAGAAAAAGCAAAGAAAATATAAATGTTGGCCACTATCAAATTGTTAAGGAAATTTGACATGATCGTTGGCCACTTGACAAAAGCTAAGGCAAAGTTGACATGATCGCTGGCCACTTGACAAAAGCCAAGGCAGGTTGACATGATCCACTTGAGAAAGTGAGTGGATTTTAAGCCTTTTGCGATGCGGTAATACTGCACACTGCACTAGAAGTCTTGCGATGTGGTAATACTGCACACTGCACTTGAACCTAAGACTTCAAGGCTTCTATTATTAAGAGTGGATTCCCTTAGCTTTGCGTCAAAACTGAATTTTAGTGAGAGAGTGCACAAAGTATTTTATACGCTTAGTTCTACCGCCTAAATTCCTTTAACTCCCCGTTATTCTATAATAATTCTCCATTTAAGCATTATTATAAAATAACTACTTATTACAATTAATTATTAAACTTAATTAACTAACAAATATAAGTTAAGGGTAATAAACATGATATAAATTATGCCAACCGAAAACCCTCAATCTAAATTTTGTTAGTTCTCGAGCAAAACAAAATGTAAAAAACTGAAAATAAAATCTTAATGCAACACTTTTGCTGGTAATTTCGATTGCATTTTGCATACTCAATAAGCCTTTAAATCTCTAGGTGTCCATAGTGAACAAGTTATGTGAGGAGAGGAATGAAAACATTCAGCCTTTTACTATACACATAAACAAGTTCTTCTTATTAATTTAAATTTTTTTCGGCAATTTGTTTGTATTTTTGACTCCCTTATTGTGTAAAGCTAACAATGAGCCTATGGTCATGGCTTAAGTCAAGTGCTTGGATGATTGAATCGCTAACTCTTCATGTGATAAATAAAAAAAAAAGATTGTTGAAAACTTCGATACTGCTAGGAAGCTTTTTCCACCTTTATGTTTTGTTCTTTCATTACTCTAAAGGGTAAGGTAGTCTTTTTATTAATTTGTTAATCCAACAGTAAGATGGTCATAGCTTGTCCTATGGACTATGCAGAAATTTGCAAACATTACATGAGGGATGATGTAGTTCATCACATTTTGACAAGCTTCTGGTTTATTTGAATTTTAGTTAAACAACAAGTCTATAATTTTGTCACGTTTGCCAATTTGTTTCATTGATATGGTTTCACCGTCATTGTCACCTAGATTACACGATTGTAGGGCGTCCGTCATTTATTTTATTTTATTTTTTTCCCCTCTGTATTTGAATTATGAGTGGATATTTGTTCATGTCTTTTAATAGGGGGCAGAGTATCTATAGTCTTAACTCAAGGAACATGTGCACACAAGAATGATAATTAATTTAGTTATCCAATTTCTGAAATTGTTTTTAACTTCTCTTTTTGTAACTATCTTTAACTTCTTTATTTAAGGAACTTAATAAGCC
Source organism: Citrus australasica (assembly GCA_029618585.1). NCBI lineage: Eukaryota > Viridiplantae > Streptophyta > Magnoliopsida > Sapindales > Rutaceae > Citrus > Citrus australasica. The sequence continues at coordinate 1,458,725 of JARCIV010000006.1, forward strand.
ACCAGTTGCAAATTTTATTTTCATCGGTCTTTTGATGCATAAAGTTTTCTCAAAGAATTTTAGTAATTATTTCCTCCACTCTTCAGTTTCCGTAAGTAAATTATTTTTAATTGTTGACCTTGGAAGTGTTTTTTGTTCCAATCATGTTCTCTTAGGATCTAGTTTTAAAACTTTGGCAAGACACTCCCACACTTTGAGATACGATAAGTTAGGCATATAGCCTCTTCATAATTCATAAGGTGTTTTACATATTTTCTTATAAGGTATTCTGTTTTTAACATGACAAGCAGACAATATCGCTTCCCCCCACAAGTTCAATGGTGCCCCAAAATTTATTATCATGGCATTTACCATGTTCTTCAAAGTTCTGTTTTTCCTTTCAACTACACGATTAGATTCGGGTGAATAGGGAGGTGTCACTTCATGAATGATATCATGATTCTCACAATAAGCATTTAACATGCTTGAATCATATTCAATCTTGGAGGCATCCGGCAAGTTTTTTGCAGTGATGGAAGTGGAAGCAGGAAGATCATAAACAAAGAGATCGAGAAGTCCAGGGGCTGCGAGTGCAACAGGTGCAGTGGCTAATGAAGGTGGAAGATCACTCATATTTGGTTTTAAGATTGTTAAAAATTTGATATGCAAACAGCGAAAGTTTGGAAGGAAACTGGACAGAAATAAAAAACCAGTCAAGGCATGCGACAACATTGTCCTTAAGACCAAATTCCGCGCCTCAAGATACAATATCTCGGTGCAAGATGGTGTAACAAAGGCAGTTTGATCTTTAGGATACAATGACTCTACTGTTGTGAGGTTGCACTCCAAATGACGGTGTAGAACAATAAAATGTACAACGATGAGGGCAAAAGCAAGAAGAACAAAGAGCGAGCTTTTCCAAATAAAAACAATGTGATATAATCGCCCTTTTAAATAGTTATACACCCTAGCCCTTTTTTCTCTCAAAATTCAAATTATAATTAAAGAAGGATTAAAAATAATTTGAATCGAATTCTCAATATAATTTGCATTAAAATAAATAAATTAAAGCAAAGGGCAAAAATATAAAAAGCAGCCAAGTTGGCGCACATATACAACACCCCCAATCCCCAGGGGGTTCCCCCTCGTGCCCAATTAATAAATTCTTAGAGCGGGCTCTATTTTTGGGCTTGGTCTCGCGCGCGTTAGCCCCCTCTTAAATCTTAACCGCCTTGTTAGTTGTTACCGTATTATTTTTAGTTTTTATATATAAACCAACTTATGCTCTCATGTCTAAGCAACCTGGGATATTGATATTTTCAAATACAACTCATATCTCTAACATCAATATCCACTGCATATCCAAACTTGTAAATTTGACAAAACCATACAGCAACCTTTTTATCAGCATTTCGAGTATATATATATATCTTGATTCCAATTCTCGGGAATAGAAATACGGCAAACTTTTTAGCAGCATTGCTATAATGCTATTAAAGGAAACATAAAAGGGTTACATTTTGAAATTTTATCCAGAAAGTCACAAATACTCAAAACTATTATCGTTTTTTCCAAGGGCATGTCGCATTCTGATGGTCATTTTACACGTAAAATTTGGAAAAAAAAAGGGAAAGGCAGATCATAAAGTGACAATTGAACCCCATGATGACTATCTTTTTTCTTCAGATTCAAAGTCTTTCGCTGTATGTCCCTTTTTCAAGCATTTGACAAGATAGCTGGGGCCGTAAGTTTAGACAAAGAGAAGCCAAAACAAAGACTGAGTGACACGCAAAAAGATCCAATTACAAGGACCTGAGAATAAGGACCGCCAAATATACACATTATCAATGATTAAAAATTTTCAGTTAAAAACTGCCCTTTCCAACTCCAATGCAAAATTTTATTGAATATACAGAGCAGTAATTTTTTAAATAATTTTATTTAATGAATTATGTAAATTTAAATCTTAAAAAAGATAAGAGTTAAAAGAATAATTTAGATTTTATTTTTATTTTTTTAAAGGATGGAGTTATTGAAATTCATTAAATTACTTATGAAATTTATTTTAAGAAAATATTTTTTATTCTAAAAAATATCCATAACCTAAATTGCTAGACCCAAAAAAAAAATCCCTCAATCTATTTACTGTACGATCATTTTCTTCGAATTTTTTTTTTTTCTAAGTCGTCTCTTGGTCTTTCTTTGTCATCAACACCTATTAAAGGAATGAAGCACTGTTAATGATTGGATTAGGCTTCAATCATTCCGATTTTATTGATATATTTTTCCTAGTCAAGTTTATTGGAATTCATGTAAATTGATTATCTTTTCGTGGTTAAGCCATATAATTAAGCAAAACAGCGCCATAGGAGAATGCAAAAATTTAAGTCTATTTTGTTATTTGGTCGCTGTTTTTTTTTTTTTTACTTAATGATTTAATTAACTTAATTTCAATCATTTAAGTCATTAAGTCCGTTTATTTTTTCAACTTAATGAAAATTTTCAGTGATCAAGTCTTTAAGTTATGAAGCCGATTTTTTAGGTTTTTACTTAATCTAAAACGTACGAATTATTTCATCAAAAGATATTCTCCAAAATATCTCTATCTAATTAATTAATTTTTATCCTTATCAAAATAAAATTAATAATTAGTATTATTACCCATATTTATAACTTGTGACAATATAGCGGTAGATTATTATTACTTTTATCTTTTTATTTTCTTCAAATTAGCATTACTTATCTTCACAATTTTTTATGAATATTTTTCATATAAAAAATCATAAACTATAATAAAATTGATTAATATATACTAATTTAGAATATAAAGGATTGTATTTAATTAAACATAATTTATATTATATTAGCTTATTTAAAAATAAGGACAACACCTTTTTTCTTATTCTCCTTTTTTTCCCCCTCTCTCTCTTAATTGAAACTAGACTAGACTTGACTTGTCATTTTCAAAATATTGACGTTGACCACTATCAATTTGTCCACAAGAAAAAGCTAAGAAAATATAAATATTGGCCATTATCAATTTGTTCACAAGAAAAAGCTAAGCCAAGTTGACATAATTAATATTCACCACTTGATAAAGTGGGTGGATTTTAAGCAAAGCCGATACGATTAATGTTGGCCACTTAAACAAGATTAATGTTGTCTAAGAAGTGGTATAAGTTTAATACGACTCACCATTAGATGATAAAATGAATTAATAAACTGCTTTATTAGTAATAAAATTTATTGTTCAAACTTTTAGTTAAAGAAAAATAATAGATAAGACGCACTACCTTAGTGCGATTACAAACCTATCGTATGCATAGATCAAAAGGATTTCACATTATGATTCACTTGACCTGTGAAAATAACAAAAGTTTATACTGAGGTTGTTTACCGGACTCGTATAAATTTTCCTCCCACTTAAGATAATAGTTGTAAAGTATAATATTATCTATGGATATCTGAGGCGTATCCAAATTTGAAAATTTGACAAAACTATACAGCAAACTTTTTAACAGCATTGTTGTAATGCTATTAAAGGAAATATAAAGGGGTTTAGAAGTCAGAAGTTCTACCGTCAGATACTCCACGACTTGAGCCTTCCATCACTGAGCAGATTGTGGATACGGGGTCCCCGATTACCAAACCTATGAAGAACCAAGCTAACGTTACAAATTCTACATCCGTTCAGGAGCTGATTGCCTAGGATGCCACAACTCATGATTCTAGGGTCCGAGAACCTCGTGATCAAAGCATGTCTCCCCTGCGGAGCATTGGTGAGTATAATCCTCATCTTCATCGAGCATCCAGCACAGATTTTAGGCATTACAATTCTCATACTGATAATGATGATAGTACTGACGAGCACCTGGCAAATAACGAACACTTTTTGTTTGCACCTGAGAATTCTAAGAGAATTGACTTTAGCCCTGATTTTAGCATTGTTGGTCAATCGAAAAAGGGCTTTAAATTACTTGTCGGCCGCAAGTATCGTAAGACATATTATCATTGTCTACATTAGTCATTTTTATTATGATTCTCATGTTAGGCTATGCCTTAATTTTTTCTTTTTCTGTTGTATTTTTTTCTCTTGATTGGAGGTTTTGGTTTTTGTCCCCCTCCTTATATCTTTCATTATCTGTTCTAAATGACAGGTAGGGGTCCTGCCTAACCCTCCACCACAGAGTGGTATGCTTATTTATATATAATATATAAAGGGGTTAAACATTTGAAATTTTGTCCCAAAAGCCGTAAGTACTCGAATCCATTATCGTTCTTTCTAGGTGCATGTTCTGATGTTCATTTTACACGTAAAATTTGGAAAAAAAAAAAAGGAAAGGCAGATCATAAAGTGACAATTGAACTACATGATGGCTATCTTTTTTCTTCAGATTCAAAGTCTTTCTTTATATCCTCTCGTAATTTTCTAAATTTCAAAAGCAGGACGCACATTTGACCATACGTTTAAACAAAGAAAAGCCAAAACAAAACCTGTTTGGTATTAAGGTGGTGTAGTTTAAAAGTAGTGGCTGTGAAAAAACCCTCTATAATTATAAAATAAAAGTCAATAGTACAGAGTAAATATGATTTTTAGGTAATAATTTTGATAAAATTAGTAAAAATATAGTAGATTTCTCATCATACAAGTGTAAAATTAAATTAATTCAGTTTCTAAGTTACAGCAACTGGTGTTTACCAAACACTTTAGTGCTGTAACTTTTAAGTTACAGTTACCCAACGTCAATCCCAAACAAGACGTTAGACTGGATGACATGCAAAAAGATCAAATTACAAGGACCTAAGAATTAGAAGCACCAAATATACACATTATATCAATTGAAAACTGCTATTTCCATCTCCAATGCATAATTTTATTGAATATATGGTGGAGTGATTTTTGAATAATTTTATTTAATTAGTTTTGTAAATTTAAATTTTAGGAAAGATAGGATTGCAAAACATAATTTAGATTTTATCTTTTTTTTTAAGGATGGAGCTATTATAATCCATTAAATTGCTTACGAAACCTATTTTTAAATTTTTTTTAATTCTGAAAATATCCATAACCTAAATTGCCAAATATATATATGTATATATATTCACTGTATAATCATTTTCTTTATTTTTTTAAATCATCTCCTGGTTTTTTCTTTGCCATCAACATTGTTGGTAGAATGAAGCACTGTTAATGATTGGATTAGGCTTCAAACTTTTGGATTTTGCTAATATATTTTTCCCAATCAAGTTTATTGGAATTTAGGGATGGCAATTGGTCGGGTCAGGCTCGGGCTTGAATCACTAAAATTAAAGGCCTGACCCAAATAAAAGTCCGACTATTTATATTTTTTAGTCAGGTTGGGTCCGACCCGCGGGTTAGGGTCAGGTCGGGCTTTTTTAAGGCTGGCACATTTTAATCAAAAACAATTTTAATGAACATTTTAATAAAAAACAATTAAAGTTTATTATCATCAAAATCAATATGAATGAACATATACATGTTAACAAAAGTGATTGTGAGCAGTGAGATTATAGATTAACAATATATAATTTGTACAATACATCTTTTGACAGGTTTTCAGTACTTAATCATACAATTCTTTGCCCAGAGTGTGTCAACATAATTAGTATGTTGAAAATGATCATTAGAGAAAATCAGTAAGTGTTAAAGAGCAAAATGTAATTAAATTGATTAGACAGTTGAGATATCAATTTAATTAGCTATGTAGTACAAAGTATTGTTCAGTAAAAAAATTAATGTGGTATGGGTTGAATTATTATTTGAGAATATTATCCTAGATAGCATACAATTATGAAGGTCAATTTCATTCTTTTAGTAGAGTAGATTTGGATTAAATAATTGGGTTAGTTTAATTGCAGGCCTAATTATTATCTAATTATTATAGCCACTATTGTATGTACCGATATGATCCCCTGGTTTGCTCATTTAATTGACTGCACTACTACTGGGTTAATAAGCAAAATAACTGTCTATTTGGGTTAAAGCCTAAATGTATTATTTAGTGGGAGACTTTATTTAATATGCTTGTGTGTAAGGGGCCTTATGTTAGTTTACAAGGCAGCCCCTATAACAAGTTTCACTACTTTTGGTTTTATCTTTTTTAATTTAAATCCAATTTGATTTAATAGAATTAAAAAAAAGATAAATAAGGACCCTAGGGTTTCCACCAAATAGAGATATAAAAATGTTTGTATTCTCCACAAAAAGAGATACGGTAGCCATATAGATCAGTTTGAGAGGAAAATTTATCTCTTACTAGTTGCTTTCAATAGTGACAAAGACACTTACACGTCAAGTGCAAATCAAATTTGAATCATAATCTGAAAGATTGTTGGTGACGAATCGTAATCTAACAGAATTGGTGGTGACAAATCGTGATTTGGAAGCCTAAATTTATTCTACGAAAATGCAAAGGTACGATTTCTAGATTATAGTAATTATATATATTGTCTGAGAATTTGATGAGGTTGGAGGGCCACGCAGGACAACGAAGGTGACAAAACCAAATTCCAAGTATCAAGGATGAGGTCTAGGCGTGTGATTTGGGCATGCAGGACGTGAAACTCATGCATACAAGGGAGTAGGAATCGGAGCAATATTCACTAGTGGATAATTTGCATAGTATCGCCTTAAAGTAGACGTTGGAGGATTCATAGTTTGTTTAGTTGTTGAATTTAAATTATCTTGTGTTACTCGTTTTGCTGAACAGGTTAATAGCTGGATTGTTGCATTTGTTTTGTATTTTGTTATTTGCTTAGTGGACGCACTAGAAACTAGGAATGGCAAATATCCAATTATGGATGGGTAATATCCATCCAAACACAAATCCATAATTATCCATAATGGATATATCTATATCCATATCCAGTATTTAATATTGGACATGGATATGGATTTTATCCATATAGTTATGGAGATCCATGGATATTTTATTTTTATTATATAAAATAGTTAAAATTTCAATATCAAATTTGGCTATATATATATATAATAAAATGGCGGTCCGGTGGTCGGTGGCGGCGGTCCGGCAACTTTTCGGCGAATTCTGGCAGAGGTCCAGCGACCTTCCGACGAAGACGACGGTGGTCAAGTGACCTTCCGGCGAGGTCCGATGGTGGTCCTGCGAAGTCCGGTGGTGGTCTGGCAACTTTCCGGTGGAGGTCCATTTATAATATTAAATTAATAAAATAAAATAAAATAATAATTATTAATAGTATTAAATAAGTTAAAAAATTAAAGGGTAATTTTGAAAATTTTATTTTCTAATATAAGATGAATTTAAATTTTTCACTAGTTAATATAATATTTTCTGCGGGCAGGGGCTCAACCCTAGTCCTACGGTGAAGAAGAAGCGCCTGTCAACTTTCCTGGGGACTTTGGCCGGGAATTTTGCCGTGGCCAAGCTGCGGATTTTCTTGCTAAATTGCATGGCAAAGTTTGTGTCATTGAACTTTGGCAGCACCGGTTTGAGGAGAGGGAGTTTCTTGTTTTTGTTGGCATTATTAGGTTGCTCGTATTCGAGAACGCCGGCGGTGGTGGTGTTGTCGAAGGATGCGGGGCCGGTGGCGTAAGGCCTGGCGGCAATGACGAAGCTGGCGTTAGGGGATTTGTGTTTGGCCTTGAGAAGGACATTGGTGGTTTGGCCAGGAGTGATGAGTACTACTTTGGTTTTTATGGGTTTCACGTAAACGGCGTCGGTTTCGACTACTGTTAATGTGTGATTGGCGATGCTGAAGAAAAGCTCGTCGTTGAGTGCAGCATTGATCATTCTAAGGAGATAGGTTTTCCCAGGCTTCACCTTCAGTTTAAATGTGTCTGCATGCATGAAAATGCACGTAGTTTAATTAAATTAATTTACAACTTTTATTAAATAATGCTTCCAAAATGTTATTTTCTTATGATCTGACTTTTAGAAATTTTTTTTAATGTATTCCATATATTAGTGATAGTTCAGACCCAGTTAAGATCTACAAGGGGTAAGAGTTCCACTATTCATTATTATTATTTTAAAGAAAAGAACAAATATGAGTTAATTATTCAACACTTAAACCCCCCCCCCCCTTCCAATCGTACTGGCTGTGTCCTCCATTAATTAGAGCCATCATTTGTCTATTCAACCAACTACCTACATCATTTTTTTTTTTTGGGAAATAACTAAGATGGAAGGGGCTCCTACATCATTTGTCTATATTTAGTTGTATATTTTGTGGCTTTGATTGTACCTTTGGCGGAGCAATTATACAATGGACCAGGGAGACCATTGATGGTGAAAGCATCAGAAATATTTGGTGCTGCTCCTGTTTGCAAAGCTTGGTTGATGATTTTTTCTGTGTCTGCTTTCCACCATTCTCCTACAATAATTAAAGGCAAATATGAGCTCATTAATTAATGTTTTTAGAGTAACCAAGGGATGACAAAAATGAATACTACGCATATGATTTCAACTAGGCTGTTATAAGTTATGATGTACCAAAAATCATGGGAACTTCTTTAAAGGGCTGGGGAAATGGATAAGAGGCATGTCACTTGGGGAAGATAACAATTGGACCATAGAGAGTTGCTCTAAGCCATGAGATGTGAGCGTGCCAAAACAAAGTCCCTCTTTGGCCAGTGACAGTGAAGTTGTATACATAGGACTGTCCTGTTTGAATAGGACACTGTGTGATGTATGCAGGTCCATCTGCCCATCCGCTTCTCAGCTGCCGGACTCCATGCCTGTTTTGCCATCAAGCCATATTTAACAACATATTTCAATGATAAAATTCTTAATGAATTCTGAAACGGGTCATCATAATTAAAGACAAATTAAGAGAGAAAGAATTATCCATATCCATCCATATCCATCTGGATATAATTTTAAAATATCTATTTCAAGATCCAAAATTTTTTAAACTTGTGTTAGGTTAAACGGATATATTGGATAAAAATAATTATCCATATCCATCTGGATATAATTTTAAAATATCTATTTCAAGATCCAAAATTTTTTTGATGGATATTATCCGATCCAATTGGATGGATATTATGGATATCCATTATGGAGATATCCAGTTGTCATCCCTACTAGAAACCTCTATTTTCGGCTGTAAATCATAGTAGTGGGTTGTGATTAAATATATAAATAAGCTTTGGAGTTCAATAATAAGGCAGTCACCAAATTATTTAAATATTATCTTGCGGTTTATTCTCACTCAAAGGGAATCATATGCATTGTATAAGTGTAATTCTAACTGGGACCTATCAGAATTACGATCTAAATTTTCCCGCTGTAAAAATATTTTTATTCCAAGATCAACTACAATCAAGATCAAAGAGTTTGACAAATTACGTCCTTGCGTTTAAGTTGAAAATCCAATGATCTGTTACCAACCGTGTTTGTACAAATGCTGTTACTAGGAACTACTAAACAGTATGTTGTCATACATAGACCAGAGTAGCATCTCAGTTTCACAATGGAAATATGCTTTTACTTGCCTTATCAAAGGCTTAAAATACGTCAATGCTAGACTGGTGGATAGTGCAAACAATAATCCTTCCAGTATCAGCGACATTCGTATTAAAAAAAAAGAAGCTCAAATATCATCCGAAGTGACGTGATATTTAAAAATAATTAATTTATTGCTACAATTCATAAATGTCACATCACTCGGAATAATTTTAAATAGTATTACTGAATCAAAATATGACATCTAAACAAGAAAATTAAATGAAACCCATTTAAGACTTTAAGAATTTATACCCCTATTCTGGTACTATAATACATAAAAAATTAGGGAAAGCTACTTGCCTAGTTGCCTCCTGAAGAAAATCAGCTACGGCTTTTCTTTCAGGACATCCAAATCCACAACTCTCAAAGAATTTTGGCGCGGATGGTGATACAAAACCTTTCCTTCTACCATTAACATTATGTCATCAAAGAGATCAAAGGTTTCTGGTTATGGTTGAAGCAGTGAAATGAGAATGGTAACATCAGTGATATGTGCAAAATGTTTAAGACAAGTTACAATCTGAAATGAGGTGGAAATGTCGAAGCCATTTGTCATTTCATCCGTGAACAATGCTTTTATCGGCCCCTACTATCATCTTCCCTGCAAAATTTAAATTTTTGTAATAGTTTGAGGACAAGTACTTGAAGCAATAAATAATTTGCAATATAGAACAATTTCTCCAATATTATTTTTGTGACCTGTAGTCAATCTTTTTTTCTGCCCTCCATAAATGCCTCCTCTCATGGCATCTCCAGCTAATAATGTGTAAGCAGGAAAATCAACTCCAAGGATCTGAAAAATATATATTTATATTAATAAAAAATTGAAAAAAAATTGATATATGTGATAAGGAAAAAAAAATATGAACTCTATTTATGAAAATTACCTTTAAAATATAATCTGTTTGAAGAGTTTCATTCAGTCCTTAAACAGAAATTTCCTGTGAAAAACAAACACATGCTCTGCATATTACTACTAATCTTAGGTTTAGGATCTGTTTGGGATTTGTTGCATTGTGGCTGTTAATCTATAATTGTTGTGAAATGGAATCAATGAGAAGCTGTCAAGTGAAAGTACTAGACACTTTACATATTGCTATGTCAAAATTAACCAGAAGCACAACACTTAAAACATACCTTCATATACCTATTTATATCTTTCTCTCACTTTTAATCAATTCCAACATGATTTCTTCACACGTGGAGACAAACATTCATTTGTTAATGCAGTAAAAAAAATTGATGAATATCAGCAGCCATCAAATTAATTATCATGATGCCGCGTGTTCAAGATATAATGTACCTGCTCGATTTCCTACACCTTGAAAACGAGCAGAAAAATCAAATGTTTCTCTCACAGTCATCTCAGGAATGTGCAGATTATATTGGCTTACATATCCAGATGTTTTTTGGGGGGACAAATTCTTCTAGTTTGTATCCATTTATAATAAACCTCCCATGTGGCCTATTGAAAGAATTAAGATGGACCAAAACTACAACAGTGACTGGGAATTCTTGTTTTTAATTATTTATTTTAATTTCTTATGAAATATTTGAGATTTAGCCCAAAAAAAGTGATGGATTATGACATCTCAACTATGTTGTAGACTGATCTGTTTTATGATTTTACAACTTCATTTACTGATTCTAAAGGCTAAAATTATAATAATAATAATAATAATATGTCTCTTTAGTGTGTGAAAATCATAAGCGGCATATGAATATATTTTTGATACCTATAGAGATTTGTTTAAGTTTCCAGAATGAGCCTTCAAAAGGGAAGTTTTTCCACATACTGGAAAACCAATCGAGAGGGTCATCCTGATGTATTTTTTATTGGATTTAGATTCAATGGAGACTGAAAGGGCTCGAACCAAAGCTTCTGGCTTGACCGGGCCGTGCCCTGACCCCTTGAACTACAATCCGAGACCAATAGTAATATAGCTCTGTAATTCAATCCTTGAATCATTAATGAAAGCTTGCCTGATGGATTCACCCGTATATGTAGGTCATGCAAAAGACTGAACAACGTATATCTTTGTGTTTATTGTGATTTGACTTGTAATCTACTCTTAATTCATTCTTGGTTCATTTTGAAAGTCTCTTTTATAATCTGTTTGTGTTATTGAATTGATCTGATTTGCTCAATCAAGTATGTGCAACTTGAATTGATCTTGTAAAGATCCCTGGGCAGAGTTTTGATCTTGTTAAGTTATCAAGAACAGATCAGACTCTACACTGCCAAATACGTACAGTGTCAAAAAAAAAATTTCTTTTTATTATGTTGTATATAATACATTAACCCCAAATACGGTATCAATAAAAAATTTTTGCAATAGAAAATGGTCCTGCAATCAGGTTATAGATTTCAATCCTGAATCCTTAATGATTTGGGCATGCATGTAAGAGAAAGCTTGAGAATGTCGTAGAACAATTGAGACGTATTACAAGAAATTTAAGAAATCTATATATATATATAAAGTTGGGACTTGAAGAGGTGATGTGGCATCACCATTTCTCATCTTCTTGTATTCTCTATTATCTAATAAAATTAGTTGAGATTAAAAAAATAATTACATTACAAAAAATAAAAAATAATTATTAGATTACATGTCTCTTCCTCTTTCTATTTAAATTCAATAATATGTAACCATTAATAATAATTAATTATAAGTCTCAAAACATTCATTTATTTTATTATGCCAACAATTAAAATTTAGTGACTTTAATACATCAATTAATTAATATAGGAATGAGGGTTCCTTCATATTCCATCAACAATGTCATTAGGGTCTAATTTTAATGTTTTAATCCTATATTTAATTATGCAACCTTTTGTTCAGTGCCTTTTGACTTTTTCAAACTATAAATATTAAGTAGTTAAGATTTGTGGCATCATTATTTCTCATTTTTTTATATTCTCTATTATCTAATATATTAGTTGAGATTAAAAAATAATTACATTACAAAATATTAAAAATAGAAAATAATTATTAGATTACAAAAGATTATGTGTCTCTTCCTCTTTCTATTTAAATTCAACAATATGTAACCATTAATAATAATTAATTATAAGTTTGAAACATTCTTTTATTTTATTAAGCCAACAACTAAACTTTAATGGTTTAAAATATATCAACTAATTAATATAGAAAAGAAGGTTCATTCATCTTCCCTCACCAATGCCACTAGAGCCTAATTTTAATGTCATAATCTTATATTTAATTATACAACCTTTTGTTTTGTGTCTTTTGGCTTCTTCAGACTCTATAAAATTAAATATTTAAGATTTGTTATGTTTGGATTTTTTTTTATTTAACCAACATCCTCTTTAAAAATATTCTTGTGTTATCTTTTGACTTGTTTGAATTTTTAGTATTGTGTGCTTCATGTAGTACTCTTTTCTTCATGAGTTGAACAATGATAAAAGTAGTTGGATGATAAGAGTTAGGCTTTGTAGGATGTGTAAGTCTATTAATATCAAGAAGAATGAAGAATTGATTAGTGTGAATATATTTTTTTATTGATGAAAAGGTTGTATACACTTAACTATACACATTAATATATATTTTGTAAGTTAGCAAAAAAAAATTAACTTTCATAAATAACATTAGTTTTATAAGGTTGCGTCATCTTTTTAAAAAATCAATTCATATTTTTTATCAGTTTCATCAAGTGCAAAATAAAAAAAATAAGATAATACTAAATTCTTTTTTTAAAATTGCGCGAAGCGCGGTTTTATTTCCTAGTATATATATAAATGCTGGTGTACAATCAAGTCTAAATGCTGATACTTAATGTTTCATTGGCGTGAAATATAACCGCTGATCTCGAAAAATAAAAAATAAAATAAACTGATAATTAACATTTTACTGGAAAAACTACCATAAGTACCCAAGCCAAACCTGTTAAAAAGATTTATTACAATCAAGTCTAAAAAAATAATTAAAGTGTGTTATCTGTTTTGATTTTGGTAGGGGAGGGCAAAAAATTTGGGAAATAAAAAATCGAATCGAACTGCTGGTTCTGTTCGATTTCGTTTCATTTTTTAAATAAAGAAAAAATAGATCAGTCCAATTTTTAACAAAAATAAAATTTTCAGCTTGGTTTTGATTTAACTCTAGTGAACCTAAAGCTGAAAATTGAAAGTTAAAAAAAAAATAAAAGGCACCTCTAAATAAAAGACACACAAAAACCAAACGGACTTATGCCAATAGGTTATGTATTTTTATTTAATTCAATTTAATTATGATTTAAAGAAAATCAAACCGTGACCACCCTAATTTTTTTCTTTTATTTTTGTTTAGTGTAATAAGAAAATTAAATTTTAGTTAAATGGAGTTAACATGCCCTATCTTCCAGGGTTTATTACACCACTAACATCATCAATGATGCTTATCTTGACTTGCTGTGACTTGAAACCCAACAGCTTTGCAAAGTCCTACAGAAAAAATTGCCATGCGTTAATGACTTGCAAAATGACAAATATAAACAAAGATAAATTAGTTTAAATGCTTAGTTAATTGATTGATTGGTAAAAAAACTTTGAGATGATATAAGTCACACGTGTGGAAAAAAATTTGGTTGCGATAATACTATCTAAAAAAAAAACGGAACTATAAATTGACGTGATATAACTATATGTAATTAAGAATTGGTTAACACTAGATTGCAACTTGCTCTTTGTGTTTACTAATCTAAGGCTTTGATATTTTTAGTCAGCATCGAAAATTTCTGACATTTAATCATGAATAAAATATTCAAAAATATTCCAATAATTTAAAATCTAAATTTGATGCTATGCATTAAAACTTACACTCCACTGTTTCAGTTATTTTGCGTCAAATATGAATGTTGTATTGTGAAAGAGAATCAATTTTAACGATACATACAGGAGTGATTCGAACCCTCGAGTTTAGAAGTAAAACATGAAGATGTCCATTATATTGGAATATTTCGATAATATCATCTAAAATATGAATATATTACAGTATAAAGTGCGTCTAAATTGTGTATAATCAACTCTTTTTCATATCCATTGGTATTAATTTTGAAGTCTAAAATTAATCAATTACATTTTCGAGGTACTCACCGGAATTGTGCTTTTACAAGAATTCCGTAGTGTGGGCAGAGGCATTCCATGAACTATATAACTCACATTATGCTTCCACTCATAAATTTTATTTTATCTCACTTCTACTGTGGGAAATTTCAAATCAACTCTGCAAACACAACCAATCAACAAATAAATGAATAAAATCATTTATGCGTGGAAATTTCTTTCTGCTTTTACTCACTGAATGTGCAACAATAAGTAATTTGGAGTGACTTGTAACACAGAACGTAAAACTAGCAACATGAAACGTCAGTCGGTACACTTGGTATTGATATTAACATGAAACAAATTAATATATTTGTTTTCTATTTAGTCCAACAACTTGAATGAGAATCATCATAATTCAGTCCAACTACTTTTCTATTTACTTTATGGTATCAGAGCAGCGCATTCCTCTTCCCCTTTAGTTTTTTTTTTTCCCTTTCTTCCTCAAACAGTGACTATGGCCACTACAGACGAAATTCCAACCACTCCAGTACACTCCACTGCTCTCAACCCCAACAACTTTCATCTCATTACAATCAATATTTCTGCACAGGCTCCTCTCAAACTCACCTCCACCAACTACCTCTCATGGAAGCTTCAATTTGAAACTCTCTTCATCGGCTATGATCTCCTTGAATACATTGATGGCTCAAAACCTTGTCCGCCAAAAACATTCACTGCAAACAACTCTACAGTACCAAATCCAGCTTACAATGTCTGGGTTCGACAAGATCAACTAATCCTTAATGCCATCATCGGTTCTCTGTCTCCTACAATTATCTCCTTCATTGCCAGAGCCACCACATCTCGTGAAGCATGGACTATTCTTTCCAATACATATGCTAAACCATCTCGAGGCCGCATCAAGCAAGTCAAAAACCGTCTCAAAAATCACACCAAAGGTACCATGAATATCACAGATTTTCTTCACTCTATTAAAGCCTGAGCAGATGAACTTGCCACACTGGGATCACCAATGGATGAGGAAGATCTTACAGAAAGGATTTTAGATGGACTGGAAGATGACTACAAAGAACTTATTCGTACTATTCAAGCTCGTGACACATCTATTACCTTCGATGAGCTTTATGAGAAACTTCTATCTTTTGAAGCATCCCTTCAAGCAAACAAAAAGACTAATGTACATCTTCCTATCACTGCCAATCCAACCAACCGAACAAATACCACTTGGCGCCCAACAAAGTTCAACCCCAACTGGCGACCGCAATCTCAACATCCTACTGGTAACACGGGCTGGCGCCCGTCGCCTACCAATCTTGGCCAACCACTCATGCCTACCCACTCAGGTACTCCACCACACAACAACCGTCCTCCATCTCGTCCATATTTAGGCTTTTATCATATCTGTGGCATCCAAGGGCACTCAGCCAAGCGATGTCCATCATTTCAGCTTGTACCAATTCAGCAATCCAACACAGGATCTTCACTACCAAACACGTCAGCAATACCCTGGCAGCCACAGGCGCATTATGCTGCTAACAATGCCTTGAACAATCCAACTTGGTTACTTGACAGTGGAGCGTCACACCATGTCACAACAGACTTGAGCAACTTATCCTTTCATGCACCTTATACTGGCTCTAAAGATGTTATGATTGGCGATGGCACTGGTCTTTCCATCACCCACACTGGTTCTATCTCTCTTCCAACTTCCACTACTACCTTTACTCTGAATAATGTCCTTTGTGTACCAACCATGAAAAAGAATTTAATTTCTATATCTCAGTTTTGTTCTACTAATAATGCATCAATTGAATTTTATCCATGTTTTTTTCATGTGAAGGACCTTCGCACAGGGGCAATCCTTCTGAAGGGCAGCACTAAAGATGGAGTGTATGAATGGCCGGCTAATAACTCTATGTCTTCTCCAATTCTCGCATTCTCCAATGTCAAAACCACTTCTTCAAATTGGCATCATCGATTAGGTCATCCTGCTTCTCCCATTTTGAAACACATTCTTTCTAGTTATCACTTAGATTTTTCTTCTCCTATGTCAAAAGAATTCTCATGTAATGCATGTCTTTGCAATAAAAGTCATAAGTTGTCTTTCTCTACTTCATCTCTTACATCTACGCGACCTCTTGAAATTGTTTTCTCTTATGTATGGACTTCACCTATTTTATCACAAGATGGTTTCAAATACTATGTCATTTTTGTTGATCACTTTACCAAATATATATGGTTTTATCCACTCAAGCGAAAATCTGAAGTTCACGAAATTTTTAAGCGTTACAAAGCCATTGTGGAAAATTATTTTCAACTCAAAATAATCACCTTGTATTCAAATAATGGGGGAGAATATATGGGCCTCAAAGATTACCTCTCTCTAAATGGCATATCTCACTTAACCACTCCACCTCATACACCTAAACATAATGGCTATTCAGAAAGACGACATCGCCATATTGTTGAAACTGGTCTTGCTTTACTCTCTCGTGCTTCCCTTCCAGTTACTTTTTTGTCCCATGCCTTTGCTATTGCTGTTTATTTAATTAATAGGATGCCAACCACAACGCTCAATCTATCATCTCCTTATGAATTAATTTTCCACAAAATGCCAAATTATACTAAACTAAAGATATTCGGATGTTTATGTTATCCTTGGCTTCGTCCATATACATCTCACAAACTTGATCAAAGGTCTAAACCTTGTGTTTTTATTGGATACTCGTTATCTTAAAGTGCCTACTTGTGTTTTGAACCATCTACTTCCAAAATATTTGTTTCTCGTCATGTTATGTTTGTAGAGTCAGTTTTCCCATACACCTCTCTTCATGATCATCTACCTCGCCCCACCTCCACCACCACAGATACTTGGCTTCCCCCAGTGCTCCTTGTCTCATTACCTTTTCCAATTCAGCCACCTTCTACTACTCCACCTGAAGAGCGCCCATAAGAACTGCATGTTGTTGAAGACACTTCACTTTCCTCTGAGATACCAACACATCAAACAGAAACAGAGCAACAACCACCACCCATCCAACAATCACCAAATCCTACCCATCAACCCACCAAAACACAAAATACCACCCAACATCACATGACTACTCGGGCCAAGAATAATATTCGTAAACTAATTCAAAAACTCAACCTTCACACCCACTTATCATCCCCACCTAATCTTGAACCTACTTCCATGACCCATGCCCTCAAAGATTATAATCGGCACCGAGCTATATCTGAAGAATATGATGCTCTTGTTCGTAATGGGACATGGGAGCTGGTATCACTAATCTTGTTGGTTGTAAATGGATTTTTCGCATTAAAAGACACTCTGATGGCTCTCTTGACCGGTTTAAAGCTCGCCTTATGGCCAAAGGATTTCATCAACGACCTGGTGTGGATTGCCATGAGAATTTTAGCCCAGTTGTTAAACCCAGCACAGTGAGACTTGTACTTAGTATTACAGTAAGCAATGGTTGGTCTCTTCGCCAACTCGACATCAACAACGCCTTTCTTTAAGGTCAGCTCTCAGAACATGTATACATGGCTCAACCACCAGGATTTGTTGATTCTGATTGACCAACATATGTATGTAAACTTCATAAGGCTATATATGGTCTCAAACAGGCTCCACGGGCTTGGTATCATGAACTACGCCAATTTCTTATGCATTCAGGTTTCACGAATTCTCACTCTGATACTTTTCTTTTTGCTCTCAACACTGGCAGACATGTTTTGTTTTTACTGGTGTACGTTGATGATATCATTGTTACTTGTAACAGTGACGACCTTGTTTCTCAATTTGTTAGCTGCCTTGCTCAATGCTTCTCTCTGAAAGATCTTGGCTCTCTTTCTTATTTTCTTGGCGTTGAGGTTGTTCCACATCAGCGAAGCATATTACTCTCTCAGAGAAGATATATCCAAGACTTGCTTAAAAGAACTCATATGGCAGATGCTACACCTGTACTTACCCCATTACCAATAAATTCTTCTTCACTCACCATCACCTCGGGCACTCCTCTTTCAGATCCTTCTCAATTTCGTGCTATAGTTGGGAGCTTGCAGTACCTCTCTCTCACTCGTCCCGATATCTCTTTTATTGTCAATAAGATGGCTCAATTTATGCATCAACCTATTGATGAGCATTGGGTACTTGTTAAACGAATTCTACGGTATTTATGTGGCACATTGGATAAAGGTCTTCTTCTTCATCGTGAGTCTCCTTTATCTCTTCATGGGTTCTCTGATGCTCTTCATGCATTATCGGATGCTGACTGGGCCGGCAATAAAGATGATTACTCTTCCACTAGTGCCTACCTTGTCTATCTTGGGCGGAATCTTATTTCTTGGAGTTCTAAGAAGCAACAAACTATTGCTCGTTCTTCTACAGAAGCGGAATATCGTTCAGTTGCTGTTACTGTTGCTGAACTTCGGTGGGTATGTTCACTGCTTACTGAACTTGGTGTGACTTTGCAATCTTCTCCAGTTGTCTATTGTGATAACATTGGTGCTACTCAGTTAAGCTCCAATCCTATGTTTCACTCTCGAATGAAACATGTAGCAATGGATTACCATTTTATCCATGAACAGGTTCAATCTGGTTTACTTCGTGTGGCTCATGTTTCTTCTGCCGACCAACTTGCTGATCTCCTCACTAAACCTTTGCCACGTTCTCAATTCCTACTGCTAAGAGACAAGATTGGCCTCTTTACTCATGGCCTATCTTAAGGGGGAATAAAGAACAGACGTGTCATTTGCAGTTTCAATTGCTACTTTAAGTTGGTTGAGTCTTCCTTTAGAATAGGACTTTAATCTTCTTTTATAATAGAACTCCTTTTTGAGTCATCCTTCTTTTCTGATACTTTTTTGTTATTCTTGTTGGAAAAGTTGTATTATATATTTGTTTTCTATTTAGTCCAACAACTTGAATGAGAATCATCATAATTCAGTCCAACTACTTTTCTATTTACTTTATTGACTTTTAGCTACTCTATCTGACCTTAGATGGTCATTTGGCTTCCTATATTTAGTGATAACATGCAATGGTTTGTCTACACATCAGCGGTGAATTGAGGATTTTTTGGTGCACAAATTTATGTATTGTCTTCTAAAATGAACCTAAAATTACTTTTGACTGACTAAAGATCATCAGCACAACTGCTTAAGTGATAATTTTTCTTATTTAGATATGCATACTGATTTTGTAGGTGACAGATGAGATTCCTTTTTTACTTATTCAAGCACTGGCATATGTGATCGTCGGTTATCCAATGATCGGATATTATGGTTCAGCATATAAAGTTCTTTGGAATTTCTATGCGATGTTCTGTACAATGATGCTTTACAATTATCCGGGAATGCTACTAGTGTCATTGACACCAAATTTCATGATTGCTTCAATTCTATCCGAAGTTTTCTACACATTAATCAACCACTTTTCTAGATTTTGATTCTTGGACCGGTAAGCCTCTAAAGTCTACCATAGACACTATGTTAACATTTCTGTGTGTCAATGTGTGTGTGTGTGTATTAGCAAAATGTTTTGAATATTAATTTTGATAATAAGTTTCCTACAGAAAGTTCCCAACTAGTGGATTTGGTTGTATTATATGATGCCTACCTCTTGGGCACAAAATGGTACGATTACTTCACAATATGAAGATATATATTGACGAGGAAATTACTTTATTTAGTGAAACAAAAACATTGTCTTCCTTCTTAGAAGATTACTTTGGGTTTCACCATGATCGCTTGCCGATTACAACTACTGTTCTTATTATCTATCCTCTAGTTCTCGCAATTATTTTTGCATATTTTATAGGAAAGTTGAACTTTCTCAAAAGGTGAAATTTTTTTTTTAGAGAGGGTGTAATATTGTAGCATATATAGCGTAGAATTAGAATTTATATTCTTGATCAATATTGCAGCAAATCGTTGAACACAATTTAGCTCTTCTATAACCTAAACAATTACGATGATATCATCTCCTCTGTAATTTCTAAAACTGCCTAAAAGATCTCTTTAGGGCTGCTTTCATTACCAAATTTACAACATTTTCAAAGCCAATAGCAACTTGGGCTTCAAAGATTATTGCTTCTGCCTCTGCAAGCTCAACATCACCATTAAAGCCAGAATTTGTAACAATTGCCCTTAGACCTTCCAAGTTCTTTTAGGCACTACCATCCACATCTACATTAAGCTTGTACTAATTTTCTAAAGAAGGAGTCCGTATGGGCTTATTAGTACTGTTTCTACATTGTTTTATCATCACATTCATAGACCAAAGGGAAACAAATCCGAAACTTTTTTTTCTTAATTTGACATAGTTTTTTTTTTTAGAAAAGAAAGTAAAGCTTTCTAATTGATAAGATTTGAGAGTAACATCATGATCTGGACTGGAAACTCTTCTAGCCATATAACAGAATTCTCAAAATTCAGACCCACTTTTGCTATAGCATGAGCTATGGCATTACACTTCCTTGGAACATACTGTAATGAAGATGCATTCAAGATCTGCAGCTGTTGTTTTATTTCTTCTACTGTCCAAGAAACTTCAGTCAAGCTACTTTTCTTGCTCCACACCAGCTCCACCACTTCTGTTGAATCCGATTCAATAATCATGGGCAAAAATTCTACTTGTTGGGCAACTTGAATGCCAAAAAGGACTGCTTCAGCCTCCATGCTCGCCACTGTTCCCTGGAAGCACACCTTCTTAACAGCTGCAGCAATGATTTTTCCATTGGAATTCCTAACCCCTACCCCCAACCCTGCCTTCAGACCTGCCATTTGAATCGCAGCATCCACATTGACTTTATACTTCCCCTCTGGAGGAGGTGTCCAAATTTGTTGGTTGTTTTGATAATGAATTGATCTAGCTGGACCGTTTTGGGTTTTGATTCTCTTATAAGACTCCACAATAGTTGATGCTCTAGCTGCTATCAGTTTTGGCTCTTCCTGCTTTCCTTCAATTACAAAGCGGTTCCTCGTATACCAAATGGCCCAACATATTGCAAAAATCTGCTCAATCTCTTTCTTCATTCTTCTCGATGCTAGTTCTTGGAGCATACTCAGTATGTCATGCTGAGACAACAACTTCATATCTTCGTAAAAATCTGTCAACTTCCAGACTTTCCGAGTAGCCTTACACTCCATTAACACATGAGTGACATTCTCACTTTTACAATGACATCTTTGACAAGCTGGATTCCCCACCACATTTTTCCTCTATAGATTATTGGCTGTTGGTAATAGATTCTGAGCAGCTCTCCACATGAAAATTTTTATTTTTTTCGGAATCTCATTTGACCAAATTACCTTCCATTGAGTTTAAGCTATCAGAGCACTCCAGATTATCTGGGAATTTCATTCTAACTGCCACCTGGTATCTACTTCTTACTGAGTAACAGCCATACTTATCAAAGTGCCAAATCATCAGGACTTCCTGGGGAGTTCTTGGCAGAGGGGTTCTTAGAATCCTTTATGCCACCTCTTCGGGAAAACATTGCACAACCTTCTCCTCCATCCACTGATTTTTGTCATCAATAAAATCAGCAACAACAGCATTTTCTACTAAATTTTGGTGAGGAACGTAGCTGGAACATTCAAGTTTTTGAATCCAATTCCTGCTGGACACTGAGACCCGGTTTCCATTACCTATTCTCCATCTTAAGCCTTTGTGCAACACTTGTCTCCCCCATAATATATACTGAGACACAGTTTGAATACATATGTAGTCGAAATTCAAAAAAGTGCATAGGTTGCTAGAATGTTATTGCCTCTATCAGGCCCAATATTCATTCATTGAGGCATTTCATCAAATAGTTTTGGATTTTCATCAAACCGTAGGCTTGAGAAGTTTCTCTTTTATCAACCACTGGCAAAATATGTTCAATGATCCAAGCAAGGGTAGTTTGGTCTGCCTAGTTCCCAACAGTCAATGATCCAAGCAAGGGTAGTTTGGTCTGCCTAGTTCCCAACAGTTCCTACGCCAAACGAAGATCAAACGGATATTACAATAAACTAATCAAGCTCAAAATCAACGCGAACAACAAAAGTTCATCATATTGCCGCCTTAATTGGGATACTCCGTACAACCAAAATTTTTATTATAAACCTATCGAATTATACAATTGTGATAAAATTGTTATTCCCTTCGACAACCATGTTTTCCCTGTCTAAGATCAAATTTCACTTCCTTCCATTTGATGGAGTTTTCAACTTTGTTGCCTTGTGATTCATAAGAATATGACTGTAAAAAAACATAAAACAACGTAATGAGCCTTTTATTTATCTCACAATATACTATGTAAATTTATAGCACTTGGGCAAAAGCTACAAGAGAATATTATATTATCTAGTTATCCATTTGCTTGTTGAGCACATTTTCATGTTTAAGGAGAATGTTCTTGACTAATTGTAGCTCATGGACAACATTAGTTATGTTCATTCGATCTGGTGGTGACTCCATTGAACAAGAAACTCCAATTCTGACCATAGAATTGACACTGGCTAATCTGCTGTTGATTCTTGTTTGCCTTTGCCTATAGTTATCAGTACCAGCCAAAATTTCACCATCATTTAGAAGTATTGGATCCACAATGTCCACCACATGATCAGCCAAGGCCATTCTTGCAAATCTATGAAGATTCAAGTCTCCCTCAAACATAACATCCGTGGGTTTTTTTGTTGTCAACATTTCCAACAACAATATTCCATAGCTATAAACATCTCCATTTGTTGACACCCCACTTCCAAGGCCATACTCTACCATTAAAAAAACATAAATATTTCTAAGAAGTTAGAAGTTGTGAAAAGAAATTAAAAAATTAAAAAGAAAGTAAATTATATATTAGAATTTAAGTTATAACCTGGGGCTGCATAGCCAATTGCTCCCCTTACTCCAACAGAGCTATTTAAAGTTAGATTTGAGACGTCTTGATGAAATCTAGCTAGTCCGAAATCACCAATGTGAGTAGACAAGTCATTGTCGAGAAGGATATTGCTGGCTTCAGATCACAATGGAGAATTGGTTCTTGGCAGTGGCAATGAAGATAATCTAGTGCAGATGCCACATTAATTGCAATGATTATTCTCTGAAGAAGGGTGAGTTTCTGAAATCCAATTTCTTAATCTCTTTGTGCAACTGCTTCTGGATGCAACCATTTTTCAAGACTCCCATTTGGCATGTACTCATAAACAATAGCTTTAAAGTCATTACCTTGAAAATCAATACTTGAGCATGAAGTTATGGCCTTGACAAGATTTCTATGACGGATATTTTTCAAGGCTTTGCATTCAGCCTTGAAACTCTGAGAAGCTCCTTGGCGTTGAAGGTTAATCACTTTGATTGCAACAACAGTTCCATCTTCATCAAATACCCCCTTATACACAGAGCCAAAGCTACCCACTCCAATTAAGTGTGTTGAAGAAAACCCATCAGTTACTTTGAGGAGACTTTTGTAAGAGATCATTGGTAGTGTTTTTCTTGTCAATAGTCTTGAAGGCTACCGGGAAGGTCCCCTCCTCCTTTTGTGCCAATAGAAAATGAAAAATGACACCATGACTAATCTTAAAAAGACACTTGCAGTTGAGATTATTATCTTTAGTCTTTGGGAAATCTTCTGACTGCTTGATTCGTGCTCGGGGCATTTGGGTAATTGCAATTCATGTATGCCCCCACAAAGTCTATTACAACCTACAACTGATATTGCACTTGTATTTGCAAAAATTCCCCTTGTTGGTAGCCTCCCCTCAAAATCATTGAAGGATAAGTTAAGATATTCCAAAGAAAGAGCCTCGAGGAATATTGGAATTTGACCAAAAAAATTATTTCGCGAAAGATCGACATTTCGAATACCTCTTGAAGTTCTAAAAAATGAAGGAATGAATCCGTTGAAGAAGTTTTCTGCCAAATAAATCTCTTCAAGACTAGAGCAAAGACCAAGTTCACTTGGAATTTCACCTGATAAGTCATTATTAGACACATCAAAACACCTCAAAGCCTTCAGATTATCGATCCTTGGAGGTATAGATCCAACGAAGTGGTTTTCGGCTAAATCCAGTGAAACTGAAAGAGAGGATATATTGAAAATGTCTTCTGGGATAGTTCCACTGAGTTCATTTGCGAACATTTCTAAAATTGCCAATCGTTCCAAATTTCCTAGACTAGAAGGGATGACTCCTGATAAATTGCTATCGCCTAAGAAAATTTCATATAATGATGACAGATTTCCTAGAGTGGAAGGAATTTCCCCTGAAAAATGGTTGCCACCAAAATCCAAGCCCTGTAAGTTCAGAAGCTTACCCACTTCTTTAGGAATTGAGCCTGTAAATTGGTTTTCCTCAGTCTGTAATGAATATAAGTTAACAAGGTTACCTATTCCTGAAGGGATGCTTCCATATAACTGATTAGTCCCAAGGACCAAAATTTGAAGTTGACTTGATAGATTAGCGATTGAATGTCGTAATGCTCCTCTAAATTGATTTCCGCCTAAACTGAGAACTTGCAATTTGCTACAGTTGGCCAAAGAATTCATAAAGCCCATCTCATCACTTTCCCCGCTTCCTAAATTATTATATTCTAAAAATCTTTCATACCTCCAAAATTGACTGAAAGTTTTCCGAAAAAACTGTTACTCGCAATTTCAACATATTCGAGTTTGGAAGCATTGGATAGTGATATTGGAATGGATCCGCTGAAGAAGTTTTCGTTGGTTTGAAAGAGTTTGAGATTAGGAAAATAAAGACCTGAACTTGGTGGAAGACTTCCATGCATTTGATTTTCAGACACCGAGAAAATGACAAGGAAGGAAAGATTGTAAATGGAAGGAGGGATTGTACCGGAGAGGTTGTTCCGCCAATTCCAAGAGTTTTCAACTCTTTCAATTGACCTAATGAATCTGGAATATTTCCTCCAAAAGGATTCCCAGCCAGAGACAACTTCCAGGGATGTTAGATTCCCGAGAAAAGGTGGGATGCCTCCGGTCAAATTATTTATGGGTAAAGCTAGTTGTTTGAGTCTGTATAGAGAGACAAACTCAAATGGAATACTTCCTACTAGCTTGTTGTTTCCTAAGACTAGCACTGTGAGCCTGGAACAATAAGACAAGTTGGCTGGAATTTTCCCGACGAGGGAGTTATCTGAGAGAAGCAGAGTTTCTAACCTGTGCAGACGCCCAAATTCAAGAGGGATTTCACCTTGGATAGTGTTATTCATAAGATTGATCTCTCTTAGGAAGCTGAGGTTGCCGATGCCAATTTGAGGTGACAGTAAGCCACTTAAGGCTTTTGACCTCAGGTCTAGGGCTGTGACTCTTCTGTGCCTGCGACCACATGTAATGCCCTCCCATTCGTAGAAATGGCGAGAATCATTCCATGAGTTCAGGATCCCTTGAGGGTCATGAGAAATCATTGACTTAAAGGCCTGCAGGGCAGCAAGATCTCCCTCTTCAAAGGTTGCAACTTGCGACAATGTGATGAAAAAAAGAAACATGGATGGAAAATAAAGAGAACGGGTACTCATGTCTACAAGTGAGACGGCAATTTCCTATTTTCCTTGGCTTGCCTTTGCATGTGCGCTTCACCTAGCTTTGACAGTTATAAATTCAACGACATCTTTTTCTTTCTTCTTTTTCTTCTTAATTTGAAACTTGACCGGCCTCGGTCATTTCCAAATATAAATGTTTAATCAAATGACAAGAGAAATGTGAGCATATTATACTTTTGATGTTGTCCATATTTTCTTGTTTGAGCTTTGATATTGACAGGCGTGATTTTATTCAAATTTTGGATCTTTATGAACTAATTTCAAGGTTGTTCCGTCTCCAGTTTTCCTTCTTTGTGGACAAATGCAAGTCTATTCCCCAGAAGGTTCCTTGACTTGAGCTGTTTGTCTTATGCAACATATTCTATTCAACAGAAGGTTCCTTGCCCTGAGCCGTTTGTCCTATGCAACAAATTTAACTGCCAAACAAAAAGTAAAAACACCTAACATTTCCAAAAACACCTAACATTTCCATATGGACTCATTTTCATGATTCTAAAATTTAATATCATATCATAACTCTTTCATAAATTAGTTTTCAGAATTTAATATTCCAAAGCACATTAGAAAATAATCAATATGAATATACGACCAAGTCAGCTTGGGAATGCTACATATATTTTCTCTTTCTTTGTAAAAATTTACAAGTAATAATTTCGGCTTGGTTGGTTGTTTATGTTTTTTTCAAATGATGCTCTAAGAATAAGTTGTTTGATTGATTAGTTTGCGTTTGATATGTGTCCCATGGCATAGAGACATAAATTCATGCATGCCCACATATATGCTTGAGTATGTGTAAGCTGTGTGGATTTTTCTCTAGTTTATGTTAGTATGCCCGCTATTGCAATTCAGAACACCATTTCGCAGGAAAATATGTGTATCTTTATCTCCATTTTGTGAAGTGAGCAATCCCTCCATTGTCCAAGATGCTGGAGTCAGACTGTACGACCACATCCACCATTTCGGAATTTGCTGAAAATTTATATTAGCAGTCATTCGAAACTCAAAACTATAATTTGCTGAAAATTTATATTAACAGTCATTCGAAACTCAAAACTATCAACATATTCTATGCTAAGCAATCTTCTTCAAGTTCTAATTCTGTTCAAGTGTGCTTGGTTCATTATACATGCTCTGGATTCCAACTACAGAGTTATTGCCTAACTTCTCTATTGAAAGAATCATTTTATTATTCCATAATTGCCTAACTTGTATGTTATATTGGATACAAGCTTGGTTCACTTTCGCACGCACTAAATGCAATCAGAATTTTATCTATTTTGGCGTTCTTTTTATTTAAGGGGAATTACTATGTAAACCTTTAGCATCATAAATATAGTTGTTTTAACATGGGGGTCAAAATGCAATCGAAGCTTTGTAGTGTTTCACAAGTAAGCTGTATGTATATTAGGGATGGTAATGGAGAGCAGAGGGAGGAGATCGATCTCTTGTACTCATCTCTAATATTTTATTTTTAAACCCAAAAAAATAATATAGCAAAATTATACAATTTCAAAAGAATAATATAACAAAATTATACAATCCCAAAAGAATGAGATGATCATAATGTCCTAACAAAAATTATCTATATTTTCTGACATCATCACGTGACCAAAATTCAAAATATATTTACAGTCACTGAGTTGATCTGGTATACTTGCAACCTCCTATTGGGGGAGGGGGAAATATAATAAAACGGGATGAGTATAAAATTTAGTGAGTGGATAGTAATTTTTTGAAAATAAATTTAACTTAAAAACAATTTTAATCATATCATTTCTAAACATGGTTTCATCAAACCATATACGGGAAAACATTAATAAATCATTTAACATGTAAATCATATTACTAACCTTCAAGAGCATATATAATAACATATGTAATAACCATGGAAATCATATCACAATATCATATAAAATACACAAATCTAAAATCATCACTAAACAAGCACCCAGGGGAATAATTTCGTCGTATCCGGGCCTCAATGGATGGACAATGGCATATTATTTAGGTACCATCATGCTCCAAAGCTATACAGATAGACGGGAAAATGTCATCTCATATATTATCATAGCTGTGCACGGATGATCAAATCCCCAAAGGATAAAAATGTCCAAGCACACGGCCCCAAGCCTCTATGTGTATTCAGACCGACTCCAAAGGCCTCATCATATCAATATCATTGTAACTAGAGAAAGGTATTGTCCAATAATTTACAAACAACGCCTTATACACGTATACATGAACATAAAATCATACTATAAATCTCATTTTCTTTCTATTTAACATATTTTAAATCTATCTTCTTTTTACTATCACATCTAAATCCATTTTTCTTGTTTTTAAAATACTATAATATATTATCCAAATTCGATACGGAAAAACATTAACCAAACATTTCAATAAAATATCAATGTGGGAATTAAATCCATTTTGAGAAAATCATTAAATCAAAACATTTAAAATACTTATTTCGCAAGCATATTTTACTATCATAATTAACTATAAAAATAGGTTTTGTATATTCCACTCACAGTGACGATGCTCAGATTTGGTTATCGTCCACACCTGTGGATCAGTTCTCGTTCGCGAATCCTCCTAAATCAAGGAAATCACATAATTATTTTTCGTAAATCTAAATTAGGACTAAATTTATTCAACAAACTCGAAACAAACATCTATCCATAATTTACAATTCTCGTGTCAATAAAATCACCAAAATACCCTGCGTTCGTTAATCATTAAAATACTCCAAAATCATAAATTAACGAATCACCATCAGAATAGTAATTACCGGGCAATCCTTAATTTCAGGAATTACTAAAATATCCACAGGGTTTCAAATTAAAAAATCACCCTCAAAATGGAAATTACTGAATTGCCCTCGCAGGTCAACGGGGACCGAAATTTAGTCAACGGTGGCTACGAGGCTCAAGTCTGAAGGTTTCGGCCACAATGGGTCCAACAGTGCCAGCGGTGACTTCCCATGCAACACGGTGGCGGTGGAAATCTAGCTCGACAACTGTGTAACTCCAACGACTGAACCACGGCAAATCGATGGCTTTCAATGGCTTTGATGGTCGGAGATTCAAAAGGGAGTCATGGGTAACAAAACCCAGCCGGTGGCGTCACCCAAAACTTGCGAAAATCCCGGCAAAGCAAGATGGAAAAGTTGCGATTTTTCAAACTTTGGTCGCCAACGTTCTAGCTGTTTTCCGGCTACCTAGACGGCGGGGGAATCATAGCCGGTATTCAAGCTTCATATTGGTACCTCGCTCGACCGATAAGGTGGCTGGAAATTGGAGATCTGTTCGGGTCGGGTTCGCGGTTTGGGTCGGGTGTCGGGTCAGCTTTTGGTAGCTTCCTCTCTCTCTCTCTCACGCGTGAATAGGGGTGGGCAAATCGGGTTTCGGTTCGAGTTGTTCAAGTTTCGGTTTGGGTTTCAACCCATTCGGATTGGAGAATTGAACCCAATCGGGTTGAAAACGCTAACCCGAACCAAACCGAACCGAACCGAATTTAATCCGGTTCGGTTCGGTTTGAGTTGGCAATTCGGATCGGATTGGGTTGATAATTCGGGTTAAACTTTTGGTTCGGGTTAATTTGGGTTAGTTTGGGTTAGAATGAATTGGAACAATTTAATCTAAAAATTCTAACAACAACCACTTAAAATCTAAAAATTTTAATTCCAAACATTCTTAACAATAAATATCAACTACAAATCATTCTTAATAACATTTAAACAATTTAAAAATCTCAATTCCAAACATTTCAAACATCCTTAAGGAACGATTTAATCCAAAAATTATAACAACCACTTAAAATCCAAAAATCTCAATTCCAAACATCCTTAATAACAAATATCAACTACAAATCATCTTTAATAACATTTCAATAATTTAAAACTCTCAATTCCAAATATTCCAAACATCCTTCAGGAACAATTTAATTCAACAATTATAACAACCACTTAAAATCCAAAAATCTCAATTCCAAACATCCTTAATAACAAATATCAACTACAAATCATCCTTAATAACATTTCAACAATTTGAAACTCTTAATTCCAAATATTCCAAATATCCTTAAGGAACAATTTAATCTAAAAATTCTAACAAACACCACTTAAAATCCAAAAATCTCAATTCCAATCCAAACATTCTTAACAACAAATATCAACTACAAATCATCCTTAATAGCATTTCAACAAGTCTTTTTAAAGTTAACAAAACATAAAACATGTAGTCAAGTACAATAAAACTACAAAAATTACAAATCTAAAAATTAAAATGGCTGAATTAAAAAAAAAGCTTCAACCCGAACGGGTTGAAAATTCGGTTCAGGTTGAAATTTAACCCAACAAGTTGAAGCTTTCAATCCATTCGGGTTTCACCGGTTAACCCAAACCAAACCGAACCGAACCTGAAATAAATTTCGGGTTCGGTCCGAACGCCCACCCCTACGTGTGAATATGTTTCCCCTCTTTCCAGCTTCTTTTTTACTTTTATTTATTTTCCTTTAACTGCTTTTTTTTTATCTTTCCTGCATATGTTACATCTCATCCCTTTGAAAATGGGAGTGATGAAAATTCTCAAATAATAAAAGGGAATTACCAAAGTATCTGATTTTTTGAATAACTGATATTTTTATTTTTTAAACTTAATTTAATCATGTTAAAGTATAGAATTATATTATTGACACAAAATCATCAAAATAAAATAAAGTAATTAAAATAACTTCTTTTAAATTAAGTAAATGTAATCAAAATTATAAGATAATTTTTTAATTAAGCAAAAGTGGAGTTTCAAATTAAGTTGAACACATCCATAAGGTGATCGCTTAGTATAAATCATCAACAAAATTATCTTCACCAACCTTCAAGTGTTTATATTAACTATTATTTATATTATTTCTACAAATATTATGATTTTTTTTACATCCGCACCGTTACAATCTAAAATTTAAATGTATTTACTAAAAATTTTAGAAGAATTAAAATAAAAATTAAAAATTAAAATAGGAAAATGGGGAGGGAATGAAGATCTCACCAAATCCTCATTCCATCTTAATAAGATTTTGGATATTAAATTGTCCTTATCTCTCCCTAAAAAAATGAGTATATATAAAATTATCACAGTACCCTATCCTAATGGGGAAAATCTATGGAGCCCTCATCCTCGTGGAAATTTTTGTCATTTACCCTATCACAATGGAAAAAATCTATGGAGCCCTCGTCATCACAAAAATTTTTGCCATTCCTAACGTATCTATGGATGGATTATCCTCATGAGAACTCCTGATCAAAAGGGAAGAGAGATTCTTGCAAGTCTTTAGCTTCTCTTAATTAAATGGATGAGTTTTGGGCGAAGAGCATTTACATGTATGGATTCGTGAAAGTGAAGAATGCGTACTTGAAGCTTAAATCAAACTATTTTACTATAATTGAACATATTGTATATTAGATTGAAATGTATTGTATTAAGTGTATTAAAACTTTCTTTTAAAAAATTGTATATTTTCCTCATCAAACAATATGAGATTAAGCACACATGGTGTGAATTGATAACACCTCCTTTA
This sequence comes from Citrus australasica, assembly GCA_029618585.1. NCBI lineage: Eukaryota > Viridiplantae > Streptophyta > Magnoliopsida > Sapindales > Rutaceae > Citrus > Citrus australasica. The sequence continues at coordinate 1,490,397 of JARCIV010000006.1, forward strand.
TGGTATAACATTTATCTACAAAAGTTTAAAATTTAAGCTCATCATAATAGAGGTAAATATTTTTTTTTAGTTCATCATGCACTCTACTCTATTTTAAAAAGATAATAATAATGATTCTGCACCCAAATGAACCAAAAATTTTTTAAAAAAATGGTTTAGAAGACCTTTTTGACTTTAATTAATGGAAAATTCTTTTTTTAATATTATATAATTTTACAAACCTTTTGATACGTGCATCAAAAAGTCTGTTAATCTTAGGTAGTGTTTGTCTATTTTTGTCTAAAAATCTGAATGGGCCTAAATTTTTCTAAAGTCTGAATAGGTCTAAATACGAAAATTTGAATAATATGTTTGTTTTTATTTTTTTAATATATGAATATAAGTGGTATCTTATTTGTTTTTATAATAAAAAATATCTTTAACTTGATTCTTTAACATTTACATCCTTGTAAATTAAAATAAAAAAATAGGATTCTATTTTATAGTTTAGGAAATAAATTATTTTATAGAGACATTTCTAGAATATAATATTTACTTATCATTCAGACCTTTTTCTGTTCAGATAAAAGTCACAAAAGTCTATTTTTTCTGTTCAGATGTAAATGTTTGAAAGTCATAAATAAGTTACAAAAATAAACAAGTAAATTTTAAAAAATCCTGAAATTAATAAAATTTTAAACTTCAAACATTTAACAAACAACCTTTTAGTCTCAGTGTAGCATAGTTGAAGCACAAACACAAACCCTCCGCCTTGATTATAAGGTGTAGAAGTGATCTACCGCTCGGTGAATTTAGTAGGAATTCAAATATTTCCAATGCAATATGTGTCAGCACTCCCAAAAAAAACAAATTCCTTATTCGGTAACGTAAATAAATACAACGCATCACCATCAAACTTCGGATCTTGATACCAATCAATCAAGAGATGATTTTGAGTCGAATTGTGTACATGTGTACAGATTCTGAATTGGAACCAGAAGGACAATAGAGGCCGCATTTTGATGCATGCAGACAAAATAGGCTAAAATTTGAAACTACGGCGGCTGATTCCATTCAATTATTCTTTTATTCTTTGAACCTTTAATTGCATATATCCAATAGTCATACCCCCATCTGTAATTAGATACCACGAATCAGAATTTTGTCAATTGATTTCCTTCCCCAACACCCCCCCCCCCCCCCCAAAAAAAAGGGGCATTTTGTAATTGAAGCATGTGCACTAGGACATTCTTTGCCGTTTGTGTATCTGATGGACTCTGTATATATTATCTTTTTCTTTTTCAACAATGCTACATTGATAAAAAAAAAATTAGGTAATAAAATTTTGACAAAGGCATCAACATACTAAAATATCGAGATAATTATCAATCAACTTATTTTTCGTCAAGATATTTTAGTCTTTTTATGTTTTTGTCAAAATTTTGTAACCACTTTTTTCTTTTTGTGCGTCAAAATAGCATTTTTTTTTCCCAAAGATAAAAGGATGAACAGAGCTCAAATCAAACTTTTAACTTTTATTTCTTTAAAAATTAAATTTGAGTGACTTGTCAAATAAACTGCTTTCACATGACTCGGTTAGACCATTGGATATTTAGCTGAATTTTGCGAGCAACTTGGTTGTTGGAATTTAGCTAGATTTGGATATAACTAGCTAGCATAAAAAGCGTCATGGCGGGATGTATAATAGTTAATAATTTGACTGAAATTTTTGTTCAGCAGTTACGTGAAATGAACTTGCTTTAATTTTAAGATTGCATTATTGCAGTTGTTTTCTTTCGGAATATGATTTGTCCATTAATACTTTTGCAAAACCTATTTCAAACCGCCACAGATTCATTTAAATTATACAATAATATTGACTAAAGAGACTACTTGAGTACATGCATTTTGATCGAATAAAAGGTTTGAGTTATATCCAAAAATCAGACAAAAGTAAAATACAGATTTCGGAAATCATCACATTTCGTACCAATTCCCTGGTTTTGTTGTCACATTGTGACATAACAAGTACCAATAAGTCTAGTTAAATTAATCAAATTCACGCTCTCATTTCTTCCATATGCCCTGTCAACAACTGATGAATATCAGCGTCGATCGATGGTGGCGTTGGAGGTATGCTCGTTCTCAGCAGCGACGTCGATAACAGCGGCACGGCCAATGTTGGCTTTGGCTTCCAAATCCTTCACTGGGACAACACAATCTCTGGTCAAGGATACATCATTATTCTCTATATGTTCTGCTTCATCTTTGAACTTGTTATAAATATCACCTTGGTAAAAGTTTTTGGTCCTTAGCACCAAAATAATTGAAACAATACAAGCAAAAAATGTTGCTGCTGAGATTGTAACAAAGGCTACTCTGTAACACCGCGCGCCAATGCAATTCAAGCTGCCTTTTCCTTGCTTCAAAGCCTCTCTGTCATATAACCGACCAGCCACTCTCACATTGAAAATATATGACCCAATCGGACTTGAAACTGATCCCACATTGTACAACGTTGAGTAATGTTTAAGGCCAAATAGTTCTGATATGATTGTGACCAATAATGACAATTGTGCTCCAAGGCAAAAGCCTATAATTATTGAAGCAAAGTAGAGAGAATTATGGACAGCAAAGGCAATCAAAAGATGGCCAATACAAGAGAATAGAATAACAAGAGTGAGCAGCAGAGGACGAGGGAACTTATACTTGGCTAAGAAGATCTCAGAGGCAAAACCGGCAACAATTCGTCCCAGAAAATTCCATATGCTTATAAGCGATATGAAACTCGCAATGCTATGTGTCGGATAGGCTAATGCCTTGCCTATCTGACCCATGTTATCGATGGCTGCCAATGCGCCGCCAATGCTACAAGTTGTTGCCGTGAACAGAATTAGCATATCAATGCTGAAAATTGCTTGTAACAAGGCATAGTCGTCGCCTCTCTCAGGTTTCTTGGAAACAGTTTTCAAGCTAAAAAGTGTCAAGAAATTTGTTTTCACATTCAGTGCTGGAATCGCTTGATCATAATGAGCATCCAAGGCTTGTAATTTGTTGCCCTTCCAGATATTTAGTTCTTGTTTTATGACAACAGCAAGTGGGATGAAGAGTGAAAGAACAACTACAACTGAAGCAGTGGCAATATACTCACTTCTTGTAAACCTGAGCTTGTTTTGAATGATGATTGTCACCATTATAAATCCAGCCAAGACCAGCAAAATATAGAGGAAACTGTGGAAAACTTTGAGCTCATTTTCTGGCCTAGCGATCTTAATAATCCGAATTGTTGGAATAAAAACAATGGGAACAATGGTAGGAAGACAAGCAAGCAGTAAGATAAGAGCCTTTGTGTTGTCTCCATTTACGGCATGGTAGATTTGTGTCATGATTGCACCACTAAGACCAATAAGACCCTTCAAAAGGCCTATAACAACGCCTCTGCTTTCCGGAAAATTCTTAACACATGTGACTAAAGCTCCAGTGTTTGGAAATGACTGTGAATTTGCACCAATCAACATGTACAAACACATTTGCCACACATGGGGTTTGGCGCCTAAACGATGAGAAACACTCAACCAGATCATAAAAAAGCCAAAAAAGTTCATGATTGAACCAGATAACAGAACAATCCATGGCGGCGCAACCTCATAGGTTAGCCCTGCCAGGACTCCAAGATTGCCACCCAAGTCCTTGAAGAAGCTTATCAAATTGAGTGTGGTCTGATCATAGCCTAACGATGATTTTATGTCGTTAGAGTATAAACCAAACATGTAAGATGAGCCATTTACTGACATGATTAAGAGGGTAGCAAAGAACATGAACCATCTGCTAGCAAGCAAATGCAAGCCAAAGCCCTTTACCTCTCTCCAATTTGTGCCAATACAATTGAACTTGGACATAACCATTTTACTCTCAAGTTCTAATTCCCTCTAGTAACAGCTGCTTGACGTTTGATTTTGATAAAATTTTGTAAGAGAAGCTGAATCAATTTATTGGACATTTTGAAATGAAAAAATAAATGATTATCTTGTGACCCATAATACTACTTGTTTATAATTTTCCTGTACAAGTGAAAAATTAAAAATATTGGTGCTAAATTATATGATTGTCTTGTCTTAATTGTCGGCTTTACTTGTCTTCTTGTTTATGAAATTAAATGGAGTTTATAATTGAGGTCAATACCATGCTAAGGCTACTTGGTATTAATTAATTAAATGAACTTATTAATTTCGATTTCATCATTTTGTTGCTTTTGGTTTGTATGTATTAAGGAAAAAGCAATAAAATAGTTGAATAAGTTTGTTAACAATATTGAGGGCCAGTTCAGTAATATTGTAGTTTTTAAAATAATAATTATTAGTTGTACTGTAAAAATAATTAGCTATAAAAAGAATTAGTTAAATATTTTGTAAATTTTATTTTTAAAAATACTATCAGTTTTAAAGGCAGTTGTATGTGTTTAGTAAATTTTACTTTTAAAATGATGTAAAAATACAAATGACTAAATTGGATATAACGTTAAATAAAATTTATTTACAAATTTATGAACAAGTATCTAAAAAAATTTTATTGTATATATATATAATAATTGATAACTAAAATAAATTTTTATATTACTAATTTATTTTGTTATATCAATATAATTAGTAATAATAACAATCTCTTTAAATTTTCTTATTTATTTCCTAATTAATACAGATAATTTTGACTTTTTATAATATATGTGAGGATATATATAGTGTATTAAGTATAAAAGTAATTTTCGAAATCAGATTTAGAAAAAATTATTTCTTCTCTACTTTTCAAAATCTTCATAAGATAAGGTAATTTTATAAAAAATAATTTTTAAATGATTTTACCAAATACCAAAATTAACTTTGAGTTTCAAAGTTATTTTTTAACCGTCTCAAAATAATCCAAATAGGCCCTGGAAGCCTCACTATTTTTAAAGAAGAAAAAGATTGAAAACATCATTGAGGCAACTGAATTAATTATAAGTTGCCAAATTTTTTAAAAGTTCAACAGTTTATTATTAAAGAAATTTTTGCCTATCTCATAAGATTTGACAAACGTCAATGTACACCTACAAATTTTGACACGTCATCAAATCAACACCTATTCTAATTTTAACATGTCAAATTTCGCTATAAAATAAGACGATTAATCTAGAAAACATAACAGGTTTCACTGAAAATATATATATCGCAAAAAAATTACAAGTATGAAAAAAAAAAGTCAAAATAACCTCTTTGAATGACTCAAGACACTAAAATAACATAAGTTTGAATCTCACCTAAATAGAAATTTGATACATACACACCCACACACAGAGGCAATGGCTTTTACCTCACCAAAAAATAAATAAATAAAATTATTACTCAATTAAATTAAAATAATGATAGAAATTTGATACATACACACCCACACACAGAGGCAATGGCTTTTACCTCACCAAAAAATAAATAAATAAAATTATTACTCAATTAAATTAAAATAATGATATTTAAAAGATAAATAAAATAAAATATTATTTTTATGAAATGAAAACTACAAATTACAAATAAGAAAAAATATGAAAATAAATTATATCAATATAGTTTACACCACATCCCAACTAGGTTGACACGTACTTAATTATCTTTTATTTGCATATTGCGATCATTTTAAACACTAAAAATATTCCTAAATTTTAATATTTATTTTCATTGTCATCATCTTCGTCAACTTTAACACGAACATTATCATTGTCACCGTCATTCAGTTGTAATTCATGAGTTGCTATAATTTATTTTATCTACGCAACACATTATTTCTGATTGCGTATCTGAACTTTTTTCACTTCATAAGTAAAAATCGCTATCGCTTCTAAAACCTAAGAAGAATCAGAAATATACTTCCAAAATATGGGAACATGAAAAAAATCATGAACTCCTGATAACTCTGAAGATAAGGCCAAACGATAAGAAAAGAATTTTCAATAAATTGAAGGTTTTAAATGCTATTAACTTCTACAGATAGATGCACAATCAAAGAGATTACAAGAGTAAATTTTTTTTTTTTTTAGATGTAAAAAAAAAAAAAAGAGCGATAACGATGAAGTTGCGGTGATGGGGTTTGGAGACACTGAGAGTTATGTAAACTCGCCTGCTGAAGAAATTAACTACAATACACGAATTCAAGATTTGGGGTGATGAAATTACAATCAAAGTAATTAGAGTTTAAGTTATATATGTTCAGAGAAACAAACTAATTGTTTGATAAACTTGTCGTTAACAGTAAATTTAGTTGTGGTTATTTTAAGAATTAAGAATAAATTTTTTATTGAATTTTAAGTGTTCTAAGTAATTTTTAGCCTAAAAAGCCATGCATATAATTCAAATAATGTAGTGCATTTAAATTTATTTGGTTGAGTTGGTGATATGTTTCGCTTACACTTAAATAGATATTTAAAATAATAAGGAAATTCATACAATAAAATTTGGAGGAGTGAGTAGCTATAATTACCTCAGAATTCGTCGAATAACAGTATCATAATGCACATATTAACTGGTTTGATATTACAAAAAATTTAACGTGTAATTAACGTGCAAGGGTATCCAAAAAATTTGCGTATACGAGTTTAAAAAATCCCAACATTACATATATAGTTTATGAATTATGATCGATGTTAATTTTTTTTTTATATATTATGTATGTAATGGAATCAAATCAATTTCGTTGAGGTGGTGATACATTTTGTGTGCAATTAATTAGATATTAAGAAGAATACGCAAATTCAAAGGGCCGTAGGATTACAAACTGGAACGCATGGCCTCCAAAATGTTTCACTGCCCGCATCCATGAGTGCAATCCCCCTTGTGCTTAAATCAGCCCTGATCTGATCACTCATTGAGAAATCTTTATTTTTCCTGGCCGTTGCTCTTTTCTTAATCACTCATTGAGAAATCTTTATTTTTCCTGGCTGTTGCTCTTTTCTCAATCACTCATTGAGAAATCTTTATTTTTCCTGGCTGTTGCTCTTTTCTCAATCATAAACAACACATCAGCTTCCACCAGTCTTGCTCTCTTTAATGCCTTGTCTTTTAACTGCTGCAAAACCTGTCCAAATACATTTTTGTTCAGCTCTTAAATGTCAAATAAATGGAGAATATTAACAAAAACAAGCAAAAGGATCAGAAAGGCCTCTTGACCTGGGAGAAACCGCTGCGTGGCAGCAATCCCAGAACTTTTAGTACTTCTTTAACCTTGTTCTCTATTTTACGAAGAGACCGAATCATGACTAATTGCTGATTCTTGGGTTGCTTCTTCTTCAATTATAAACCAAAAAAGGGGTTTTTTTTAATATTAAAAAAGAAAGTGTTATTCCACACATACAAACACTGACAAAGAGGGGGGGGGGGGTCGCATTTCCAACCAAGTACCAAATGAGTACCTTGAGCATGTTCAAATGACTGTTTATGAATGTCAAGGCATCTTGGAAGACACCAGTTAGAAGGAGTGATGTGTTCAAGTCATCTGACATTCTTGCATAACTTGCAGATTCTTGAAGCAAAGTTGAGCAGGAGCGCTGATGCGATCCTTTTCGCCATCATCTTCTTGGAATACGGCAAACAAAGCAACTTCACAATCTAGCAATGTCTAAACAAGTACAGCAAACTCAAATGTATTAATATAGGTACAAAAATGTACATGCATCTTTCAGTATTTGTTTCCTTCTCACTTCTGCGGAGTAGTAAATTCAAGGAACAGATAAACTTAATAAACACTGAGTTATTCATGCATTCAAGTGGTAATTGATGAAAACAAAGCATGAGATTCTATCTAAACTAAGTTTCTCGTACAATATCAGTTAACCGATTGCAATGCAGAATAAACAAAATCTGCTAGAAATTCAACAAGAATAGAAGTGGGTGCATATAGATTAAGATGCCGGCAGAACTTGACAAACAATCTAATGAAAAGTGTTCAGTACCTAAATAATCTTCAAACCTGATATATGTAAAAAATGGAATCTGATGCACTTTCCAGTTGCATGACTGAATAATTGAGGGGAGAACGATAGTGTGCACTTATTAAGAAGTGTCTCAAGGCAGGTAGGCTTAACAATTTAGTCCGACCCTATTTTTGGCCCGATTGATCCGAAATTAGGGATTTGACCCGAATTTTGAAATTTAGGGTCGGATTAGGGTCAAAATTTTAAGGCCTGAACAAATTTAGGGTTAGGGTCGGGCTTAATGCCGACCCGACCCTATTTTAAAAAAAAAACTAACAAAAGTTAACATACGCACACAACACATCCTCACAACATCACACATTGTGTGTTTTTAATTTAATTGCATTGTGTTTTTATTTGTATAAGACATGAGTTTTTTTATTTTTTATGTCGGGTTGTTGAATTGAATTGTGTATGACTAAAATGGTTGTAGAATTACATTGTGTGTTTTTAATTTAATTGCATTGTGTGTTTTTCATGTTGAATTTTAGAATTAATTTGTGTGTGGGGTTGAAATAGTTGTGGAATTGGTTGAAATTGTTGTGGAAAGTGGAATAGAATTGTGTTTGAAATGGTTGAGTAATTGTCGAATTGATTCAAATGGTGGTGGGAAATGGGAATGAATTGTGGGGTTAACTATTTCGGTAGGGTCGGGTTGGGCCCGATCCGATGTTGGCCTGATTCAAGTCGAATCGACTAAATAGTGTTTGGAATTTTTTAGGGTCGGGTTTCAAATTTCTTTTAATCAGGTCAGATAGGGCTTGGCCAAGCCCGAGCCCGACCTAACATTTTGCCATTCCTAAGGCCAGGGGATGATATCGCTCAGTAATCTACAAAAGTGAGATGTGTAAAACACTAGTACCATGAAACTGCAGCTCACTTTAAAAAAGCAGACCAAAGCAGGGGCTTGGCTCGCCTGGCCAATTGTGAGAAAATTGCCAGATGATTTTGACTTTTTCTCATTGTTGATAGTCGCATGGCCATTGTGCATCCAGTACCTTACACAGCTCTCTTGGCAAGCAGCACGATTCTGGGCAATCTCATTCTCATGATGTGGAAAAATCAAATCAATTCCACCACCATGGATATCAAACTTGAAAGTCAAATAACGCGCACTCATGGCACTGCATTCTATGTGCCACCCCTGGTCTTCCTTGACCCTATGGGCTGTCCCAACTTTTCTCTCCAGGCTTTGCTGCCTGCAAAGTTAAAGGGGAAAAAAATCAGATTATAAATGACCAATCATGTCCAAATTTTTTTCAAGCAACTTTATTCGGCATCCCACCCGAGTTTGATTCCTGGAAGTAAGGGCTAAAACAAATCGATTTGGGCTTCACCCACCACCACTTACCTTTAAAAGCATATTTAAAAAAATAACCAAAATGTCAATATTTAGCAGCTTTAATAGGAATATAATATTCAAACCTTCCAAAGGGCAAAGTCAGCAGGATTATGCTTTAGAGGGTCAACAGCTACACGCTCACCAGCTCTATTGTTTTCCAACCTCTGTCTCGATAATTGGCCATAGTTGGGAGACTTTTCAACATCAAAGAAAACATCTCCTTCAACCACATATGCACAGCCATTGTTGATAATCTACATGATACAAAGAGTGCTTAAAGGTAGATCTATTATATTCCAATAATCACCATCCATTTTGTAGATTGATTTCTATTCAATTTCTATATTTACTCATTATGTTGAAAATCAGTATGACCGAGAGATTTATTAAATCTTTCTAGGGTACTCTTGATAGAAATAGGCTACTCCTAATTCTCTCGTTCAAGACTAAGAACAATTCATCACTAGTCTTAAATTTCTATTTGCATAAAATAATTCAAAACAAGAACTTGCCTAAATTATTATGATAACTAACAAAACGTATCAATGGATATCATTGTTATATTGCAAAGTTGGTTTTACATATATCAAGTCATTCATGAAGAGGGAAACTTTACCTCTGTGCTATTATAAAGAAAGAATGACTCTGATGTATTCTAATAATACCATATATATTTTAGATTGCCATGCCACTATTGAAAGAATTCTCAGAGACAAATAGAGCATAAGTACAAGAACAAATCTGGGTTATCATATCCGTGATTTGTTTCATGTGTCCAGACACAGGGCTGTTTGGTGATATTCTTCACAATATCGTTTACTCAAACTTAAGGAATCTTCCCCTAGCTCATTTGCCCGACAAATTATCTGCATAGGTCTACTCATTAGCAACTCTACAAAATAATAAAGAAAAGAAGAACCCCCCCCCCCCCCCCCCCCAAAAAAACAAAAAAAAATAGTAGTCTGACAGAAACATTTTATTTACCCAACCAATATGTAAAAGCGTCCATTAGGACAAGAATGATACGTATCACAAAAATAGATGTCCATGAATTGTTAAAGTTGGAAAGGTACATAATCCATGCTTTACATGATCCAACTAGCTGTGTTTAAAAAGTGCTTCATGGAACATTCATGAAAATCACAATGCATCAAATCAATGTTATCTCCATTGATTTGTAAAGTTTTACTACATTACTGATTTTTCACATGTAATATTGTTTCCTCCTTCCCACAACAATGTAATAAATTTCAATTCAGCATCTATGTCAAATACATATTTTAAAGAACCACTCTACAATTGACCCATTAAAAATTTCAGTTTAAAACCATGATATACAGCCATCCCAGTATATTATTTATTATGAAGATTCTCTCCTTGTCGTCTATATCAGTGAAATTCCGCACATAAGTTACTTCATACTTTAGATGTTTTAAGTATCTGCAAACTCGAAATCACATTAACCAAATTCTAGTTTCATATATCAATTGTAAACCCTTTTAAAATTATTTCGAGTACATAGAAAAACAAAAACACAAAAACAAAAGAAATATAAAACAAAACAACCACAGTTTCTGCACATATCATGCTCATTTAAAAACTCAATTATTTGATCCACTGAAAGAAACAAATGAATGACCCAAAAAAAAAAACCGAAAAAAGGGTTAATCAGTATTAAGTTGCATTCAAAGCTTCAAGCTCCATATCTTTCCTCTATAAGATGATCCAAAATTGTTACTCTTCCAGCCAAATTTAAGTACATTTTATGTTGACAAAATTAAAGTATAAAAGTTGTCTACAAAGAACCACCCTCAATCCCTCATAACAATGTATAACTCCAATCACTTGTGCATACATTTTCATGTAAAAAAAAAACTACCAAAACTGTACCACTTATGCTGTCCACTCACACACTATCCACAATTTTGCACAACATAAATCACATTGCTCTCCTAGGTGTATTGCGTCATAATAATTATTTATGGTTTGGATTGATTTCTAATTTTATCAAATAATATCAAGTTCAGATCATTTTTTTTGGCTAAAGTACCAGAAACTCCATACAGAGTGGCGTTGGCTTTTATTTAATTACTCACTATACATGTTGAATCAACAAACGCTAACATCTATGTTAAAAAACTCGTCTTTTGACAAAAAACCAGTTTAGGACAAAAACAAAGAACAATTGGCGTGAAGAGCTCATTAATCTGACAAAAATTACCTGTAAAGAATGTCGAAGGAGATGGCAGCACGAGCGTGGCTGAGATGGCTAAGGTCATATGCGGTGACGCTACAGACGTACATGCCAACTTTGCCAGGAACAATTGTCGTAAACAGTTCTTTCTGTTGCGTCATCGAATTGTAAACGATCAAATCCATGTTTGGAGCTGCAGTGGTAGTTTCCTTAGATGTCTCCATTGTGAATTTCGAGAAACCCTAAACCTAAAACCTGACTTGGAAATTACACACCGAAAAGATGAAACATTAAACGAGTGTGGGTAAGACTTTGGAGATTCGGGTTCGGTTTGGTTTTTTTCAAAAACTAAACCAAACCTATTTTACAAATAGAGCTTTTTATAAACAAAAAAATTTTATTTAAAAAAAAAAGAAGACCATATGCTCTGTTTCCACTTTCTTAGTTAATCTCCCAAGTTCAGATCTTTAAGCTAAAACACTTCCATACCATTAACCGAAGCTCAAGGAAGCTTCCTTTTATTTATATTATCATGGTCCATGGAACATGAAATACGACCAATGCAATGCCAACAAAGCCAAATCTAAAACCACCACACGATGCAAATAAACTTTATAAATGCACAATAACTTTTAAATCCGTGTATTTGTTAATTTTACACTCTCTACAAACTGAACCTGAAACCATTAGATTCGCATCTATCTTACACTCATCTTTTACTATAAGGTATAAAGAAGCAAGAGTTTGTCAATAGAGTAAATTTATGATGCTGGCTGCGGTAATCAAGATTCTAATAATTCTGCATTAGCCATAGTCTAAAACCATGTCCACATCCACTAGTTTAACATGTGGCACAGGATAGGCGCATTACGCGCTGAAGCAAATAATCAATACAAAGTGATTTGGTGGTACGCATGTTGTACCAAAACAAAAACACCCACACGAAGCCGTATGTTTCTGCAATGTCTCCACTCCAAGAAACCAGAAAATAAAAATAACAAAGGACAAGCGAAAGAAATAGAGAAGACGAAACAGATAGACAAATTTTAACACACTAGATATTTAAATTAGAACAAATATAGATCCGAAACTAACTATGTTACTAATTTAATTACTTAGCTTCTTCAATCCTCGTGATTGAAACTAAAACATATATAGTAGAAATCTGATTTCAGCAGTAGTATTCAATCGAATGAAGCATTTGAGGAAGAAAATAGTATTAAAAAATAAATAAATAACAGAACTCACAGTCACAACGCGGCAGGAGTAGCAGTCGATGGAACCACAGCACGACAGTGATCGACGGAATCACAGCGCGATAGCTGCAGCGATCGAAGGAAACACGGCGCGCAGGAGGTGGGATTGAGGGAATCACAGCCCTGCTACGAGGGAAGGAAGGGAACCAGCGGCGACGAGAATATAACAACGATCTTCACAGTGGCTGGCTCGTTGGCCGTACGTTTGTGGCTTTAGATTTTTCTTTTCGCGCCAGTTTGGTATAACTTATGCAATAAGTCAAGTGTTTATTTAATTGATAAGTTCTTATTAAAAATTTTATTATTATTTATTTTTTAATAAAAATTTTAAAAGTTAAATAAATTATTTTATCTCTGTTAATAAAAATTTTAAAATAAAAATTAAATTTTAAAAAATTAAAATATTTAAAATATCATTAACTTATTTGACAATCTTATTTTTTGTTTCATGACATAATTTTAAAAAATTTATATATTAAAATAATTTTATAATTTTTAATAAAAGTTTTTATTGACAGCCAAACAAAATAATTTTTTTTGTGTATAAGCTTTGCCTATAAAATCTTTATTTAAATAAGATCTATTTGAAAAACTATACTAAGGAAAGTCTTAGAAGTGTTCAATGAGAGGTGATCAGTGTTTTGAGTTGGGAGTTTGAGTACATTGAGGCTAGGGATGTGTAAATTGGGGTTCAGATCAATTTGATCGGTTTCGTATTGATTGGATTGGAAAAAATGTATTTGAATCAGATCGAATCAAATAAAAATTTGAATTGATTTTGGATTGAATTGGGTTATGATTATATATAGATCACATTGGATTCGGGTTAAAGTCGTATTCGGATCAATTAAGATGATATTTAGATTATGAGTAATTTTGAGCCTTTTTTTTATTACTTTGAGCTTTTTTACAAAATATTTTAGTTATTAGAAGATCATTTCAATATAATTATCTCATTTTAGTCATTTTTTTTACTAATTTTCAACAAAAGATAAAAATCACTACTATGAAATCAAATAAATTAAAATTAAAATTAGGTATTACTAGCGGATCGGGTTGGGTTATTTGTCCACTCCTAAGATTATGTCTAATTATTTTTTTCTTTTTAGTTAATAGGTTGCCTTTGTTTACCTGACCACATCACAAATTAGGATCAAACAGCGATGCCTTGAATACAAATATCTCGATTTAGAGAATCATTGAACATTTAAACTCTCTAATGCTTGAGCATGAAATCAATTAACCCAATTGACGCAGCAATATTAGCCTAAGTTTGGGAAGCATATATAAACTGGTCAACTTTTTGGAATTTTAATGAAATAATTTTCATTTTGTGTAAATTTGACCTCACACTCGGTTTCCACACACAAGTTTCTGTATCTCAGAATAAAAGTTACATATGATCAAATGCCCTTAATTGCTTAATCCTTTCTACAGGTTCACCTTTGCTGAAAGTTCAACCGCCCTACAAAAAATGCAAACAAAGAAGCCAAAACTACTGGAAATACAATAAGAGCAACTGCTACAACTGCTAAATGGTCATGGTGAAACCCAAAGTACTCCTCTAAAAATGAAGCTATTGTTTTGTTTTCTATAAAAACCATAATTTCTTTGTCAATATCTCCATATTGTGAAGTGAGCAATCCCTCCAATGTCCAGGATGTAGGACTAAGATAATATAACCAGATCCACCATTTCGGAATTTGCTGCAAATACAAGTAACAATATGTTCATATCAATTTGTCAATTGTAAGATATAAATTAAATTTTTTTGACATATTCTAGTGGTAAAACTGATTGACCAATAGTATTAAAGACAAGCTCATTTGAAATGATCAATCAAGTCCTCTATAATTTCCTTTTATCCTTAAGCCCAATGTTTTTACCCGGGCAATATGGTCCTTTCATGTCACAAGAGTAAATAGTAAAATTATTCTTTCGTTGAGGGAACCTTGAGGGGGTTCCCAATTGTGAAGTGACCAAGCGAATTAAAGAGAAATTATTATCGTTCAAACTGCTTATGGATTTAGATTTAGAGTTAGGGTTAATTCCTGCACATATTGACAGGGCTTATTTGATAAATATCTGAAGTATGAAATTTTATTAATTTCAGATTTTTTATAATTTAAGTCTTATCCTTAAATATTTACATCTAAAAAGAAAAAAAGTAAATTTTTATGACATTTATCCGAACGAAAAAAGATTTGAATGAGAAGTAGATATTATATTCTAAAATTTCTCTATAAAATATATGCATTTCCTAAACTATAAAAACTAATTCCTTTTTTATTTTGATTGACAATGACATAAATGTCCAATAATCATGTTTAAGATGCCTTTTATTTATAAAAAAAATATAATGCCACTTATATTCTGATATTAAAAAAGAAAATGCAAACATGTTATTTAGATATTTGTGTTCAGACTGATTCAGACTTCAGGAAAATTTAGACTTATTAGATGTCAAAAAACAAACAAACGCTACCTTTAGAATCAATTATGGGAACAGTGTAACATCGTTAGTGGAGTATAGAAACATACCGGCTGAGGAATCACAAATCCGGCAAAAAGGCTGTAAGTGGTATAGAAAGCTGAGAATAGAGTTGAAGCAACGATAACATTTGGTGACAATGCAACAAGCAACAGTCCTAGATAACTGAAGGACATCATCGAGCAGAAAATTCCATAGAAATTCCAAAAAATCTTATATACCGATGCATAAAATCCGATCATCGGATAAGTTATGATCACATATAAAGCTGCTTGAATTAGTAAGTATGGAATCTCAATTGTCACCTACAATCAAAACCAGTAAGCTGACCTGAGTAATGGAAAATTAAGTCCTATAAAAATATAATGAAACTAATATGGAAAAGATTCTATTAAATTTGTTTCCTCTGTTCTCTCTGTTGTCAGTTTTACATAAATGTTTTGGAAATGCTCTACCAGACATGTACTCTAATCTAAAAAGACCAAATTTAAAAAGTCATTTTCATTTCCACAAATAGATTATAAAGCATCACTATAAAAATAATCAGTTGTCAAATAAGAATTATACCTGCGCAAATGCGTAAGCCAATGGAGAGTACATTCCTGCAGAATGTTCGCGATACATAACAGTTCGTTCTGATGCAGCATAAGGTAAAGCCGATGAGCAGTTCATTGATCCCAAGAATATAAATGAAGCATATAATGAACCAAATATGTTGAACAAATCCTGCTGATTATTTCTGACAGATCAAACGAAGAAGAAATTAGTATTAGATTGCTGCAAAGCAGTTATCCTCATGCATTGCATAATTACATTTCAGTTGTCGCAAGCTGATTTTAACTGAGCTAATAAATAGAAAACAAAAAGGACAACCAAGAAACAAACTTACATTTCCTTTCCTTTGTTCCAAAACAGCAAACCAAAAAGAAATGATGCTGCAATCGTATTCAAGATCCGCATTAAATTGTACGAAGGAGTTCTCCAGTAAGACAAGTGCTGCTTCCAAAGGCAAGATTTGAATTGGCCCCACCCACTTTGTGAGAAACGAGTTGTAAAATGCAAATCTCTTGCAGCAGCACCTGAGGTACTCAACTGCCTTACGAGCACTCTGTTATTTCTACAACAATATTGACAAGTTAAAAACACATAAGAAATACATAGTTAATTTACAATACATGTCTACATCCGTGAGGCTCAAACTCAGCAATATATTAAATCATCAAATTAAAATTTTTAACCCTAACAACATGAAAGGAAGCACATGTGTTAGGCCCTTTAATATTCTCTTCCAGATATGAACAAGATTCAAATTGAAGTGGTAACAGATTGCAAGAGAACACCAGCACATTATTATGTAAACATGTAATGAACTTACTCATACAAAAGAGAATCTTTGTATATTTGGGAAAAATCTAAACCAAGTTCGGCTTCTGTAGATGCAGAAGTGACCTCTAATATCCATGTTGCTGGATTATAATTATTTGTAATCTGCGGCACCCCAGGAATACCCTGTGAATAATAACTTTCCACTGAACTTCAGCAAAAAGAAAATTTAGAGTAAAAGGAATGAAAACGAAAAGCTGTGTTCCCGTTTATGATATGAAACTAACCTCAAAATATTCTATAACTCTACTTGAATGATTTCCTAATGGTCCAGAGTAGATGATGCGCCCACCAGTTTTCAAAAGGATCAACTACAATGGGAATAGAAAGGTAATGATTTCAAATTTTCATTCTTTTTTTTTTGGGCGAAAAGTTATGTCAGTGATTTTAATTTTGAGGATTACATTGCTATGTCTAACCTCATCAAAAGATTCAAATATGTCGATACTTGGTTGGTGGATGGTACAAACAATTGTTCTTCCAGTATCAGCCACATTCTTCACGGCTCGCATGACAATTGCCGCGGCTCTTGCATCCAAATCAGTTGTAGGTTCGTCCATAAAAATTATTGATGGATTGGCAACAAGTTCAACGCCTATAGTTAGCCGTTTACGTTGCTCAGTGGATAGACCGCTGACACCAGGTATTCCAACTAAAGACTCTTTGATTCCATCAAGCTCAGTGGTTTTAAGGACGTGATTCACACAGTCCTGTTGAAACAATGTGACATGGCAGTTTCAGTGTTAGATAGGGGCTCAACATTAGTACAGAATGTTCAATATATTAACTTACAGCTTTAGTTTTCGAGTTAATCTGTGGAGGCAGACGTAGCCAAGCAGAAAAAAACAAAGATTCTTCTATAGTGATATGAGAAGAATGTACGTCAGTTTGCTCACAGTAACCTGAAACCCTAACAAATGTTTCTTGAACCTTGGGGTATCCATTAACTTTTATTTCTCCTTTAAAGCAGCCACTTGTTTTTCTACCAGCAAGAACATCTAGAAGAGTTGTTTTCCCAGCTCCGCTAATACCCATTAGTGCTGTAAGAACGCCAGGCCTTAATGTGCCTGTAACATCATCAAGGAGTTGGAGTTTGTGAGCTAATCCACATTCCCGTCTTCTCATTTCCTGAAATCAAAGTTCAGTGAAAAAATATACATTGAGATAAAGAAATAAATAAAAAATTAAATTATTGCTATCAAATCTAACGGCTATAAAATTTCTATAATTATCTGAACTCTGAGTAAAATGATGGTTAGAAAGGTTACCAATGGGGTATCAATAGAGTACTGCAAATCTTGAAAAACCATTGTTATGGGTTGAAATGGTAAAACCATCTGGCCTGTGGATTATTGTGATATCGGATCCATAAAAATGATGGGAAAAAAATGTAAGACAATAAGATTGAAACAACCTGAAGTATAGAAGTGAGAAACCGATTTAACCTTTATAATAATCTTTACTGGTGTTGGGATGAGCATTCGTATCAACATCTTCAACATGTTCATCATCACAGGAACCTTTGCTCCTTTGTATACCAGAAAACTTTCCATGTGAAATCATAGCAGGAGATGATCCAGGAGCTGTATTTGTATTTAATTTGTCAACATATTAACATGCATTTGCTCTAATTATCGATTTAATCAACAAATTAAAATGCATTAATGCTCTAATTATCGATCTCAAGTTAATGTATAATAACAATAAAGATATAATGATGATAGAACTTACGCTTTAAGAAACTTAAGGCCAAGGCAAAGGCAAAGTTGAAAACCAAAGCCAATCCAAACAAGGCACCAAGTGAAATCCAGAAAAAGTATTCATCAAAGTTTAGCCCACGGCTTTTGAGAATTTCTCGCCCTATTGTAGTGTTTGTAAAAAGAATCTACAATGCCATCAAGAAATATGGAGAGCAATGAATACTTTTCTTCAAAAGTTAATGGAGTTGTTGTAAGTATACGTAAAACATAGCCAAAATTATCAGCCAAGACAATAGCGATGACAATAAACAACAGCGCTAAGAACTGACATAAAGAAACTGGACTTCCCATTAAGCTATTACTCAAAGCTTCAACATTAGAATATATATAAGACAAAACTTAGTAGTAGCTATGGCTAAAAGACTTGCCTTTTCCCATCGAGGAGCAAGAAATTCATTTACCGAAATGCCTATTTGTCCGTATGAGAGAGGAGAAACCCAAAAACACCACTTCAACCACACTGGCATAGAGGCTGCAGTCATTAAATATACAAATTTAAGTTTATACCTTTTTCCAGTGCATGAATTTGAAGTAGACAATCATATTATTGGAAGATAGCCTTACATTGTGGGATAATGAAGCCACCAAATAATAGGGTGAACCATATTGCAAAACTTCCAGCAGCCATACAATAATCAATATTTCGGAAAATTGATGCCAGAAATCGGAACATAGACGATGACGTAAAATGCACAGCAAAAAGTAGAATGAAATGGCGGAAGAACCTGAAAACACATAAATTGATCAATTTTGAGAGTCTCTGTAACATATGCACTTTGATTTTCTATTAAGTGTACGATTTAATTTTTTCGCTTCGAATCGAGATAAATTGAGCGCGATTAAAAGCTCAAGTGGTCGGATTTATTTTTCGTTACGGGTCCGTTATAAGCTTAATCTGTATTAAGCTTGTTAAAAAAAAAAAAAAAAAAAAAAAAAAAAAAAAAAGAAGAGCCCGTTTATATTTTGGTCGGGGGGGAGCTGTTTGGCATTTGAGAAAAGAGAGAGAGAAAGAGACAGAAGAGAGAGAGAGAGAGAATTTGACCCGGTTTGACCCGAGAACCCGACCCGAATCCGCGACCTTGACCCGGTCGTTTCTCCTGATTCCGGCCACCTCACCGGCCGTGCTTGGTACCGTTTTGAAGCTTGAGAGACAAGCAACGTATCCTGCCGTCCTTGTCGCCGGAAACCGCCTGGAACGCCGCCGGTTGAAGTTCGAAACCCGCGGCCGAAACCCGTTTTCGTCGCCGTCGATTTTGCCGGATTTTTGGCACGTCACCACTTGAATCTTGATCCTCAGCTCACCAGCATCATTTTCCGACCAACCCCGTCACCTGAATCGGTCGGATTACCGCCGATTTGCCCTCGGAAAACTCGCGGCCTTGGGAGCTCGATCCGCCGCCGTTGTCGCGCGTGGGACGTCACCGCCGCCACCATTGAACTCAACGTGGCCGGAACTACCAGACCTAAGCTCCCCGTCGCCGTTGACTGAAGTCCGGTCACCGTTGACCGGCAGGGGCAATTCGGTAATTTCATAAAACTTTGGGGGTGATTTTGTAATTTATGAAATCAGTGGGTAATTTGATAATTTGAGGTTAGGGTAGTAAGGTAATTTGTGATTTCGAGGATAATTCGGTAGTTTAAGTTGTTAAGGACATTTCGGTAATTTTACGCTCCAAGGGTAATTTCGTAAGTTCAGACATTGTGATTATTTCCGTTATCCGAGTTGAGAATAATTTGGTAATTGAAGATTCTACGGATATTTAGGGTAAATAATGATGTTGAGGGCATTTTGGTACTTTTGACATGTAGGGGTATTTTGATAATTATATACATGCGGGAATAATTATTGATGATAGATATTTGTTTCGAGAAGTATTATGTAATATTAGTTGTTCGGAGAATGATTATGTCGTTTCCTTGATTAGGAGGATCCGCGAACGAGAATCAACCCGCGAACGTTGTTGATACCGAGTCTGGTCATCGTCACTGTGAGTGGAATATACAAAACTTATTTTTATAAGTATATGTTGATTTTATGATACAGTGCAGTATGTTTTGAAAAATAAGTATTTGATGCTTCGATTTAATGATTTTAGAAAAGTGAATTTATTTACATGTGTTGATTTTATTCTTGCTGAGAAAAAGTTTGAATAATGATTTTATTACCGTTTTTGAATAAATGCTTGATATAGAATTGAATGGATTTGATACATTTGTATGAGATTTCAGATTTCAGATTTGTATGAGATTTGAATAAATGTTGAAGAAAAGAGAATGAGATTTCAGATGAGATTATATGTTTTCGTACATTTGTATTAAATGTTATTTGAGAAATTGTTAAACAATACCCTTCCCTCCAGATACAGAGAAACAGATACTATGAGATGAATACAGATATACAGATGAGATGAGATGAGATGAGATAGAGGCCTTTGGGGCCCGTCTGAACACACACAGAGGCTTTGGGCCGTGTGTTTGGGCGCTTTTGCCTTTTGGGGGCTTATGCATGCACAGATATTGAGATGTATAAGATATGAGATGAGATTTTCCTTATCTATCCGTTGTAGCTCCGGGGCGTGGCGGTACCCAGATAGTACGTCATTGCCTGTCCGTCGAGGTCCGGATATGATGAGATCATTCCCCTGGGTACTTGTTTGATGATAGTTTTTGAGATTCAGTAATGTTATGATTTCACCGATTTTACGCAGATTTATGTACAATGGTATTTCAGTGACTGATTTGAATTAAATATGTTTAAGTAAGTTCTTACGATGTTTTGATGAAATTGATTTGAGAAAGAGGAATTAATTTAAATAAATTTATTTTTCGGAAACTAGTATCCACTCACTGAGTTTTATACTCACCACGTTTTATTATATTATTTTTCCCCCCACAGGAGATTTGCAGGTACATCAGTCGACCCAGAATCGGTATTTAGATTTGTAATTGTGGCCACGTGATGGTGCTAGGAGTTGTAGATTTTATATTTTGATATTTGGGATTTGTGAGTTGTATTTATGATTATGTTTTGTATTTAAGGATAACCATTGTATTTGTTTTTATATTGGAGTGATTTGTGTGATATTTGAGATGATGACTGAAGAAGTTGGATTTGAAGTTTGGATGGTTATTGAAATATTATTGGGAGTGTTGTTTTGTAAATTGTAGTTTTGGGAACGTTGTAATTATAGGGGAGATGCTGCCGAATTTTCGGTAGAATCTTTAGATATTATTATATTATTCGATTCGATTTTACGTAATTAGACAGACTTGCCCTGGGAGTGCGGGGCGGGTCGTTTCAGTTGGTATCAGAGCATGGTTATAGATTCTGTAGACTTTCCTGTTGTAAATAGAATAAGTCTTATTGTTATTAAGTCGGAGTGATATTTTGTAGGCACCATCATGATTCGTCGTAGCAGTAGACGTGGCCGCGGACGTGCCCGTGGTCGTGGCCGTACTAGACTAGTAGCTGGGTTGACTGAAGGAGATGTACCTGCGGGGGAAAATAATCCCGTAGACGAGGGAATAGTTGAATCTTCAACGCACGAGGTTGTGCAACAGGCAGCAGAAAATGCTCCAAACATTGAGCAGTCGATTGACAGATTAGCTCAGATAGTGACTACAGTGGTACAGAATCAGACTCATCCGCATGTTGGTCATGCAAATACTATTGAGCGAGTACGAAGTTTAGGGGCAAAGATTTTTAATGGTTCTGGTGATCCACCTGAGGCAGAGTCGTGGTTTATTAAGTTAGAGCGTATTTTTGATGTGATGAGATGCTCAGAGGAAGATAGACTTACGTTTGCCACTTTCCTACTTGAGGATAGAGCTTATCATTGGTGGCAGACAGTAGAGCGTAGATACCAAGGGCATGCTGCGCTTACATGGGCTATTTTCCGTAAGGAGTTCTACGATCATTATTTTCCAACTGTCTATCAGGATATTAAGCGGAGTGAATTCCTTCGGCTGGTTCAAGGATCCATGACGGTAGAAGAGTATGAGAAGAAGTTTTTGGATCTTTCTAGGTTTGCCACCTCAGCAGTTGGTGATGAGAGGGAGAGATGCAGGCGTTTTGAGGAGGGTCTCCGATTTGAGATTCGCACAACTGTGACTGCATCACGGTACATTGAGTTTGCTGAGATAGTTGAGGCAGCTAAGAGAGTGGAGCATAGTATTTCTGAGGGACGTCGAGTTCAGGCTCTGAAACAGAAACGTAGCCAGAGTTGGGCAGAGGGTGGCTCGAGCAGCAGACCGCCGAAGAGAGGCTCACATACAAATTACTCTGCTGGTGCACAAAGGAATCAGAGTATTAGTAACAGAGGAGATCAGAGACAGGCCGCCAGTTACAGTTCGGCACAACCATCAGTGGGGAGTAATGTTAGAACTCAGGGGCAGTATGACAGGAATAGCGGAGGATACCGTAGGAGTATACAGCAGACCTCTTGCCCTTCGTGTGGTAGGAACCACCAGGGCCAATGCCGTTTGGGAGACAACGTGTGTTATTTATGTGGACAACCTGGTCATATTAAGAGGTTCTGCCCTACTTTATCTCAGGGTGACAGTTCTGCCCGAGGGACAGCCCCACCGTATCAATCTCATGCTGGACCAGTTCAGAGTCAAAGGGGTATGCAGACAGGGGGTTCTATATCTAGAGGTCAGGCCACTATTCCAAGTCAGAGAGGTCAACCTGGTCGACCTCGTACTCAGGCTCGAGTTTTTGCCTTGACTCAGCAGGAGGCTCATGCTACACCAGAAGTTATTATGGGTACATTATCTATCTTTGGTCATGATGCTCATATTCTTATTGATCCTGGATCCACACATTCTTTTATTTCTTGTGCATTTGTTATGCATATAGAGAGGGAGCCTGAATTGCTAGATTATGGTTTGGTTGTTAGTACACCTACCGGAGGGTCACTACTTGCGGAGAAGGTGTATCGAGATTGTATGATTCGATTGGGTGAGCATGACTTTAAGGCGAATTTGATTATTTTAGACATTAGAGATTTCGATGCCATTTTAGGCATGGATTGGCTTACATCTCATCATGCTACTGTGGATTGTTTCAAAAAAGAAGTTGTGTTTAATAAGCCAGGAGGAATTGGGGTGAAATTTTGTGGTGAGCGTAAAATTTTACCCTCATGTGTCATCTCGGCCATTGAGGCGAGACGCTTGCTAAGGAAGGAGTGTTCGGCTTATCTTGCATACGTAATAGATACTGTAGCTCAGGAGTTGAGATTGGAGGATATTCCAATAGTTCAGGAGTTTTCCGATGTATTTCCTGATGAACTTCCAGGGATGCCACCTAGCAGGGAGATTGAGTTCTCCATTGATTTAGTTCCTGAGACGGCTCCTATATCTATAGCACCATATAGGATGGCTCCAGCTGAACTAAAGGAACTTAAGACCCAACTGCAAGAATTGGTGGATAAGGGGTTTATTAGACCTAGTGTGTCCCCATGGGGTGCTCCGGTTTTGTTTGTTAAGAAGAAGGATGGTACGCTTAGACTCTGCATTGACTACAGACAGTTGAATAAAGTTACCGTGCGTAATAAATATCCACTTCCGCGTATTGATGACTTGTTTGATCAACTTCAGGGAGCCAAGGTGTTCTCCAAGATTGATTTGCGCTCGGGATATCATCAGCTTAGAATTAAAGAGGCCGATATTCCTAAAACAGCATTCAGAACTCGTTATGGACATTATGAGTTCTTGGTGATGCCATTTGGGTTGACCAATGCCCCAGCAGCTTTTATGGATCTTATGAATAGGGTATTTCGCCCTTATCTGGATCGATTTGTGATTGTATTTATTGATGATATTTTAGTGTATTCTCGAAGTCAGGAGGAACATGAGGAGCACTTGCGGACTGTTCTGCAGACTTTAAGGCAGAAGCAATTGTATGCCAAGTTTAACAAGTGTGAGTTCTGGTTGGATAAAGTAGCATTTCTGGGCCATGTGATATCAGTTGAAGGAATTTATGTTGATCCTCAAAAGGTCGAAGCGGTTGTAAATTGGGAACGGCCTATAAATGTAACCGAAGTTCGAAGTTTCCTTGGATTAGCTGGCTATTATCGTAGATTTGTGGAGGGATTCTCCAAGATTGCTACTCCTCTGACACGGTTAACCAGAAAGAATGCTAAGTTCCAGTGGGATGATGACTGTGAAAAGAGCTTTCAAGAACTCAAGGCACGGCTTACTTCAGCACCAGTTCTTACACTTCCATCGGGTAATGAAGGGTTTGTGGTTTTCAGTGATGCATCCAGGCAAGGATTGGGTTGTGTACTAATGCAACATGGGAAAGTAGTGGCTTATGCTTCTAGACAACTTAAAAAGCATGAACAGAAATACCCGACTCATGATCTAGAGTTAGCGGCAGTGGTATTTGCACTCAAGATATGGAGGCATTATTTATACGGAGCTACATGCCAGATTTTCACTGATCATAAGAGCTTGAAGTATTTGTTTACTCAGAAGGAGTTGAATTTGAGACAGAGGAGATGGATCGAATTGATTAAGGACTACGATTGCACTATCGATTATCATCCGGGCAAAGCGAATGTGGTAGCAGATGCACTAAGTAGGAAGACTTCCAGCTCTATCGCTCATTTGCGAGTGAAATATGTGCCTTTATTGATTGAGATAAGATCTTTGGGAGTCGAGTTGAATACTGATAATCGTGGAGCTTTGATAGCTAACTTTCGAGTTAGGCCGACTTTGATTGACAAGGTTCATCAGATGCAAGATCAGGATTTGCAGTTACAAAAATTGAAAGAGGATGTGCAAAAAGGCTTACAGACTGATTTTGCGGTGAGAGATGATGGAGTTTTAGTTATGGGTAATCGACTTTGCGTACCCGACGTTAAGGAGTTGAAAGAGGAGATCATGGAAGAAGCTCATTGTTCAGCTTATGCAATGCATCCTGGCAGTACGAAGATGTATCGTACCTTGAGAGATCATTATTGGTGGCAAGGTATGAAGAGAGAGATAGCTGAATTTGTATCTCGGTGTTTAGTTTGTCAGCAGGTTAAAGCTGAACACCAGAGACCAGCAGGGTTTTCTCAGCCGCTTCCTATCCCTGAGTGGAAATGGGAGCACATCACTATGGATTTTGTAGTGGGACTTCCACGTACTCAGAGTGGTCATGATAGTGTTTGGATAGTTGTTGATCGACTTACAAAATCTGCTCACTTTTTACCATTCAAGACCACATTTTCGATGGACAAGTTAGGAAATATTTTTGTGGCTGAGATAGTCCGACTTCACGGAACACCTGTGTCTATTGTTTCAGATAGAGATTCTCGATTTACTTCGAAGTTCTGGACAAGCTTGCAAAAGGCTTTGGGCACCAAGTTGAATTTTAGTACAGCTTTTCATCCGCAGACTGATGGTCAGTCAGAGCGTACTATTCAAACCCTGGAGGATATGTTACGAGCTTGTGTTTTGGAGTTCAAGGGTAGTTGGGACATTTATCTTCCCTTAATGGAGTTTGCTTATAATAACAGTTATCAAGCTAGCATCGAGATGGCTCCTTATGAGGCTTTATATGGCAGGAAATGTAGAACTCCGGTATGTTGGGATGAAGTTGGAGAGCGGAAGCTTTTTGGTCCCGAATTGGTTCAGAATACTAATGAGAAGATACAACTTATTCGGGAAAGACTAAAGGCAGCCCAAAGCAGACAAAAGAGCTACGCAGATAAGCGTAGGCGAGAACTTGAATTTGAAGCGGGTGATAAGGTTTTCCTACGGATATCTCCTTGGAAAGGGGTACTTCGATTTGGGAAGCGTGGGAAGCTAAGTCCACGTTACATTGGACCATATGAGATTGTAGAGCGTATTGGTCCGTTGGCATACCGATTAGCTCTACCACCTGAGTTATCCAGAATCCACGATGTGTTTCATGTCTCAATGCTCCGGAAGTACGTGTATGATTCTAGTCATGTATTATCGAGACAACCAATTGAACTGAAAGAAGATTTGACTTATGAAGAAGAGCCCGTGGAAATACTAGAACAGAGGCATCAAGTTTTGCGTTCAAAAACTATTCCGCTAGTAAAAGTGTTGTGGAAGAATCATGCAAGGGAAGAGGCTACTTGGGAACGCGAGGACTTGATGCGAGCTCAGTATCCCCATCTCTTTTTATCAGGTACGTAAATTTCGAGGACGAAATTTTTATAAGGGGGGAAGATTGTAACATATGCACTTTGATTTTCTATTAAGTGTACGATTTAATTTTTTCGCTTCGAATCGAGATAAATTGAGCGCGATTAAAAGCTCAAGTGGTCGGATTTATTTTTCGTTACGGGTCCGTTATAAGCTTAATCTGTATTAAGCTTGTTAAAAAAAAAAAAAAAAAAAAAAAAAAAAAAAAAAAAAAAAAGAAGAGCCCGTTTATATTTTGGTCGGGGGGGAGCTGTTTGGCATTTGAGAAAAGAGAGAGAGAAAGAGACAGAAGAGAGAGAGAGAGAGAATTTGACCCGGTTTGACCCGAGAACCCGACCCGAATCCGCGACCTTGACCCGGTCGTTTCTCCTGATTCCGGCCACCTCACCGGCCGTGCTTGGTACCGTTTTGAAGCTTGAGAGACAAGCAACGTATCCCTGCCGTCCTTGTCGCCGGAAACCGCCTGGAACGCCGCCGGTTGAAGTTCGAAACCCGCGGCCGAAACCCGTTTTCGTCGCCGTCGATTTTGCCGGATTTTTGGCACGTCACCACTTGAATCTTGATCCTCAGCTCACCAGCATCATTTTCCGACCAACCCCGTCACCTGAATCGGTCGGATTACCGCCGATTTGCCCTCGGAAAACTCGCGGCCTTGGGAGCTCGATCCGCCGCCGTTGTCGCGCGTGGGACGTCACCGCCGCCACCATTGAACTCAACGTGGCCGGAACTACCAGACCTAAGCTCCCCGTCGCCGTTGACTGAAGTCCGGTCACCGTTGACCGGCAGGGGCAATTCGGTAATTTCATAAAACTTTGGGGGTGATTTTGTAATTTATGAAATCAGTGGGTAATTTGATAATTTGAGGTTAGGGTAGTAAGGTAATTTGTGATTTCGAGGATAATTCGGTAGTTTAAGTTGTTAAGGACATTTCGGTAATTTTACGCTCCAAGGGTAATTTCGTAAGTTCAGACATTGTGATTATTTCCGTTATCCGAGTTGAGAATAATTTGGTAATTGAAGATTCTACGGATATTTAGGGTAAATAATGATGTTGAGGGCATTTTGGTACTTTTGACATGTAGGGGTATTTTGATAATTATATACATGCGGGAATAATTATTGATGATAGATATTTGTTTCGAGAAGTATTATGTAATATTAGTTGTTCGGAGAATGATTATGTCGTTTCCTTGATTAGGAGGATCCGCGAACGAGAATCAACCCGCGAACGTTGTTGATACCGAGTCTGGTCATCGTCACTGTGAGTGGAATATACAAAACTTATTTTTATAAGTATATGTTGATTTTATGATACAGTGCAGTATGTTTTGAAAAATAAGTATTTGATGCTTCGATTTAATGATTTTAGAAAAGTGAATTTATTTACATGTGTTGATTTTATTCTTGCTGAGAAAAAGTTTGAATAATGATTTTATTACCGTTTTTGAATAAATGCTTGATATAGAATTGAATGGATTTGATACATTTGTATGAGATTTCAGATTTCAGATTTGTATGAGATTTGAATAAATGTTGAAGAAAAGAGAATGAGATTTCAGATGAGATTATATGTTTTCGTACATTTGTATTAAATGTTATTTGAGAAATTGTTAAACAATACCCTTCCCTCCAGATACAGAGAAACAGATACTATGAGATGAATACAGATATACAGATGAGATGAGATGAGATGAGATAGAGGCCTTTGGGGCCCGTCTGAACACACACAGAGGCTTTGGGCCGTGTGTTTGGGCGCTTTTGCCTTTTGGGGGCTTATGCATGCACAGATATTGAGATGTATAAGATATGAGATGAGATTTTCCCTATCTATCCGTTGTAGCTCCGGGGCGTGGCGGTACCCAGATAGTACGTCATTGCCTGTCCGTCGAGGTCCGGATATGATGAGATCATTCCCCTGGGTACTTGTTTGATGATAGTTTTTGAGATTCAGTAATGTTATGATTTCACCGATTTTACGCAGATTTATGTACAATGGTATTTCAGTGACTGATTTGAATTAAATATGTTTAAGTAAGTTCTTACGATGTTTTGATGAAATTGATTTGAGAAAGAGGAATTAATTTAAATAAATTTATTTTTCGGAAACTAGTATCCACTCACTGAGTTTTATACTCACCACGTTTTATTATATTATTTTTCCCCCCACAGGAGATTTGCAGGTACATCAGTCGACCCAGAATCGGTATTTAGATTTGTAATTGTGGCCACGTGATGGTGCTAGGAGTTGTAGATTTTATATTTTGATATTTGGGATTTGTGAGTTGTATTTATGATTATGTTTTGTATTTAAGGATAACCATTGTATTTGTTTTTATATTGGAGTGATTTGTGTGATATTTGAGATGATGACTGAAGAAGTTGGATTTGAAGTTTGGATGGTTATTGAAATATTATTGGGAGTGTTGTTTTGTAAATTGTAGTTTTGGGAACGTTGTAATTATAGGGGAGATGCTGCCGAATTTTCGGTAGAATCTTTAGATATTATTATATTATTCGATTCGATTTTACGTAATTAGACAGACTTGCCCTGGGAGTGCGGGGCGGGTCGTTTCAGTCTCAGCACAATGATCTACAGAGGATTCAATGCAAAAATAAACAAAAGCTTTCTCAAATGAAACCCACCTCCAGAGCTCTGGGCTAAATCCAATGACATAGTAAGTAAGAGAAGTCCAAACTAGAGATTCAACTAAAGAAAGAGGAACTTTCAGAATAGTTGTCGGGATCACATATGCCCAAGCTGGGTAAAGGCACATCTCTTTCTGTTTATAGAAAACTGCAAGTCTTTCAAGAGTCATAGGTATTTCCGAAATGCCATCCACGATGAGTATAACCAGTGTGTAGAACAAAGAACCCATGAAATAATTTGCATGAAATACATCAACCTCCATCCCAGTCCGTAGAAAAAGAGTCATTGTCATGGTTGCGATAATAATAAGCTGTAGCCAAAAAAAATCTTTACATAACAATATAAAGTGAAAAGAAAAGTTTCACTAGCACCCAAAAAAATAAAATAAAAGAGGGATGAAGAATGAAAATAGATAGAATATGGAAGTAGGAAAGTAACCTGAATTGTTTTGAATAGATAGAGAAAATAGTTCCTCTTTGCGAGAAGAAGCTCTCTTGACATGCAGGCTTTGAATAGTTCCCATCTAGAAAGAGAAAACACAGCAAAAGAAACGGAACTCTTCTTGCTTTCAGATTTATCATACAGCTCTGAGAGATCTTCTTCAAGCTTTTTGCCAAAAGGAGATTCCTTGAATTTCTCATGGAACATGTCTACTGAAACAAAACTGTGTGGAAGTTCATTGTGGAACCAATATTGGGCTTGGTCTTTTCTAGATATAACCTGGGGGAAAAGAAAATGGAAGATATAAGACAGAAGCACATAAATTTGCGAATGGAAATGATGCAAATGAACTTGCCTCTAGGACAAAATCAGCTACAGCTTTTCTATCTGGACATCTAAATCCACAACTCTCAAAGAATTCTAGAACACTTTCACGTGGACCATGATACAAAATCTTTCCTTCTGCCATTAATATGATGTCATCAAAGAGATCAAAAGTTTCTGGTGACGGTTGAAGCAGTGAAATCAGTATGGTAGCATCAGTTATATGCGCCAAATGTTGCAGACAAGTGACAATCTGAAATGAGGTGGAAATGTCTAAGCCATTTGTTATTTTATCCATGAACATAGCTTTTATTGAACCAACCAACATCTCCCCTGCAAAATTTCAGAAGAAGTCCTTAGTAAAGCTTCAATTGAATTTGAGATTTCAATGAAATAGAGAACACATTTTTCCCAATTCCTGAAACAGAATTTAGAATGGGGCACTACCTGTAGTCAATCTTCTTTTCTGACCTCCAGAAATGCCTCTTCTTATAGCATCTCCAACCAGCGTGTCAGCACAGATATCAAGTCCAAGGATCTGAAAGAAAAATGAAAAATAACGAGACCTATAAACTGCTCATTAAGACATTTGCTGAATGTGATAAGGAAACTGATACGATATATGTTTATGATTAGAATCACCTTTAAATTATAGTCTGTCTGAAGGTTTTTTTTCAACCGGTGGACAGAAGTTGCCTAAAAAGGTAAAATCTATAATTATTAACAATGTATTGCATCACCATACTAATCTTTGGAATAGTGGAAACTTCTGAGTTAATAAAATTTTCTTTCATCAATGGTAAAACTTTGAGGGAAAAGAACACTGTATATAACTCTATGGACCTTCATATAAGTATCTATGTCTGGATCAGGGATAATTCTTGCCTCCTCCTCTCTTCCACTGAGTTCCAAAAGAATATCTACATAGGTGAAAACAAACATTTTAATTGATATAAAAAACTTTAGCGATGCCGTGTTCAAGAAAATTAAATACCTGCTCGGCTTCCAACACCTTGACAATATGTAGAAAAATCAAGTGTTTCTCTCACAGTCATCTCAGGAATATGCAGGTCATATTGGCTTACATATGCAGATAATTTCTGGGGTACAAACTCTTCAAGTTTATAACCATTGTACGAAACTTCCCCAGTGACCTATTGGAGAAAACAGGGCACACAAAAACTAAAGCAGTGAGTAGGACTTGATGGTAGTACGTAACATTCTAGGAAAAGATCATATCCAAAACCAGGATATGACACTCAATCCAAACCCTATTCTATCATTAAGAGAACTCATCAATTGAACCAAGTAGCACTCAGCCCTTCTTCTAGTTACGTACCAGCAGATGATTTTATCACATAAATAAGAGAAGAGTGATGCTATGCTTACTCAGTAGGTATACTTAATATGTATCCCAACTAACTAATCATAGCATTATTATTGACTAGAGAATTGAAAACTAAACT
The DNA here is from genome assembly GCA_029618585.1 of Citrus australasica. Taxonomy (NCBI): domain Eukaryota; kingdom Viridiplantae; phylum Streptophyta; class Magnoliopsida; order Sapindales; family Rutaceae; genus Citrus; species Citrus australasica. The sequence goes on from JARCIV010000006.1 coordinate 1,521,836, forward strand.
GCAGGTAGTTAAGTAAAATGTCTAAGGGAGCATTGTTATAGGGACGGTCTGCATAACAGCATCGGGTATTCAAATCCCATGTTATTTCTCCCCAAATTCTTAAATTCTTAAATTCTAATCCAAAAATGACCGTCGGAGGGCAACAAAATAATTTTAAGCATGGGAGGGCCATAAAATAATGATAGGCCTACATTTTAATAGAAAGAGTAACACCTTAAAAGGTTGATTTAAGCATCCCGAAAGAGCCTTTAAGAGGGACGTTTTTCCACATCCTGGAGGACCAAGCAACAGGGTCATCCTGCAAGAAAGTTAACCTCATGCATCTAGTTTTATATATATACATGGTTGTTTATCATCGTTAGCATATCATTGTTGAATTCTAGTTATTTAGCAAGTTGCTAAATTCAGATCTGACGCTGTGCAAAGCGTCAAATCTGAATCATTCAACATGTGAACGCCTGCACTGGAGAAGGGTGTTATATATATATATATATATATATAGCGGTTTCACCATTGAACTATGGAAGATTCTCATTAATTTCTAAATATTTAGGTAACATGGTCATGTTACATTCGACAAATCTAAATCATATTGGTATATATATCATACCTTCCAGGCTTTATTATACCATTAGCATCATCAATGATAGAAATCTGGACTTGATGGGACCTGAAACCCAACAGCTTTGCCAAGTCCTACAACAAAAGGATTTTATGTTTGATATATTATAAATTGAAACCATGATGTATAACAAAATGACATATAAACATACGCGTACGTATTACATTTGTTGTTTATTTTTTTACACATATCCTGTATATATTAGTCAAAAGCATATATATAACAGGCTGGTCTAAGCATTCAAGCAGAGGGGAATCATTCATAAGCCGGAGCTTAAACCATCAGGGCAAGGCAACTTCAGTTAGGTAAATATGATCTTCAGCCAAGCATTTTATCAAACAGCTTAAACATGAAACCCAAGAAACAGAAACTATGGCCTTTACTAACTTCAGGGGTATTAATGACTTTGCATGCCTCTCCAAATTAAAATTTATGGCCTTCATCATGTTTCACGTCTTGAAAACCAGTTTGCCCAAAAGGTTAATTGATTTCAATTAGGCATAAATACTAATAGTCACAAACAGTTTTACACAAATGTATATAAATTGATGTGGCATGTCGAGGTAGGTTGAAAAGTAATAACAATTATTTTTTTCAGTTATATGTGCCCATGATGATCTTATACAAATAACCTCCTCATGTCATATCAATTTTTGTATACTCATTTATACAACGTGGCTTTCAGAAAACATAATGTAAAAAACATTTTGCTTTTATTAATGTTTTTATGTTTTAAAAGGTAGAGGGATGGGTACTAAAACCAATTTTTCAACCTCTAAATAAAAATGTACGACCTCTAATTTCAAATTCGAGTGGTCAGTTAAATAAAACTGCTTAAACCAGTAGACGAAAGCCTAATGGTTAGAACCCATACCTCACAATTGTGAGGTTATGAGTTTGAGCCCCCACAATGCATTGTGGGGGTTTCATTTCCTTCCTCAATTTAAATAAAGACAATATTCTCTCTTTCGAAATGTGAGTGGAGTAGACGTCCCTCGAATATCAGAGAGGGTAAAAATCTAGGCGGACTTTATAAGAATTGATATAAACTAGTCCCAGTAATTGTCTGATTTGTAAATATCAATTGTAATCTCATGTAATATGAGTTGTAGTCTTGAGTAATAGTCTCATATAATCAAAATAATTATAATAATAATAATAAAACTGCTTAAAAATCACTTAAAGTCCTAAAGGGCTGAAATTTGTGCATTGTATACATACAATCATTGCTTGCTTCCATTTTCTAATTCAAACATTCACACATTTTTCAAAGAAAAAGGTACAAATTTAGCTTTAATTTAGTTCAGATTTTGTTTATATATAAAACTCTTGAGAATTTTTATATAAATAGAGAAAAATTCTCATCCATTAATTGTATTTAATTCAATGGTAGAAAATGTGGATAAGTGATAATACTTAAAATGCGATATTCATTTTTTGAGTACTGTTGAAATAACACAACACCAGCCCATTATCATGAATCCAAGCCCAGCCCTTGAGAAGCTTCTAAGTTAGATTGTGGTGCTAACGTGTGAAGCATAGAATTTGTTTAATGAGAGTGGAAATCATGGTGTGAAAATAATATAGCTTTTTTAATTTAAGTGGAAGACAATGGAAAGCCATGTGTAAGGCAATAGTTGTTTTTTTAAAGTGCAGCCTGAAATGCATTTGTAAAGCTATAAATACCCCCCGCTTGTGTTTGTATTAATCATCCGAAGAAATAAAAACAAATAAGGCAATTAGCCTTTTGTGTCATAGTTTGATAATTATTTAAAGAGTGTTTCACAAGTGTTTTATGCTTTAGATTTCTTCTTTGAATAATTAAAGTTTAGTACTCTATTTATTCTACAATTGTTATTAGAGTCGGACGGTCTCGAATCGTTCTTGGTGGAGCTATCTTGAGTCGTTAGCAGTATAGTCAAAATCTTGCCAACACGATGGGTGATCTTCAAGTAGTTGGAGGAATCAAGAAGCTCAACAACCAAAACTACAACACGTGGTCAACGTGTATAGAGTCCTACCTACAAGGTCAAGATCTTTGGGAGGTTGTTGGTGGTAGTGAAGCTACACAACCAACAGTGGAAGATGCCAATGGTGTTTTGCGGAAGTGAAAGATTAAAGCAGGCAAAGCAATGTTTTCTTTAAAGACCACAATTAAAGAACAAATGATGGAGCACATTCGGGATGCCAAAACACCGAAGGAAGCATGGGACACTCTTGTTACACTATTTTGAAATAAGAATGATACAAGGCTGCAACTTCTCAAGAACGAGCTGCTATCAATAGCTCAACGTGACATGACGATTACTCAGTACTTTAACAAAGTAAAGTCAATATGCCGCGAAATTTCAGAATTAGATCCAACAACTGCTCTTAGGGATGCGAGAAAAAAAAAAGAATAATTGTTCATGGTTTAAGACCCGAACACCGAGGGTTTGTTACTGTTGTACAGGGATGTCTAATACAACCATCACTTGTTGAGTTTGAAAATTTACTTGCCGGTCAAGAAGTTATGGCCAAGCGGATGGTAGGAGTCTCACTAAAGGGTGAAGAGGAAGCACTCTACACCAACAAAAGCAAGGACACTTTTAAGCAGCATACTGGTAATGAATCTAAAAAGGATGGTGACAAGGTGACATATCACCATGGAAATGGAGGCTCTCGTCCATGGGGAGCTTCAAAGAATCATGGTAATATGAGAAAGTTTGATGGTAAGTGTTACAACTGCGGGAAGATGGGCCATATGACGAAAGATTGTTGGTCCAAGAAAAAAGCCTGCTGAGAGTAATGCTGCTACTTCCAGTCCTAAGGAGAATAATGAAGATGGTTGGGATGCCGAAGCGGCATTCGCTATGGAGGAAGAAGAATTAGCTCTCACGGTAACAACATCATAACAAATTAACTATGAGAATGATTGGATTGTAGATTCGGGTTGCTCAAATCATATGATGGGTGATAAACAAGAGTTGCAAAACTTGACTGAGTACAAAGGAAGTCGTATTGTGGTGACGGCTGACAACTCAAGGTTACCAATAGCACACATCGGTAAGGCAATATTCACACCTTGATATAATTCTAACCATGTGCCACTTTAAGATGTTTATCATGTCCCAGGAATGAAGAAAATTTTGTTATTTGTGGCTCAACTAACATCATTAGGCCATTATGTCTTGTTTTGTCCCCGAGATATGAAGGTGTATCATGATCTCAAAATCTCTGAAAACCAACAATGGAAGGGCGATGATTGGAGTCAGTCTACGTGATGTAAGCAGAGTCTACATATGTAGACAAGACAAAGAAAAACGAGACAACATATCTATGGCACATGCGGTTAGGTCATGTTAGCTAGGGGTGTTCGCTGATCGGATTTTACGGATTATACATCAATTCATATATGATCTATGATTTTACGGATTATAATTTTTCAATCCAATCCAATCCACGGATTGAAAAAATTCAATTCAAATCCAACCCACACATCTGCAGATCGGATGCGGATTTAACTCAATCCATATTCCATTCATCCGTTTGCGGATCGGATGCGGATTTAACTTAATCCATATCTAATCCATCATTTTACGCATTAGTTTCCAAATAAAAAATTTTTAGTTCTCTCCAATCCATGAATTATGGTTGGCAATGGGAAGAGATGGGATGGGATTTATCAATCCCATTCTCGTCCTGTATATGTAAATGGGATGAAAAAAACATCTCACTCATGTTCCTATATTTTTTTTTAGACAAAAATATGTCTTGATCTTGTCCCAAAAGAGATGGGATCCTACGGGATCCCATCCCAATTGAAAATATTCTTATTCTTAGTCGGCAATGAGACGGATGGGACAGAATTTGTCAATCCCACTCATGTTTCATGTATGCAAGTGGGATAAAAAAAAAAGTCTCACTCCCGTTCCTAAATTTTTTTTATGGGACAAAAATATGTCTCAATCTCGTCCCAAATGGGATGAGATCCTCCCGTTGGGAAAAATTGCCATCCCTACCATGAACTAATGAAATAAAAATAATTCAATATAAAAATAATTTTACTACTAATTAAATTTAAAATTGAATAAAATTTAAATAAATTAATTGTTTAAATAAAGATAAAATAATACATTTATAGTTTTAAAATATAATACATCGAGATTAATTGTTCAAATAAAACTACAATAATACGTTCAAAGTTTCAAAATACAACACACTTAGATTATTTGTTCAAATAAAGTAACAATAATACATTAATATAACACCAAAATTAATTGTTCAAATAAAGCCTTAATTAATTGAAATGGTGAAGTTTCTGAAATCAAACACAGTCTGATCCTTCACCAGGGTTGTTGCGCCTGTCGAAAAGTGGTGATTATGGAGCTGTCAATTATGGGAACTAGCAGAAGCCGTACGGGTGACGAACTTGAAGGTTGTGATAGTGCAATTGTTCGGCTGGAACCAGTGATTGTGAAATGGCTCAATGAACTCAGGTAAGAAGATTGCTTGCTCTAGCTGAAATCGCGCGGCTGACATCCTTCAAATCGGTGTTGAGAGTGTATCGAACCAGTATTGGGTGTTGCTAGTACGTGTGACGGTGGGGAAACTTAGAGCTTTTTGTTTGCAAATTGTTGGTGACATGCATTATGTTACTTTGTTTTTGGGTGACTTTGCAAATTGCTGGTAACTTGGTGTTATGTTAGGTTGCTTTTGCTAGTGCATGTGACTTTGCTTTTATTTTGTTTTACAATTTTTACAAGTTATATTTGTATATTTGATTATTTAATTATTTTTTGTTATTATTGGGTAATGACTAAGATATGTTATAGTGTTTATGTAACTATGTAATGTCACATTTATAATATTTTTTAATTAAATTTATAATAATTTTTAACCAAATAAATAAATAAATTTTTTTTTGCAGATTCACGGATTTTTGCGGATTTGTAGAAGTAAATCCATATCCAATCCATCGACTACAGATTTTTAAATTTTCAATCCATATCCAATCCACCAATCCACGGATTGGATTTTCATGGATAAGACGGATTGAGCGGATCAGATTAGATTCTGTACACCCCTAATGTTAGCTACTCCAAGCTAAATGTGATGGCGAAAAAGTCGATGCTTAAGGGGCTTCCTCAACTTGATGTGCGAACATACACGATCTGCGTGGGGTGCGAATATGGTAAAGCACACCAATTGCCATATGAGGAATCAAAGTTTAGAGCAAAAGAACCATTAGAGTTAGTTCACTCTGATGTATTCGGGCTAGTCAAGCAACCATCAATTAGCGGTATGAGGTACATGGTGACATTCATTGATGACTTCTCCAGATATGTGTGGGTTTTCTTTATGAAAGAAAAATCTGATACATTCTCAAAGTTTAAAGAGTTCAGAGAATCAACTAAAAGAGAAGTAGGAAAGAAGTTTTGATGTTTATGCTCAGACAATGGAGGAGAATATAGTTCAAGCGAGTTCTCTCAATACCTCAAGAAATGCCAAATACGTCATCAATACACTTGTGCCAACACGCCACAACAAAATGGCATCTTGCAGAAGTTTGTCGAAGTATGCTACATGCAAAGAATGTACCTAGGAGATTTTGGGCTGAAGCAATGAGGACTGCTACCTTTGTGATCAACAGACTTCCTTAACCGAGGTTCGCATTTGTTTCACCTTTTGAAAAATTATGGAACATGAAACATATGGTTAATTACTTTCGAGTATTTGGTTGTGTGTGCTATGTAATTGTTCCTGATCATTTACATAGCAAATTTGATAAGAAAGCAGTTAGATGTATCTTTGTGAGATACGATAACCAAAGAAATGGGTGGAAATATTGCGATCCAACAAGTGGAAGGTGCTACACTTCACGAGATGTGGTGTTCAATGAAGTATCTTCATGGTGGTCCTTGGAAAAGCAAGTGTTGCCGGACTCTAAAGAATTTGAAGACAAGGTGCAAGAAAAGCTGGGGGAGCACACTGTCTAAATCCAGTCCAGTCCTGACGAAGCTGATAGTGATGTTCATGATGATGATGATCAAAGGATAACTCAGAATCCCTGGCAAACTGGTGTATATCAACAACTAGAAGCAGAAGTATCAACACTACAATCAGAACTCCGACGGTCAATAAGAACACAAAGGCCAAATCCTAAATATGCCAATGTAGCCATAGTTGAAGAAGAAACTGCACTAGAACCTAAGATGTTCGAATCAGCATCACAGAATTCTGAGTGGATGACAGCTATGAAAGAAGAGATCATTACACTTGAACAAAACTAGACTTGGGATCTGGTGCCAAAGCTAAAAGATGTAAAACCCATATCCTGCAAGTGGGTTTACAAGATAAAACGTTGTCCAGATGGGTCAATCGAGAGGTATAAAGCTCGTTTGGTAGCCTGTGGCTTTTCTCAGCAGTATGGACTAGACTATGATGAAACATTTAGTCCAGTGGCAAAACTTACAATTGTACGAGTTCTACTTGCGCTAACAGCCAATAAAGACTGGAACTTCTGGTAAATGGATGTGAAGAATGCTTTTCTCCATGGAGAGCTAGATCGAGAGATCTATATGATTCAATCAATGGGTTTTCATAATCAAAATCATCATGAGTACAAATGTAAGCTGCAGAAAGCACTCTACAGATTGAAACAGGCACCCAGGGCGTGGTATAGTAAGATTGCTAAATTCCTTACTCAAAGTGATTATTTAGTAACACCTGCAGGTTCTAGCCTGTTTGTTAAAGCTAATGGAAGAAAACTAGTTATTGTACTAGTGTACGTGGATGATTTAATCATAACCGGTGATGATGAGGTAGAAATTCATAGAACAAAATAGAATTTGTCAGTTCGCTTCCAAATGAAAGAACTTGGACAACTCAAGCACTTCCTTAGTCTAGAGGTTGATCACACACAAGAAGGAATATTTCTCTGTCAGTAAAAATATTCTAGAGATTTGTTGAAGAAGTTTGGGATGCTCGAGTGCAAGTTGATTTTAACACGGATGGAACCAAATGGCAAAATGTGTGCACATGAAGGAAAAGACTTGGAAGATGCAATGATGTATCGACAATTGGAAGGTAGTCTTATCTACTCGACCTGACATTTCTTATGCAGTTGAAGTAATGAGTCGGTACATGCAAAATCCAAAGAAGACACATTTGGAAGCAGTTCGACGAATATTGAGATATGTTAAGGGTATAATTAACTACGGTCTTTTGTACAAGAAATGTGAAGATTGCAAACTAGTTGGTTATTGTGATGCTGACTATGCAGGAGATCATGACACCATGAGATCAACAACTGGGTATGTGTTTAAGCTCGGTTCCTAAACAATTTCTTGGTGTAGCAAAAGACAGCCGACGATATCATTGTCAACCACTAAAGCTGAGTACTGAGCAGCAGCAATGGCAGCTCAAGAGAGTACATGGCTGATACAACTGATGAATGATCTACATCAACTAGTTGATTATGTGATTCCGTTATATTGTGACAATTAGTCGGCAATTCGTTTGGCGGAGAATCCAGTCTTTCATGCAAGAACTAAGCATGTTGAAGTGCACTATCATTTTATTAGAGAAAAGGTTCTGCAAGGAGAGATTGATATGAGGCAAGTCAAGAAAGATGATCAAATCGCTAACTTGTTCACAAAGGTTTAAGCACCGGTAAGTTCGAAATGTTTCGTTGCCAACTCGGGATAGTCCAAAGAGCGGGAGCTGGTGTTGAGGGGGAGTGTTGAAAGAACACAACACCAGCCTATTAGCATGAATCCAAGCCCAGCCCTTGATAAGCTTCTAAGTTAGATTGTGGTGCTAACGTGTGAAGCATAGAATTTGTTTAATGAGAGTGGAAATCATGGCGTGAAAATAATATAGATTTTTTAATTTAAGTGGAAGACAATGTAAAGCCATGTGTAAGGCAATGGTATTTTTTTTAATGTGTGGCCTGAAATGCATTTGTAAAGCTATAAATACACCCTGCTTGTGTTTGTGTTAATCATCCAAAGAAATAAAAAAAAATAAGGAAATTAGCGTTTTGTGTCTTAGTTTGATAATTATTTAAAGAGTGTTTCATAAGTGTTTTATTCTTTAGATTTCTTCTTTGAAAAATTAGAGTTTAGTACTCTATTTATTCTAGAAGTACCGGATGTTTAAGGTTACATTCTAGGGAAAGGGTGGGCATTTGGTTTGGATATCGAACCAAATTGTATTATGTAAGCTGAATTCGGTTTGATTTAAGTAGCATAAATTAAATGATTTTAAATTGTCTGAATTAATTGGTTTGTGTTTAGTTAACTCAAAACCAAACTTCGCCAAAAACACCAAATGGCTCACAGATTTAAAATTAAAAAAATATTTTGAAAAATGAAGAATCAAAGAAGTGGCGAATGATCTGTGTTGAACTTTATATATGTTGTTTCATTTGTGGTGGAATTTATTATGTTGCTTGATTTTGTAGTGTTGTGGTTTTCTTAATTGCTTTGTGTTTCTGGATTTTTCTGGCAGGCTGTGAGTCTTGTAACTTGTGTAATAGTTGTTAAGCTTTATTGCTTTTGGATTTATCTAATTAGAACATGATTTTTGCTATTAAGTTTTATTGCTACTGGATTTACCTAGCAGGTTAGGACGTATGCAATCTTTGACCAAACCAAACCAAACCACCATATGTAAACGAACTGAACTGAATTATTTTGAATCGTTTCGATCTGATTTTATTATTTGGTTTGTATTTGGTTCAATATTTGATGAACCAATTGGCTTCAGTTCGATTTATTCTAATTTAAAATTAAACCAAATCGAATCGGATGGTGCCCAACTCTAATACATTCAACACGGATTCACATTCAATCCACTATTTACTTTTTCAATCCAATTCAATTTTATGAAAGTAATTTTAACCTAAGGTCTAGCTTTAGCAGTGAAGACCAGACATAAGTCTTAATTCTTGGGTTCGAGCTCCAACAAATGCATGAGTTAATAAATATAATTTTTTCACATGTTTTTTTATTGGACGTGATTTTAATACATATCTACATCCAAACTACCGAGATCAAAATGGTGTTTTGTAAATCTATATTGATAGTAACTTTTAAAAGTAGGTTAAGGGATTGTTTTTTATAAGCAACTTATTAAACAAAGCATCACACGCTTTTTAAATTACAATTATAAACTTAATATTTTAATAAGAAGACTATTATGCGTTATTTTTTCATAAGCCTTAATCTATTACAAAAGGCAATTTTGGTCATTATTTAATAAAACAATACTTTTGTAGTCAAATTTATCAAATACATGTACTTTACTTTTCTAACTCACAACAGCCTTAACTACATAGTTTATTAAACAACAAGCTACTTTTTAGATCAACAGTTTATTTCATCCGCAGAATAGAAGCAGCTTATTTTATTAACCACTACAATATGTCAATTTCTAACTAACAGTATTAATTGATTATATTATTAATTATCAACTTATTATTTTTACGAACAATTCAATGAATTACACATAAGATGTCATATCAGTAAGCATCTCAATAGAAGCAGCTTATTTTATCAACCACTACAATATGTCAATTTCTAACAACAGTATTAATTGAGTATATTATTGATTATAAACTTATTATTTTTATGAACAATTCAATGAATTACACATAAGATGTCATATCAGTAAGTAGGGATGGCAATGGGGAGGGGAGGGGACCAATCTCCCCGTACCCATCCCCGATATTTTGCATATGTCCCCGTCCCCGAATAATAACAGGAGATCTCCAAGGGTCCCCGATCCCGAATAACTAATATATTTTTTGTTTTCGATTTTGAGTTAATCATATTAAAATAAAAAATTCAAATAAAAGTAAAGTTTGAAATTTATCTTACATTAATATCCATTACAAAAGTCACATACATTAAATAGTAAGTGACGCAGCATGTAAGGGATACAAACTTCTTTTACAAACTATCGTGAATAAATTAATAGTATAATACAAAATTGTTACAAATAAAATCGAATTTAGATTCAAAATTAACTTTTTCAATGGTAGCGTGGGCACTTTATAAATGTGGACTATTCTCTTTATAACACAATAGTTAAGTCGGAGCAAATCAAGAGCAAATATTAGATTAGATTAGATTAAATTAGATATTAAAATTGTGATTCCTTGTGGGCAATTATAACATCTAAAAATAAATAAAAAAATAGATTTAAGTTTAAAACAATTAATGAATATTAAAATTAAAACAAAATTTTTGGGCTAACAGAATTTACCCAATTTTTTTAATGTCCTAAATAAAAATTTAGGACTTTAATTAGTTAATTAGGCCTAAAAGTTTAATAATATAAATATTTTGATATTTTTTATTTTTATCAATATTTATAATTTTATAATTCAAATTTTATTATTTATTTACTAGTAATTTTAGATATTGGCTCCACTGGCAATGGAGTCCCCTTAAGTGGCTTGACTGGGTTTGCTCCCCAGTTCGAGTCGCAGGGAAGTCACCTTTGTTGGGAGAACATGTACCTCTTGGTTCAAGCTGAAATTTCTAATTTAAGTTGTGGTATGGACTTAAAAGTACCTCCCACAATTAGGATCCTCCCTAAAATACCTCGTAGTAAAAAAAAAAAGATGAATAGATTCATCTTTCCATTAATAGACAAATGTCAAGCGACAAGTTTAGCAAACTTTATAGGAGAATTTGCACTTCATAACGTAATGACTATCGAAGAAACATCCACGAACACAGCAATTAGTCTGGCGAAGGGAATTTTACAACCAACACACTCTTAGTATCTAATGCTACACAATTTTTTATTTCTACGCATAATTCTTAGGAAAAGTCATAAAAAAAGGAGGAAATAGCTTAGGAAGTAAAAACGAAAATGGACCATTTCCGTCGGTCCAGTTGTTTTAGTAAATCGTATCTCTGATTCTTCTGCAAAACTTCCTTATCTTTCACTATTTTAAAATTTGAATTAATTCGGGTTTCTGAATAGAGGTGGAAATGAATCAACTTTTTCTATTTTAAACACGTGATCAGCCATGGCTGGTGAATTTTGAATTAAACTAGCATCTCCTGGTTGCTTCCCACCATTCTACCCGAGCCGTTCGATTATCGGTTGCCTTCTAAGATCTTTCCACGTGGAATGTAATAATTGAAAGCCATGCTATGTCATCTCCTATTAATAGGGTTGGCAATGGGATGGGATGGGATGAGATTTACCAATCCCAGACCCATCCTGTATATACAAATGGGATGAAAAAACGTACTAGTCCCGTCCCTATATTTTTTTTGGGACAAAAATATGTCCCAATCCCGTCCCAAAAGAGATGGGATCCTGCGGGATCCCATCCCAATTGAAAAAAATTTCATTCTTAATCGATAATGAGACGGGATGAGATGAATTTGTCAATCCCACTCCCGTCCCACATATGTAATTGGGATAAAAAAATGTCCCACTCCCATCCCAAATTTTTTTATGGGACAAAAATATATCTCAATCCCGTCCCAAATGGGATGGGATCCTACATCAGGAAAAATTGCCATCCCTACCTATTAATGTGCACGCGTCCTTAAGCCCAAATCTAGAGATGGCAATGGGGCAGATATGGGTTGGATCTACTCTGCTCCATATCCAAATCCATAATAAAAATTAAGATCCGTATCTGCTCCAGATCTGTCATGAATCTATATTTTTCACTCCATATCCAGATCCAAAAAAGAAATAAATATCTATATCTGCTCCTAATCTGAAAAAAAAATTAAAATCCAAATATGTTCTAGATCCGTCATGAATTCTAAAATTCCGTAATAAAAAATTAATAATTTTTTAGATTGAAAATTGAAGGCTAAAATGTATTGATTACAAATAAATTATATAATTTTTCTCAAAAATATGATAAATATTGTATCTTATACTTTTACACCAAAACAACAAAGAAGAAACATAATAAAATATTATTCAGAAATAATTACAGGAGTAAATATATGAATAACTATATTCCTTAAAAATTATTTGGCTAATATAATAAAATAAATTGCCAGGTTATATTACTTGGCTTGCAATTTAAATATTGCATGTACATGTTTTGGGGCTGGCTGACCTTTAAATTTACAAAACTAACATTTAAGTTTTAAGAGTTTAAATGCATGGTAAATACTATTAATATGCTATGAATAAAATTTATTATCATTATAATTCCACAATTGTTAAGAAACTTTTAAAATAAAATAAAATTAAAAGATGAGTGGATATGGATATGGATTTAGATATTAAGATAGATCCAGATCTGCTCCAGATCTGTCTTAGATCCGTACATCGATATCTAAATCCGATCCAAATCCATTTTAAATAGATCCAAATCCAAACCGATTCAATTTAGATCACGTGGATCTTGAATCAGATCCAATCCATTGCCATCCCTACGGCCAAATCTCTTGTAATTATTGCTCGTGGTTCACCCCTTTCCTATCTAATCTTTTATCCAGCAAAGACTCCCAGGATTCCTCGTTATATCTAACAATTTGGTGGTTGATTTCTCTTCATTCGAAATCCGATCACATCATTGTGTTCTTTTTTTTATATACAGTGATATATTATAATCTTGATATTTATAATTAGAAATTTATCGATACTTGTCCTGAGTAATTTTATTACAGTACAGCCCAAATATCAATCATCATTAAACTGAAGAGAGATTTGCCCTTACTATTAGTTTACTTGTCCTATGTCTGAGTAAGATAACAAGTAAAGTAGGAAACTAACTATTGTACCCTATTCTCCTTATCACTTTGTTGAGTAAGGAAACCTAATACGACTATAATCAAAATATTATTATCCAACCAAGATTACGAGTACTCTGCACACATGTCATCACTTTAAAATATTCTAACACAATATGGGCTTGGAAAGTTTTCCCTATAAAAGGATCATCCCGCTCTCTAGGTAAGTATTCTAGTTTTCAAGCATCTAAAACAAGAACTAAAAGCTCTCTCTCTTAGATTCTTACTTTAGCAATTCCTAATCTCTAACTTAATCATTGTACTACAATATTTCTTCTCTCTTTTCTTCTTAAATCTCAGTTTCACTTCTTGGGTACAAACTCTACATATCAGTGGTATCAGAGTAGCCAATGATCCATGACCACACGCAATAAATCCAATGCTGAATTTCGTGAAGAGGTTCAAGAAATTCTTGCTAGACACGAGTCCAATTTTGACCAAGTTTATGCCACCCTTCAAACAATCCTTACCGAACTTCAATCCTTACGTGTCCAACACACTTCCCAGGAAGGGAGATCAACTCATTCGCCACGACTCACATCCCTTCACACCAGCCAACCTCACTTTCCTCAAACTCTTTTTCAAAAGTTTAGTGGTGATGACCCTACCAAATGGATTTACAAAGCTAAACTATACTTTGATTTATAAAACATTGCTTCAGAACAGCAAGTCCAATTGGCCTCTTTCCATCTCGAAGGAATAGCACTCCAATGGCATCGCTGGCTAACCAAATCCAAAGGACCACAAACTTGGACTAAATTTACCAAAGCTATATTACTTCGTTTTGGTCCAACAGATTATGAGGATCCTTCTGAAGCTTTAACACGCCTAAAACAAACTTCTTGAATGGCTGAGTATCAGGAAGTTTTCGAAAAACTTTCTTATCAAGTCGATGGCTTACCTAAAACTTTTTTAATTGGTTGTTTCATTGTAGGTCTTCAGGATGAAATATGACTCGATGTCAAGATTAAACAACCTCGTACCTTGGCTGACGCAATTGGTGTGGCAAGATTGATTGAGGAGTGGAATTCTCTCCACCGCGGCACCGAACACTTTTCTCAACCACCACCTATTTCCGTGACGCAACCACCAATCTCAAATAGTTATGCTGGGATATTGGGCCCCCCTCCTAAGGCAAACCAAACAGCTAATGCCAACACTCCTCCTCCTATTTAGTAGTTGACTAACCAAGAAGCAAGGGTCCGACATGATAAAGGGCTATGTTATTGTTGTGACGAGAAATTTGTTCCTGGCCATCATTGTCAAAGGTCACAGCTGTTCATGATCGAAGATCCTCCACCATTCACACCACCTTATACTGGTTAAGTAAATGGGGCACTTTGACCTTGTGGACAAGGTGGTTCTGAAGGGTGGGGAATGATATGTGCTCAATATGCATGGGCATTACGTGCACGGTTTGCAAGCAAAAGTGGAAGACTTGTTTAAGTTAGTTAGAATTCTATTAATTGGTAGAGTGGAAGACTTGTTTAAGTTAGTTAGAATTCTATTAATTGGTAGTCTTAGTGGGTTCCGTTGGATAAGCTTTTGTTGCTGATTTTCAACATGAATCTAGTCATGTTCTAGATTATTTTGCCATCATTTTGCTATTGTTGTTATTTTTCATAGCTTAGTGTGTGTGTAGAGGTCAGAGGCTATATATGCGTAATATAGAATGATTGGAGGGGGAATGGAAAACTTAAAAAGAATACTACAATATTTCTTCTCTCTTTTCTTCTCAAGTCTCAGTTTCACTTCTTGGGTACAAATTCTACATATCACATTGGACGAATTTTACCAGTAACAACATCGGCACTCTTACGATTTCTTTGTTTTGCAGATAGAAGTGCCGAACTCAAAGTCCAAAATCTACTTCGCACGAAGACGTCATTAAAGCCTGACCTCATGTGCCCGATCAACTCAATTTATTCCTTTATTTTTCCTTTTGTAATTTTGAAAGTTTAAGTTAATGAAAAAAGTAATAAAATAATTCTTTAATTAGTTCTCTCTTTCCTAGTTTCCGTCTATCTGTGCGTTAATAAATAAGTGTTATTCCTTTAATGTGAGTAAAGTCATTTCAGCTTAATGTGATAAATTCAATTCAGCTTAATGCGACAATTACTAATATAGTGCCGTATTTAAATATTTTTTTTGTTTAAATTAAAATATAAAAATAAAAATATAGTGGTTTTTACAAATTGAGTTAAATTTTTTTAATACTTGCAGTAGCAAGTCAACATTCAATCCACTAATTCTAAATTTCAAAACTTTAAATTCAGTCAAATATTGGATTAAAGGTTATGAGACTTGGTCAGATTGAGCAAATTGTATAAATTAGATTAGATATTAAAAATATGTGATGAGAATGAAAGACCTCATCTACTCTAAGCTCCAATAATTGCTCTTTGTTATTACTTAAACCAGAGTGATCACAAGCACAAAATGCATTTAAGATCAGTCAAGTTATACGTCTTAGAACAAATTGAATTTAATTTTGAACATCCTCGTTTTGAGTCTGGACCCTTGAATATGTGTTAGAGGCTTGATTAAATCAAGGATGGGAATATTTCCAACCTATAATTTGTGTAAATTCACATAATTTAAATAAAATAAATAAAAATTCAAATAGAGAAAAGTTTGAACAATTAATCAATTAAATCCTCCTTTCTTTTTTGGTGACTTAAGTCTCTTGACCATCTTTGAACACTAAGCTAGCTTTAACACAATTTTAATAATTATAATATTGCTATGCTTACTTAGTTGAAATACTTAATTTACATCCCAATATAACAAATGATGTGTTACTTCCTAATTCGCTCAAATGATAGTTAATCATTAAGTTTTATCATTACTAATTTAAATGGTGAAATTCTATTGGTGACACAATAGATGAAATACAAATTAAGTATTCCAACTGAATAAGCATAGCATCACTCTTTTAATTACATTATTTTACATTACAAGATAAAATATCCAAATATCCCCCAAAAAAACTGTTATTGTGCTAAAATAATTTAGATATTTAGTTTTGGGTGGGAGTATTTGAATTCACTATTTTTCTCTTTAAACTCATCTAAAAAAAATATATTATTATTAAAATTTTAATTTTTAAAAAATTATGAAGTTAACCTTCTCTATTCTCCTTCTTCTCCAACATCACTATCACAAAAATCTCTATCTACCATGGTTGTTACTCTCTTATTAAATTTCTTTTAGCCATTAATTTTTTTCTTTTTATATGAGAAAACCATCAAATATTTTTTCTTCTTGATTACGGATCTTATAACAACTTATTAAAAAAAAAGTATTCGACCTAAATTATTGTTTTAATTGGGTAATTTACTGATTGTAGAAGCATCTTGTCAAAATCTAAAATATTTTCTTTGTGGTAATTAAAATGGAGATATTTATTAGTTTAAATTATCAACTTTAGATAGAGATTAGGTGGTGTGGTGTTAGTTTTTCTTTATGAAAATTTAGATGACGAAAAATCCTTTATTTTTCATGTTATGTGAAAATTACATCTAGATAGTAGGTTTGGTTCTTTTTTATACTTGATAGTTAATAGGTTACAATAATATCTCTTTGAACAATTGTCTCTTACGACCCAAAAGAGAGAGAGAGAGAGAGAGAGAGAGAGAGAATGGTGAGGAATTTAAAAAAATGGGAGAAAGAGAAAATGGGTGGATTAGAGGAATAGAAAATAGTGTTACTTAGGTAACTTCATCTAATATTTTCTTAATAATAAAAACACTAATTAAAAAGAGGGTGTAGTGAAGAAAATCTTGGACTCAAATAGGCTTCTTTACTTTTATAACCTATATAATTTTATGTTTTTAATCACAACTCAATAAATTTTCAATACCCCACATATGTAAATAACATCAATTTGACAGTCAAAAGATTTCATGTTTCAAGGAATTTTTTATTCTTTGTTACTTGATTGAATATTTATAGTCATATTGATAAAGTAGCATTAATAAATCATTTTGAAATATAGAATTTTTTGTAAAAAGAATTTTGTGGGTACATGGTACTTTTTACCTTATAAGGGTAAAATAATCAGATTGAAAAAAGAAAATGAGGATTTAATTGATTAATTTTTCAATTTTTTATTTAAAAATATGAAAAATAATGTACTTTTTATAATTATTTTTTTGAAGCTGGATTGGGAATATAACTACCCTTAAATCCACATTCAATTGTATAGTCCAAACCAGAGTCTACTAGGGGAGAGGAAGCTCGAAACCCTTGGGAATCTATACGTACACTTGAATCTAACTTGTCTAACCCACTAATAGCCCAACCGAAAATCTAATTTTATCTTACTAAAATCCAATTAGCAAAATTTTAGGCTCCGGTCGAGCTAGGCAAAGCCCGGGCTTGGCCGGAACATGTCTCCTGTTGGGTTCGGCTCAATCCTAAAAACTCGAATTTATGTGTTACATATTTTAGAAAAATTTTTCATTATATTTTATAAATTTATAATATATAAAATTTTGTTTTCATTAGATTAAACTTTAAAAATTAGACTGAAAGAATTTAAAACTTTAAATATATATTATGGGTGGGTTAAATAAATATCAAAAAGTGTATTTTAATTAAAATAAAATGATTCCTTTTTTTTTAGGTATTTATCTGACTTTTGGGCTGAGCTTGGGCATTTTAGGTATGAACCAAGCCCACGTGTTTAAAAAATTTGACTAAATTAGACTAAACCTAGCCGGAAACACCTGGGCTCAAACCGGACATGCTATCCTATTGGGTCCATTTTATTTAGGTGGCCAAAGCCCAAAGCCTCCATTGGTTTGGGTATTTAAGTGATTAAAAGAAAATTGAGGGTTTAAGTGAATTTAACCATTTAATTAACTTCGAAACTCACGTGAAAAAAAGGAATAAAAGCAGGCGGTGGCAGTGGCATTGGATAATGTGAGAATAACGCATAAAAGACGAGAGAGAAAAAGAACGCACTGGCCGATTATTAAATTTGGGGGTAAGGGTTTTAATTTTTTATTAGGCTATTGAAAAGCGAATTTAAATCTATTTCTTTTAAATTTAGAGAGTAAATTTTTGTTATTATCTTTTATATTTTCTTTTGTCTTAATTTTTGTTTTATCATCTCGTTAGTTATTATTTGAGATATTCACTTATTAGAGAAATAGATATTAGATTGTTACTGTAAGCGAAGATTATTGAAATTTTTGATGTTGTTAGTCTTTAGTGTTATTTAGAAAAGAATTTGTGTTGTAATCTCATTATTAATATAGTGAAAGGTTATATCGGACTACGATCTCATGAATTTGGGTTTTCTACATAAAATATGTGCCTCTTGTGATTAACTAATTACTTTTGATCGTGTTAGTTTAATTTTTATTTATTTATGGCACACATCCAATTTTAATCACACACAAAAAGAAAGAGTTAGTATAAAGGAATCTTGGAAGTTCATGATTAAATTGAAGTCATGGAATTGTGATATTTGGAAGTCTAGAATAGAGGATTTGCTGTATATAAAAGATTTACATGAAACCATTAAAGGTGAAGAAGCTAGACCTACCGAATTTTTTTTTTGACAGCTAGACCTACTGATTTAGATAATACGAAATAGGATCAATTAAAATAGAAGGTGATGAGTACTATCAGGTTATGGATTGGTCAAAGTGTGTACCATCATATCTCGAAGGAATCCATGATTGTTGTTCTTTGGAGGAAATCAGAAATAATTTATGAGCAGCCAACAGCATATAACAAAGTCAATATGATGAAAAGGCTTATTTACTTGAAATACAAAGAGGAACGCAGTATAACGAAACACACTAGTGAGTTTTAGGGCTCAGTTGATTAGTTGATAGGTATGAAGATTATTCGAGATGATGCAGTACGAGCATTGTTGTTACTTAGTTCTTTGCCTGATAGTTTGGAGTCATTAGTGGTGTCAGTGAATAATTCAACGCCGAATGGAAGACTCACTTTAGATATAGAATCTAGAAGAAAAAGTGTTGAAGTGGTTCCCTCTAAGTCAAATGCACTTGTTATAGAAAAGCAAGAAAGGCAGGGGATAAGCTAAAGCAAAAATTTCCTTCAGCAAAACAATTATAACCCTAGAGGAAGATCTAAGTCCCAGAGGAGAAACGTCAAGTACTTTCACTATCAAAAAATAGGTCATATAAAGGGTGTGTAGATTGTTGAAAAAAGAACAGGCGAAAAAAATACGTGATACTAAAAAAAATAACAAAGAGAAATTGAAACCATGGTTGATGGTGATATGGTTATTGTTTATGATAAGAGTTCTATGTATTTCACTTGCTATACTAGTGATTTGGTGATTGATTTGGGTGATTCATTTCATGTTAATGCATATCATGATTATTTCACATTCTATGCTAATGATGATTGTGGTAATTTTCAAATGGGAAATGAAGGGGCATCTAAGATTGTGGGTATAGGAGAATTTGATTGAAAACCAGTGTGGACTGTAAGTTGTTGCTCAGAGATGTTGGACATAAACTAGATATTTGCCTTAATTTGATTTCCACAAGCAAACTTGATGACGATGGTTATATTAACAAAATTGCTAAAGGAAAATAGAAACTCACCAAAGGCTCCGTTGTGTTAGTTAAGGGAAAAAAAGTAAACACTCTGTATGTAATAAAAGACAAGATCAAGAAAGAATATGTGAATGTGGCTGTAAAAGATTCTGTCCTTGAAACATGACATAAAAAGCTTAGTCACAATGAAGAGAAAGGATTGAAAACTTTTGTCAGAAAAAAGTTTCTACCTAGTTTCATATATATGTCTCTCAAGATTGTTGTTTATTGTTTCTCAAGATTGTTGTTTATTGTTTAGTTGGAAAGACACAGTGTAGCTTACATATGAAGGAGAGGCAAAATGTTTTGAAGAATGTATATCTCATTAACATAAAAGTGAGTGGGTTAAAGCCATGCAAGATGAGATGAAATCCCTAAATGAGAACTACACTTACGACTTAGTAAAGCTTCCTAAGAGAAAGAGGGCACTGAAGAACAAATAGATTTTTAGGTTGAAGATTGAAAATAACTCATGACAATGATACAATGCTAGATTGGTTGTGAAGGTTTCTACAAAAAGAAAGGTGTTTATTTTAAAAAAAAAACATTTTCTCCTATGATAAAGATGTCTTTTATCTGAGTTGTTCTAGGATAAGGAGTTAGCTTGAATCTAGAGATTAAAGAGCTTGATGTCAGGATAGCTTTCTTACACGATGAGTTAGAGGAGGAAATACATATGAAGCAACCTGGAAGTTTCAATGTCAAAAGCAAAGAAAAACTTGTGTGCAATTTGAAGAAAAGTTTGTATGGGTTGAAATAGGCACCAAGATGGTGGTATAAGAAGTTTGAATCTTTCATAGAGAATCATGATTTCAACAAGACTCTGTCTGATCATTGTGTTTTTGTGAAGAAGTTTGAAGTTTGAATCTTTCATAGAGAATCATGATTTCAACAAGAAGTTTATCATTTTTTTGTTTTATGTAGATGACATGTTGATTGTTGGCTTGTTAGTAAGATTTATAATTTGAAGAAAGAACTTGGTAAGTCTTTGCAATCAAGAACTTGGGACTAACAAAGCAGTTTCCTGGCATGAAGATTTCATGTGAAAGAAAAACTGAGAAATTATAGTTATATTATGAAGCATATGTTGAAATGGTTCTTGAAAGATTCAATATGGGCATGGTAAAATATGTATGTTCTCGACTTGCAAGACATTTCAAGTTTAGTTTCAAGTCTTGTCCTACAAGTGAGAAAGAGAAGCAAGAGATGAGAGCAATTCTTTATGCTTCATCAGTTGGCAGTTCGATGTACACCATGGTTTGTTCAAGACCAGATATTGCTCATGCAGTTGGTGTAGTTAGTCAATTTCTCTCCAATTCAACAGAGAACACTAGACAACAGTGAAGTGAATTCTCATATATCTCAGAGGCACATCTTAGGATAGTTCATGTTTTGGTGGTGACAAACATATATTACAAGTGTACACAGATGCAGATATGGCAGGGGAGCAATCTCATGGCAGTCCAGATGTTAGCAATATGTCACTTTATTTACTACTAAAGCAGAGTATATTGCAATTACTAAAGATTGTAAAGAAATCTTATGGATGAAGAATTTTCAAAAAGAGCTAAATGTGAAACAAGATAAGTATATTGTGTACCACAACAATCAGAGTGCCATTCACTTGGCAAAAAGTTTGACATACTATTCAAAATCCAAGCATAGTGATGTGAGATATCATTGAATATAAGACATACTTGAAAAGAAACAGTTGCAGCTTGAGAAGATTCACATAATGAAAAATGGGTCAAATATGATGACAAAATTATTGCTCAAGGAGAAACTAAAAAGCTATAAGTAGAGAGCAATCTGTGGTAATCTAGAGGGGATATTTGTTGGGTTCATTTTATTTGAGCGGCCCAAGCCCAAAGCCTCTATTGGTTTGGGTGGTTAAGTGATTAACAGAAGATTATGGGTTTAAGTGAGTTTAGCCATTAAATTAACTTTGAAAATCACGTGGATAAAAGGAATAAAAGCAAGCAGCAGTAGTGGCTTTGTCTCTTGTAGTTAATTTATTGTTTTGAATTGTGTTGATTTAATTTTGATTTATTTATTTGTAATACCCATTCCATTTTAATCATACAAAAAGGAGAAAAAAATAATTTTCATTTAATTTGCAGCTGCTAATGTGGGTTCATTTCCCAAGACATCCCTATATAAAATGTTAATACTTGCTTGCCCATCAATTTTGATTTTCTTGAGTTATGTGATCAAATTACAACTTTTTTTTAAAATTTTCCAATATTACAATACAAATATATTTATAAAGATATGAGCTACGGCGACTTAAACTGTTATGGTATGTTTGGTTTGAGGAAATATAAAGAGAGGAGAGAAGAGGAAAGGAGGAGAGGAGAAAAAATAAGGAGAGAAAAATGAATTCCTTATTTATCCGAATAATGAAAATGAAATTGGTTTTTTTTTAACTCATTTTCTCTCCCTTTCTTTCCTTTTCATTATATTCCTCTCCTACCATTTCGTTAAACCAAACATGGGGTTAAGGATGATTGAAGACGTATTAACCAGCAGGTGGTTGACACAAGATTACAAGTTTACAACTTTGTCTTTAATCACGACATTTGACTAGGTTGTCTTTATATATTTGACCACATTTCATTATTTTGTTGCATTTATTTACATGACCACACTACAAGTTAGGGTCAATTAGCGATGCCTTGAATACAAAATTAAATCTCGATTAAGGAAATAATTGAACGTTAAACTCTCTAATGATTGACCTAGAAACCAATCAACCAAAATTAGCCTAGTTTGGGAAGCATAAATAAACTGGTTAACTTTTTATTTTTATTTTTTAACTTTAATGATTTATTTTTTTTTAGTTTTTTTTGTAAATTTTAGTATTAAATAAAAAATTAAAAAATTTACTTGGTGAACAATTTACTGATAACCTCTATAAATTAATACTTAAAAAATTAACAACCTTTATTATATAATAATTTTTTACAGTTCTAACTTGAACTAATAGGCTAAATTAATAATTTTGGTAACTCTACGGTCCCATTCATATTAAATTTATAATTTATTAAAATTATAAATATAATCGTTATGATATTTTGTTAAATAAAAATGACTCTACTGTATTTTTACTTTTGTTTCTGGAAATCTAAATACAATTGGATCTCATCTCTAATTTTGCCTATTGCTTCTAGAAGTTTTGGGTTGAATTCTCAAATTTCAAGAATTTTAAATTTTTTTGGTTAATTTAATCTATATTTTGTGGATTAATTATTTTTTAATTGATTAGATTGGTAAAATACAATGAATGTATTGCTTAGTTGATCAAATATATGTTTGTTGCATTGTATATACAATCTATAAATTAATAAATTATTAATTTATGGCTTAATAAATACTTCTTTGAATCAATAGGTTTTGTATGGTCCTAACTTTATTAATTTGTAGAGATTTTACACTCGACTCATGTCTATTACGTTATCGGATGTAATTCATGTCATAATATTCAAAAATAAAAAATCAAATCTACTAAATACCTACGCTGAAACTCTATAACAATAAACACTAGCTAAATAAATTTTAAGAGTTGATTTTTTTTTTTCAACGTATCAGAAACAGAATTATCAAGTCTACAACTATTACCAGTCACAAGTTAAGATATATACTTACAAAAAACAAGCTCTTCAGGGAATTCCACAGCGTAGGCAATGGCTTCCCATGAACTACCTCGCACTTAGCTTCCACGCACAAGTTTTTGTATCTCACTTCTACTGTAGGCAATTTTATGCCAACCCTGCGTAAACAAATTCGAGCGAAGCAACGACTAAAAAAGAAGAAATGAACGCCGTTGAAATATAAATATAAATCGACCAGGAATATTCTTTCTTGTTACTACCTTTCACCTCATTTAACATATGAATAATTTCATATTTTTTTGATATCCTTAGTACCGAGTTCTTATTGCCATTTGTTGGTGGTAAATCACTTCTGTGTATACACATGTGGTATGGGTATGGTTCTGAATTAATTCTATTGTGTATAATGAGAAAAAAATTTCTTCCAATTATTTAGAGGTAAATCTAACTGGATTAAGATCCTCTTGTAATTTGATTTTCTTCTAAACAAATTTCATTCACATAATGAGTAGTTAATAAATTAAAAAATAAGGATAATTAAATCCTAATTATAAACTAACATTAAAAAATAGGTGACAGAAAATCTTTAAAAATTAAGAAGAGTTAATATGAAGAGAGAAATCCTAGTCCAATCTGATCGGTTTTAGGCTTAGAAATTCCAGCAAGCTGCGTCTGGATGATGATTTTGGCCAATCAAAAGGTAATCTCTCAATTTTAACCCACTTTATTCATATTCACTATTTTCTTTATGTCGACCGATCAGAGACATGTCTCAACCGCCAACTCTTTAAGACATTTTAATGGAACACTGACAAGCTTCAGCTTTTGAAAAATGCTGGGAACTATCATTTGTACGTAGTAGCTATTGAATTAATAAGAATTATAATTTATTGCTCACAGTGCCAATTGACTGCAGGCCGTATTAATTTGAACCACAAATTACTTTTCATCAAACTCATTTACTCAATCTAACCCTATTGCTCACAAGACCAATTGCTTAACTCCCAAGATCAGACAAGATACACATGGAAAAAAGAAATCTGGAAACACAAGCTGTGCCCGCAAGCAATTTCAACACCCGATCAATCCGTCCCAATCATTTACATGGATTTTTCATTATTATTATTGCAAGGGTTATATGGGAATGAGAAATCCCACTAACTATCCATCAACCCTTGCCTTAGTTGTTACTCAATTTCAAATGACTATATGTATAAAGTGCATTCACAGTCAACAGAACTACACTCAGAGAGAGCATGATTTATATATCCAGACATGCGAAGGCTGGGGTAAACGGTAAAAGTTCGTTCATTCATGAGATTAGTTGTGGAGAGTAAGGACGGGGGGTTGAGTGTAATTAATCTAATTGTATAATGCAGTAACTTCGTAGCTCCAGCGCGTGGCTTTTGTCCATCTAGACTTTCATCTTCAAAGATTTAGTAGTTAATATTTTAGCATTTGCAGCTAAACAAATGTATAAGTTAAGCTGCTCAAGCTCGATAAAGTGGTTTTCAAGTAGTTTTTTAGTTAATCATTCAAGTTTGGATTGTGGAGAGAGAGGGACTAAAAAATTATTTTACCTTTTCTCACATGTAACTTTTAAGGGGAAAACTATGGTACCACAGTGGTACCATACCACTGTTGAATCCAGCCATTGGATCCAGTTAACAGTGGTCACCAGAGCTGAATTTAATGGCTAGATCCAACTGTGGTATGGTACCATTGTGGTACCATAGCTGGACCCACCTTTTAAAGTGAAAAAAAAAGCATAAGCAAATCAAAAGTTGGATATGACATCATATGGTTAGGGAAGACAATTTTTGTAGTTATATTAGAGTAATTAGTTCAAACATTTTGTTTTTAAAAGTTGTCTTCAAAAGCCAATTTAAGTAGGATTAAGATTTTTTCCAAATTTAAACTTCTCCTTATCAAAGTTATCTTCTATTATATGACCTATAAGTTATTATTGTCCTAATGTCCCCTACAAATTCATTTTGCTAAAATAAGGATACTACTAATAGAAAAAAATATTTAGTGTATTGAAATCTGTATGTTTTTATATTTTAATAACATTCTTACTTTGTTAGAGAAGTACCAAAAATTCGTAATATATATAATGCTTTTGCAACTCAAACTATTCTCAACACCAAACACTAAATTATTTTTTAACAGTTGATTATTTTTTCAACATATCAGAAGGAAAAGTGTCTATTCTATAGCAGTCATAATCAAGTCATGATATATACTTACATAGCGCAGGCAATGGCTTCCCATGAACTACCCTCACACTCAGCTTCCACACACAAATTTTTGTATCTCACTTCTACTGTAGGTAATTGTATAGCAACCGCAAATTAATAAATTCAAGTCAAGAAACGACTCAAAAGAAATGAATGTTATTGACTTGTACAAATATAATGATGTACGTATAAAAATGGACGATAAAGATTCTTTATTTATTGTTACGAGCTTCACCTTATTATCATATGCATATTTTCGTGTTTTTTTAATCCTTAATATCACGTTATTGTTGGACGATACACCCGTTTGTTGTAAGTTTCCCTTGTGTAAAATTTAAAAAAAAAATCTTCCAATTATTTAGAGGTAAATCTGACTAATTTAGGCTCAGATAATTGGCCGCGCTGTGTCACAGTAGAGTTATCTAATTCTAAACAAGATGGCGCGGGCAGTTTGTGAGTGTAAATATAATTTACATATAAAAAACTTAAAGTTAAGTTTTTGGGAAGTTGATTGGTATAGAAAATAAATTTATGATGAGTGGAACGAGATGAGAGAATTATAAATAAATGCATTTTTGAAGTATATACGATTATACGTACCTGTCAACTCTATTTCTAATCCTTTGCAACAACCGAAGGTTATCATTTCCAACATGTTTGATGAGCTTGTTGATGAAAACATGCCTTTCTAGAGATTCAAGCTTTGTAACATCAATCATCTTCTTCCTTTTGCCATCAATTTCAGAATTTTCTTCCACATTCTCCTTATTGAAAAGTGATGATTTTAGCCGATCAAAAGTTGGCAGCCTCTCGATTTTAGCCGACTCGATAGCATCTTCACCATTTTCTGTCAACTGATGATCATCGCTAGTATTCCTCATAGACATATCTCTAACGGCACCTCCTTGAGAAAATATTGTAATGTACAACTGAGAAAAAGCTTCAGCTTTTGAAGCATGCTGGGAAGCCTATCATCTGCAATTGGTACAAGTGTAATTTATTGCTCAAAATTTTTAGGTCGTCGTCGCTGGCATTATTAATGTCAACCACCCACAAAATTAATCAGTTTATTGAGTTTATGAATTTAATATATATATATATATATATATAGATATGAATATTTTAATCTGGAGTTTAAAGTGCGGGAACGTTCGAGAAAACTTATAAACCATGCGGTTTAAACGCTTTAAGTTTTAAGTCATTTTTCTAACAGTCAAATTACTCCCCAAAACCCATTATCTCTATGTTATTATTAACAGTTAAAAGGATAAAATAATATTTGCATATTTTCCTAACAGTCAATTAACCAAAAAAGGGTCAAACCTAGGTAGACTAATTTTTATGGGTCCAAATCTTTCTAGATTTTTCAAAACACACATAAATATTTCAAATATTTATAGTATGCTCCCTAATACTTTAAAATATTTTTATTTTGTGCCTATATGACTAATTGTTTTGAATGGATTAAATTTTACCTTTTCATATTTAAAAAATTTATTTTAAAAAATAAATTAATTAATTAAAAGCTACAAATGGAAAAAGAATAGTATTTTACCTTTTTTCATATTTTTTCATATTTTTTATTATTATCATTATTATTCTTTTTTCATTTTGTAAAGGTACTTAAAGAAAATATAGATATAAAATAAAGAGGAAAATCAAAGAATAAAAAAATGCTACTGGAGTTTCACCAAACAAATGAAAGGAGTAAGGATGAGAAAAATAAAAGAAAATAAAAAAATGCTACTGGAGTAGTGTACTTGAAAGAAAAGAAAAAAATGAAGAAAAAGATGGAGTAAGGATGAAAAAAAAAGCAAATGAAAGTAAAAGAGGAATGAGTAATACGTGACATTTTTTAAATTATAAAATGTATTTAACCTAAATATTTATTTAAAATTTCTACAATATATAAAAATATATTATTAAAATAAATATAATAGTTTACATATCTAAATTTATTTAAAATATTTTAATATTATTAGTTTACTAGACATATTACATTATTTATATTATATTTGTATTTATTAAAAAAATTTAATGTCATCTTTTATTTACTATATTTAAAGAGTGTTATGGTAAAAAAAGAGTTCTAATGTCTCTATTTTAAAACTTAATTGTCTACATGATTATTTTCTCAAATCTTGGGGGTGTACATGTCTTTTTCCCCTATATTTAATCAAACTACACACGTCATATATATATATATATATATATATATATATATATATATTAATTGGGTGTAGTACCTCTGATGTACTATAAAAGTTTCCTTTAACGAGGAATCCATTACGTTAATAAAGTAATAAATAAACTAAAAAAAAGCACACTCTAATATACCTATAGGTTAAATTAAAATATATTGAAATATGTATTTTTATATTTTTTAATGTGCTCCTTATTTTAATAAAATAAAGAATTCCTTATTTAAAAATTTTATATACATATATATAATCATTTTCTAGACTCTAATGAAGGCATCCTCATTTTGTCAAAGTGAGGATGTCACTAACAAATAAAAAACCACAAATTTTAATACACTAATGTGCAAAAAAATACAGTTTTCAATGTATTGAAATCTGTAATTTTTTGTATTTTAGTGATATCTTCACTTTGTTCACTAGAGAAGAATTATATATATATATAATCATTTTCAGATGTGGGCGTCCTAATTTTTTAATATAGTTTAATAGAGTCAATTTTCAATGCACTATAAAATTGTGTGGTTTAATAGTGAGTCTGCACTAACTCTATTAAACAACATGATTTACTTACATGTTAGCATAAAAAGAAAAATGAGGACTCTTGCACTAGAGAAAGTTTATATATATATAGAGTCTTTCTTTAGTGCGGGTGCCTTTATTTTTTTTTCTATATAGATACGCTTTTAAATAGACCTATACGCATACCAAGAAATTGAAAACTACAAAGGAGGAAAAATCACTTGAAAATAGGAGCATGAACAATTAAAAGGAAACGTGCACAACCGCCACTAAATACATGCACCCACCACTATATTTTATTCTGACTAAGACAATAACAATCAAAAGAAACTTGAGCCCTATGCATCTTGAGCACATATCATTCCCCACCCCTAAGAATCACCTTGTCCACAAGGTCAAAGTGCCCCATTCACTTAACCAGTATCGGGTGGTGTGAATGGTGGAGGATCTTCAATCATGAATAGTTGTGGCCTTTGGCAGTGATGGTCAGGAACAAATTTCTCATCACAATAATAACATTTCCCTTTTTCACGTCGAGCTTGTGCTTCTTGGTTAGTCAATCGTTGGATAAGAGTGGTGCCATTGGCTGTTTGGTTTGCCTTAAGGGGGGCCTAAGATCCCAACAGAACTATTTGGAATTGGTTGTTGTATCACAGAAACAGGTAAAGATGGCCAATGGGCCGGGCGGCACGTGGCACGGCACGGGCACGGCACGTGTCCGTACGGCACGGCACGGCACGAGCACGTTTTGGTGAGGCACGAGGCACGGCACGGCACGCACGTGGGCCGTGCCGGGCTTAGAATTTTAGGCACGTGGGCCTTAAAGCACGGCACGATTAGAGATGGGCCAAAGCACGGCACGCGAAAAAGCACGTAATAAGCACGGTTCATTAGTGGGCTAGACTTTTAAATTTTATTAAATTTTTTAGCAAAAAGTAAATATAAAATATTATGAAATTAAAGTACAATATCTTGAAATTAAATGTTTTAATATATTTTTTAGCATAGACTTTTAAAAATTAATTTAAATCATTAAATCTTAGTTTAAATAAATATTCTAATCTTTTATGTTTATAATTTATTAAATGAATAAGTAAATATCATGATTTTAATAAATAAAATTATAAATATCATAATTTTATTTATGATACTTATTAAATGAATAATGTTATTTATGATATTTAATTTTATTTATGATATTTATTTAATTATTTATTTATGTTTATAATTTATTAAATGAAAAAGTAAATATCATGATTTTAATAAATAAAATTATAAATATCATAATTTTATTTATGATACTTATTAAATGAATAATGTTATTTATGATATTTAGTTTTATTTATGATATTTATTTAATTATTTATTTATGTTTATAATTTATTAAATAAATAAGTAAATAATTAAATATCATGATTTTAATAAATAAGATTATAAATATTATAATTTAAAAAAGCACGTGGGCTTGAATAAAGCACGCTAGGCACGTGGGCTTTTTAAAGCGCGCTAAAAAAAAAAAAAGTTGGTGGGCTTTTTTTGGGCACGGCCCACGGCACGGCACGAGCACGGCACGAGCGGGCTCGTGCCGTGGGCCGTGCTGGGCTCAACTAAAAAAAAATGGGCACGGCACGGCACGGCCCATTGGCCATAGTTAGAAACAGGTGATGGTTGAGAAAAGTGTTCAATGCAGCAGTGGAGAGAATTCTACTTCTCAATTAGTCTTTCCACACCAATGGCGTCAGCCAAGGTATGAGGCTGTTTAATCTTGACATCGAGTCGGATTTCATCATGAAGCCCTGCAATGAAACATCCAAGGTAAGCCATCGATTTGATGAGAAAGCTTTTCAAAAACTTCCTGATACTCAGTCACCCAGGAAGTTTGTTTTAGGTGTGTTAAACCTTCTAAAAGATCCTCATAATCCATTGGACCAAAACAGAGCAATATAGCTTTGGTAAATTCAGTCCAAGTTTGTGGTCCTTTGAACTTGGTTAGCCAGAGATGCCATTGGAGTGCTATTCCTTCGAGATGGAAAGAGGCCAATTGGACTTGCTATTCCTAAGCAATGTTTTGGAAATCAAAGTATTGTTCGGCTTTGTAAATCCATCCAGCAGGGTCATCACCACTAAACTTTGGAAAAAGAAGTTTAAGCTGGGTATGGGAACGATCTGGTTTGGAGGTGGAAAGTGAGGTGGGCTGGTGTGTAGGGATGTGAGCTGTGGCAAATGGGTTGATCTCCCTTTCCTGGGAAGTGTGTTGGAGACGTAAGGATTGAAGTTCGGTAAGGATCGTTTGAAGGGTGGCGTGAACTTGGTCAAAATTGGACTCATGTCGAGCAAGGATTTCTTGAACCTCTTCACGAAATTCAGAGTTGGATTTATTGCATGTGGCCATGGATCATTAGATGCTCTGATACCACTTGATAAGTAATTTTCAGTTCAGAAAGGAAAGTCAGAGAAATAGAGAAGGAATTTGAATTGATTAGAAGGGAAAAGACAATTTTCATTCTAAAAAAAAAAAATTTCCGTACAAGTTCAATAAGGTCTCTTAAATGTACCTATATGCATACCAAGAAATTAAAAACTACAAAAAAAAAGAAAAAATCACTGAAAAATAGGAGCATGAACAATTAAAATGAAAACGTGCACAACCGCAATTTAATACATGCACCCACTACTATATTTTATTCGGACTAAAACAATAACCATCAAAAGAAACTTGAGCCCTATGCATCTTGAGCACATATCAGTAGGCTATGGGGGAACCACGTGGGGCCCTGCAGTGGCTTCAACGTGGAACTTTCGGTTGAAGCTTGTCGAAATTGAACACGTCTATTTAATGAAATCTGTTTGAGCGGTCCTTGTCATTGACATGCATTTTTCATTTCTATATTATGGGAGTTGGATGGAGATGGGAAATATCATCTATAATTATTTATCAATATCTTGATCTTATTTATTATTTAAATTTAAATGACTACATGTGTAAAATACATTTACTACCAATTAAGTTACATTCAGAGGTCCTTCTCTAATCAAAATATAAAAATATATATTCTAATAAATTGAAAATTATATTTTTTTATCTGTTAATGTATTAAAATTTATATTTTTTATTTGTTAGTGACATTCGCACTTTCACAAATTAAGGATATCCTCATTAGAGAATGATTGTATAGTCTTTCTCTAGTGAGGACATTCTCACTTTATTAAAGTAAAAATGTCACTAAAACACAAAAAAAATACAGATTTCAATATTAGAAATTATATTTTTTGTCTATTAGTTGTGGGGTTTAATACATCATATGGTTATGGAAGACAATTTTTTTTGTATAAAATCTCAATAAATTAATAAACTTGAACTATAAAAAAAATCTAATAATTTAATGATATTAATTTATCTATTACTTAATAAATTGTCAATTTACGAAGATATTTTTTATTTTAGAAAATATAATCATGTTTATAGTATTGAATTACCTAAATTAGGTACATATTATGTTCTATTTGAATATTAATTATTTACATTATATGGTTAGTACTAAGATTATTGTAGTATTTTTATTTTTTCATGTTAAAGATGATATAAGAGCATATCTCATGCAAAGAAACGCTTATATCAATACTGACATTGAATAATTTTATATTAGAAAATGATAATGCTATTTGAATTTTGCATTACAAAAAGTTAGATATAAGATTTAAACTTAAATCAATTTTGAGAAAAAAAAAGCAATATTGAGGACTTATTTTACAAAAACCACAAACACGTATCATAAGGATTTAGTTTCAAATTAGGTAATTATTAATTATATATAGTATTGGGTTCTATAATAAAATATGAATTTCAAAAATGTTATTATCTTATAAATTTATCAAATTATTTATTTACCATATTGGCCCCAAGTCGAGACCTGTAAAAATTATTATTTAATTGAGATTATCAATTAATAAATATTAATTAATCTAGGTTTTATTCTAGTTATACCATTGAGTAATTAGTTCAAACAACTTGTTCTTAAAAGCCCTCAGTTCTTTCAATTTAGATTGTGTTGTACCTCCACCTTATATGTGAAACTAGAAAATAGAACCGCGCTTCATGCGGCTTTGAAAAAAAAATTTAGTATTATCTTTTTTTCTTACTTTACACTTGATAAAACTGATAAAAAATATGAATTAATTTTTTTTAAGATGAGGCAGCCTTATAAAAAATAAAAAAAAGCTATTAGCCAGCAATACAAATAAAGAAGCAACTCAAGATAAAGAATAAAATGAGAGAATATATTATAGAGTGATTTTATTAATTCTAATTGTGTGTGTACAAAACAAAACAGATGAGCTCTCCTTTTATAGTTACATAATCACTCCATGAAATTAATGAAAAATTATGGATCATAATTCCTTGTGAGATAGTGGGAGTTATAGGGAAGCTAAAGGTTGCTAATGGGAGATAGTGGGGAGACTAAGAGATATATGTTATGAACATCCACAATTATTTTAATAAATGTATAACACTCCCCCTTGGATGTTTATTACAAAGAATATGCCTCATTAAAACCTTTACATAATTGTTATTGTGTAATAACAATTAAATTAATTATGAGAAGATGAAAAGCCAAATCAAAAATAAAATTTCTCTATTTATTAGATAATAGAAAATATAAAAAGATGAGAAATAGTGATGCCACATCGCCTCTTGTAGTCATATATATATATATATATATATATATATATATATATAAAAGCTATTAGCTAGCAACAAAAATAAAGAAGAAACGCAAGATAAAGAATAAAATGAGAGAATATATTATAGAGTGATTTTATTAATTCTAATTGTGTGTGTACAAAACAAAACAGATGAGCTCTCCTTTTATAGTTACATAATCACTCCATGAAATTAATGAAAAATTATGGATCATAATTCATTGTGAGATAGTGGGAGTTATAGGGAAGCTAAAGGTTGCTAATGGGAGATAGTGGGGAGACTAAGAGATATATGTTATGAACATCCACAATTATTTTAATAAATGTATAACACTCCCCCTTGGATGTTTATTACAAGAATATGCATCATTAAAACCTTTACATAATTGTTATTGTGTAATAACAATTAAATTAATTATGAGAAGATGAAAAACCAAATCAAAAATAAAATTTCTCTATTTATTAGATAATAGAAAATATAAAAAGATGAGAAATAGTGATGCCACATCGCCTCTTGTAGTCATATATATATATATATATATATATATATATATATATATATAAGCTATTAGCTAGCAACAAAAATAAAGAAGAAACGCAAGATAAAGAATAAAATGAGAGAATATATTATAGAGTGATTTTATTCATTCCAATTGTGTGTGTACAAAACAAAAAGATGAGCTCTCCTTTTATAGTTACATAATCACTCCATGAAATTAATGAAAAATTATGGATCATAATTCCTTGTGAGATAGTGGGAGTTATAGAGAAGCTAAAGGTTGCTAATGGGAGATAGTGGACAGACTAAGAGATATATGTTTTGAACATCTACATTTATTTTAATAAATTCATAACACTCCCCCTTTGATGTTCATTACAAAGAATATGCCTCATTAAAACCTTTACATAATTGTTATTGTGTAATAACAATCAAATTAATTATGAAAAAATGAAAAGTCAAATCTAAAAAAAAAATCTCTATTTATTAGATAATAGAGAATATACAAAGATGAGAATGGTGATGCCACATCACCTCCTCAAGTCCCAACTTTATATATATATAGATAGAGATATGGTATTGAAGTCAATTTGAGTAGAATAAAGATCCTCTCACTGAGTAAAAATATATATAGTAATTGATGGTTAATAAATAAAAATATAAAGAAGTTAAATTTGACGTACCTATTCACCATAACTGAAAGACATACGAACAAATTCTTGAAAACTTTGAGAGAGCTCAGATCCAGAGAATTATAATCTATTTGAGCAAGAAATCTCGTGTTCAAATCTGCAGTACGTTTGTATGCCCTTGTGATAGATTGTCTGTTACCTTAAAGCTTTCTAATTTAGTAGTTAATTTACATGAATGACTTTTCGATAATTTTTTATTCAAGCTTATGACAGATGGATTATTAAATATAATTTTGAAGAACAACCCTATACTTGTCGCATCATCATCATTTTAAGGATGGTTGTAAGGGCTGGTGGACAAAGTTAAAAGTTGAATTTTCTTACAAAGTTCTGGTTCCAAGGGTTGCAAGGAGAACCATGTGTGATTGGTCCATGTTATTAACTATAGTTTATATACACAAATATCACATTGATATAGGGAATAATTTTAGATTACCCGCTCATGAAATTACAATCTTTAAAATATTTCCTAAATTATTATAAATCTTAATATAGTTACTTATTGTTTTTGTTAAGAAGATTGTAGTGTTTAAGTGTGCTAATAATCCAAACAACTTGAAACACTTCCCAAGATCAAAATCAAACAATTCAAGATGCCCAAGAATCAACTCAAGAAAATGTGCAGAGACTGGAACTAAAACAGAAACTATGAAATGCACCAGTGTTTAACGTGGTTCAGCTAGATTCAATCTAGCTTACATCCACGGGAGAAACCGAACCCATTTATTCAATGCTCATCGAGATTACAGAAAGCTATCTACACTGATTACAAAGACACTCTTCAAGAAACCTCTCTTTCTCTCGAATCCAAGTATCTCACTCAGCTCTCTCTGTTCTCCAGAATCTGCTGTATATAACAGCTAAGTAACAAACCCAGAAACTCACGTGATTTCCATGTGAATTACCGAACTTAACTGATCAAGAAAGCAACGTCTCCATGCACGTGAAACTCCCGTGCATCACTTAAACAAAAACGACCTTCACTCATGCCGTTTCTGGAACAAGTCAGCTGCTTTTCAAAACGCGACATCAGCTGGTCGTTTTGACCAACTGATTTGCTTCACAATACAACAATTCTCCACCTTGAACAAATCATTCCCTGATTCTGGTTTCTCCATCCTGAGTATTTCAGAAATTACTCAGCCCAGCTTTGTCCAAGCAGTTCTTGAACTTAGCTGTAGTCACGACCTTAGTAAGCATGTCAGCAGGGTTGTCATCTGTATGCACCTTCACCATGCTAATCACACCTTTGGAGATTACATTTCTGATGAAATGTAGCTTTATATCTATGTGCTTAGTCTTCTCATGGTGAGCTGGGTTCTTACTCAAGTAAATTGCACTTGAGCTATCACAATGAACATCCACAGTCTCCTGCTTCATTCCCAGTTCTGCAGTCAATCCCCTCAGCCACAGAGCCTCCTTGACAGCTTCTGTTGCAGCAGTGTACTCAGCCTCTGTAGTTGACAAGGCTACTACTTGCTGCAAACTTGCCTTCCAATTAACAAGACAACCATTTAAGAAAAACATATAACCAGTCAAGGATCTCCTTCTGTCTAAGTCACCAGCATAGTCTGAGTCAACATAGCCACAGAGGCCTGCAACCTTCTCTGCTGATTTTCCATATACCAGGCCATATCCTTGTGTGCCTTTCAAATATCTCAGCACCCACTTAACAGCCTTCCAGTGTTCCTTCCCTGGGGTAGCCATAAACCTGCTTACAACACTTAAAGCATGAGCTAAATCTGGTCTTGTAAGCACCATTGCATACATCATGCAGCCAACTGCATTTGCATAGGGAACCTTTGTCATTTCACTTCTCTCTTCATCTGTGCTGGGACACTGAGCACAAGATAACTTGAAGTGGGATGCTAGAGGGGTTACAACTGACTTGCTGCTAGTCATCTCAAAAACTCCAAGTACCTTCTCTAGATACTTCCTTTGAGACAAGATCATGGTACCCTTCTTCCTGTTCCTTATTATTTCCATTCCCAAAATCTTCTTAGCTGGACCCAAGTCTTTCATGTCAAATTCTGAGTTCAGCAACTGCTTCAAGGCCTCAATCTCTTCTCTTTCATTACAAGCAATCAGCATATCATCCACATATAACAGCAGGTATATGTAGTTTCCTGATTGTATAGGCTTGTAGTAAACACATACATCATAGCTACACCTTAGGTACCCATGAGTAACCATAAACTCATCAAACCTAAGGTACCACTGTCTGGGTGATTGCTTCAGCCCATACAGTGACCTTTTCAGCAGACACACACAGTCAGCAGACTCAGAACTTGTGTACCCTTCAGGCTGAGTCATTAAGATGTCCTCATTTAGTCTTCCATGTAGAAAGGCTGTCTTGACATCGAGTTGATCAAGCTCCATGTCTTTTACAGCTGTTAAGGCCAGTAGCACTCTGATTGAAGTGTGTCTAACTACTGGTGAGAACACCTCTTTGAAATCCACTCCAGCCCTCTGTGTGTAGCCTTTAGCTACTAACCTAGCTTTGAATCTTCTAGGTTCAGTTGCTGTTAGTCCATCTTTGACTTTGTAGATCCATTTACAACCTACTGTTCTGCTGTTGGCAGGTCTTTTAATCAGCTCCCATGTATTGTTCTTTTTCAGTGAATAGATTTCTTCATCCATTGCCTTTTTCCACTCCTCTCTGTATGGACCTTGGATAGCTTCTTTGTAGCTCTTGGGTTCCTCATCATCAATTTGATGAGATGCTGTCAATGCATAGGCTATCAGGTCAGCATAACCATATCTGACAGGTGCTTTTGCTTTTCTTCTTTCTCTGTCTCTTGTCAGCTGGTATTCCTGATGCTGAGCTTCAGTCTGCTGTACATGATCAGTTTCTTGGTCAGCAGCTTCTTGATCAGGCTCATCTTTGTCTTCTGAAGCTTCTTTGGTGTAGGGCTCCACCTCCAACTGTATCTTGGTTCTCTCCTTATCCTCTTGTGCATTTCTGTCAGTAGGTTTCTTTATTTCCAGTGCAGCTTCCTCATTGAATCTCACATCTCTACTGATTATGCATTTTGGTGGAGTAAGGTCTGTACACCACAGCTTGAATCCCTTGACACCCTCAGGATACCCAATGAACTTTCCTCTAAGGGCTCTTGGAGCTAACTTGCCTTGGCTCACATGTGCATAGGCTGGGCATCCAAATGCTTTGAGGCTGCTGTAGTCTGCTGGTTTTCCATGCCATTTCTCAAATGGAGTTTTGAAGTCAAGTGCTGCAGAGGGGCTAAGGTTTACTAGATAGCATGCTGTTAACAGAGTCTCAGCCCACAATCCTTTTGGAAGATCTGCCTGGATCATCATGCTTCTTACTCTGTCCATCAGGGTTCTGTTCATCCTCTCGGCTAGCCCATTTTGTTGAGGGGTCAGCCTTACAGTTTTGTGCCTTGCAATGCCATGATCTGCACAGTAGCTATCAAACTCCTGATTGCAAAACTCAAGACCATTGTCAGTCCTGAGTTTCTTCACCTTCACTCCAGTTTGATTTTCAACCAGGGATTTCCACTCTTTGAATTTGCCAAATACCTGATCCTTGTGCTTCAAGACATAAACCCATACTCTCCTTGAATAATCATCTATGAGAGACAAGAAATAGGTGTTGCCTCCTAGTGATAGTGTCTGTGCTGGTCCCCATAAATCTGAGTGTATATATTCAAGGATGCCTTTGGTTGTATGAACTGATTTTCCAAAGCTATTTTTTGTAGCTTTGCCTAGTACACAGCCTTCACAAAATTCCAGTTCTGAGATTTGGCTGCTGCCAAGAACCCCTTGCTTCTGTAATTCCTTCAAACCTCTCAAGCTCATATGTCCTAATCTAAGATGCCACAGCAAGGTGTTGTTATTACTAGAGCTTATTGTCACTCCAGACACACCAGTTATGGTTTCCCCATTCAGAACATAGACCCCATTTCTTTTGTAACCTGTCATAACTACCCCATCACCATTTGAAATTCTCAGCTCACCTGATTCAAGCTTAATACTAAGTCCCATTTGGTCAAGCATGCCTAGAGATATTAAGTT
The DNA here is from genome assembly GCA_029618585.1 of Citrus australasica. Lineage (NCBI taxonomy): Eukaryota > Viridiplantae > Streptophyta > Magnoliopsida > Sapindales > Rutaceae > Citrus > Citrus australasica. Next base: position 1,560,307 of record JARCIV010000006.1, read on the forward strand.
CCTTTTAAGCTCAGGGACATATCTAACTTCCCTTAGCTCTCTTATTGTCCCATCATGCAGTTTCAGATTTACATTTCCTATCCCCTCTATCTTACAAACAGCATTGTTACCCATCATAACCTTACCACCATCAGTTTCATGGTAGTTTAGTAAGTAATCTTTAAAAGGGCACATATGAAATGTACAACCTGAGTCAAGAATCCAGGTACCTTTTTGCACATGCTCTGTGGCCACACAAACACCTGCTGACTCATATCCTTCCTCCTCAGCAGTAGCAGCAGCTCCATTTTGATCCCTTTTCTTGTTCTTGAGTTCTGGGCAATCTCTCTTGAAATGCCCTTCTTTCTGACACTGAAAGCATTTCTTGCCTTTAGTCTTTTGTTTGTTATTCCCTTGCTTCTTCTTCTTCCCATCATGTTTCTCAGTTCTTGCTTTTACTGCCAGCACTTCTCCAGAGCTCATATTCCCTGACTTCTCTTGCAGCATTCTAGTATTCAGGGCAGCCTTAACTTCATCCAAAGATAAAGTCTGTCTCCCATACATGAGTGCATCAACAAAGTTTGAGTATGAGGGTGGAAGTGAGCTGACCAGAAGCAATGCTTTACCTTCATCATCTAACCCTTCATCAATTATCTCCAGTGTGTCACAGACCTGGTTGAACTCATCAATGTGGTTCTCAAGAGATGATCCTTCAGCCATCTTTAGTGTGAACATCCTCTTCTTGATGTAGAGTCTGTTGGCTAAAGATTTGGTCATATACACCCTTTCAAGCTTTGCCCACAGATCAGCCACTGTTCTTTCTCTTGCAACTTCTCTGATCACTGAGTCTCCAAGACTCAAGATTATAGTGCTCCTTGCCTTTCTGTCAATCTCAGCAGCTTGTTGTGGTGTTAGGGATGATGATGATGAAGTGGAGGCTTCCAATCCTTCTTTCTTGATGATAGGTTCTAAGGCATCACCTAACCCCTGAGTGATCAGTAATGCCTCCATCTTAACCTTCCACATGTTGAAGTCATTCTTCCCTGTAAACTTTTCTAGGTCGATCTTTGAACCAGCCATACTTGTGTCTGATTTGGAATCCAGGCTCTGATACCAATTGTAGTGTTTAAGTGTGCTAATAATCCAAACAACTTGAAACACTTCCCAAGATCAAAATCAAACAATTCAAGATGCCCAAGAATCAACTCAAGAAAATGTGCAGAGACTGGAACTAAAACAGAAACTATGAAATGCACCAGTGTTTAACGTGGTTCAGCTAGATTCAATCTAGCTTACATCCACGGGAGAAACCGAACCCATTTATTCAATGCTCATCGAGATTACAGAAAGCTATCTACACTGATTACAAAGACACTCTTCAAGAAACCTCTCTTTCTCTCGAATCCAAGTATCTCACTCAGCTCTCTCTGTTCTCCAGAATCTGCTGTATATAACAGCTAAGTAACAAACCCAGAAACTCACGTGATTTCCATGTGAATTACCGAACTTAACTGATCAAGAAAGCAACGTCTCCATGCACGTGAAACTCCCGTGCATCACTTAAACAAAAACGACCTTCACTCATGCCGTTTCTGGAACAAGTCAGCTGCTTTTCAAAACGCGACATCAGCTGGTCGTTTTGACCAACTGATTTGCTTCACAATACAACAAAGATAAAAAAAAATTAATCAATCTACCCCAATTTTTCCCCTATCTTTTAAATAAAAATGTGATAGGTTGAGATTTATAATAGTCGGGGGATATTTTGAAAGTTGTCATTTCATGAGAGGTAATTTGAAATCGACCATATATTTTGTTGGGTGGCAACATTTCTACCTCATAATTTTTGTAAATCCACCTCATTTCTAGACAATAATTAGAAAAGTTAACATTATTTTAAAATTTTCAAAAAAAAAGAGTTTGGAGAATTAATTAATTAAATCTACCTTAATTTAATTTTTTTGGCTTTATTTTTATTATGTTAGACTACTAAGATTGCTTTAACCTAAATTTAAATGGACTATTTTACCCTTTATAAGGTAAAATTACCAAAACTTTACTTTTACCTTTATTATATATAAATTTTTACCTAACCTAACCTGATGACATAAACGAGCATCCAAGCTCAAGAATTCACATCCAATAGCAAATCCTAATAATATAAACAGATTAAAATAACACAAGTTCTAATCCTCACTAAACTCGAAGCCGACAAGATAAGAGATAAGATTTCCTAACTTAATTATATTTTTTAATATTGCTCTTATATGAAGAGGTCACTACTCAAAGATAAGACCAAGGAAGAAAATGTATATTGGCCGCTAGGGGTCGGGGCGTGTGGGCGGGGGATTGGGTATAATATCCTCCAAGCCTTTTCTCTCATTCTTTGTTTTATTATTTATCGAAGTGTTATGATGCTACTCATGATGTCTGACTTAAGCATCAAATGATCTTTGTCGGTAACATCCTTAGATCACGGAGCTCTTTAATGGTAGCAACCTTGAGGGCATCAATCTCTCACATATCTTATTCCATGCCTTTTATCAACTATTACTGTAAGGTCAAATGTTTGGTATCAACAAACTTCAACATTTTTTTTAACTTTATATAAAATTCATTGTTTCTAAATGATGTGTCAATTCCACTTTATTAGTATGATTTTTATTATTTAATTAAATTAATATAATGCCTTTATGCTATCAAATTTATGTCATTTACATGTAAGGTACTAAAAATTATCAGATTTCATTAAATAAATTAAATTATAGGCACAAAATTAAATACCTAAATTATTGGATACAAGAGCACATATTTGTTAGGGCAATTGGGTCATTTTATGCTGTAAGGGTAAAATGTTCAAATAAATTTTGCATAAACCAACCTTAATGATCAAAGAAGCTTGAGTAAGAAAAAAAAAAATTAAGAAGGCTTTAATTGATTGGTAGTAAAAAAAAAATTGTTGAATTTTATTTATTAAAAATAATGTGAACTTATTTTAAATATCTTTTAAAAGGAGGGTAAGTTTATAAAAATCGTGGGATGAAAATATCCCACCCTATTTGTTCCTTTCAAAGGATTCTCATATAGAAAGTATCTCAATACAAAAATAATAATAATAATTGCTCAGTAAAATATGTTGCACTAATCATTCTCAAACAAAATTAAGTTTCTTGTATGTAATCTCAAGTAAATTTCGCATCGATTATTTCTAGATCAAACTCTGTATACTAATATATTTTCATATGCTAAGACAATGGTTGACTTTGGTTTTGGTTAAGAAGAAAGATCTTTTGTTGACTTCCCATGACACTTTGTATAAAGGATCATAACAAAGTTTGGATTTTAATTGTGTATATTATAAATGCACGCGTGACAGAAGATAATAAAATGCTCCGCACAGCTTAGTTCAACAGTAGAATCCGAGTTCTTGAGAGATTGCCTGATCTTTTAAAACTTTCCCACTTATTGTTTAATTTTCTCTTCACTCTTCAGGGAGTGAACAAATAGAATGTTCTCAAGTTTCTGAAAGAAAGAAGGAAGAAAATATGTTACATTTTATATCAAATGTATCCATGTTTTTTCTTCAAAATTTTAAGCTTTCCCTCATGATTACATTATGGCTCAAATGAATATGCCCTACAGCACATTGCTGAAATTCGGAGGTTTTTTCCTACATTTGAATGATTGAGCTTAGCTAGCTTTGTTTGATAATGTTGTTGATGAATGAAAGATGCATGTACAGTTAATGGCAACATGAATGTTAGAGGTTTCTTCTAAATCTGCTGAAGCTCAACTTGGTGTAGATTTTGCCCGGACACACAGAGATTCTGCTTTATACGAGTGAGTTCCATCTTCTATACTTCAAACTGGCTACTAAATATCATATGTTTAAATTTGGCTGAGGCAAAATTAAAAGAAAAATGGGAAAGATTACAGAGAGATTGGGATCTAGCCAGGAAGAATCACCTCTCATGGAAACCAAGGGCACAATGTTGGCTATCAGTTGAAGTATCTACAATCTCATTGTGGTTGCACAGAGACCAAACTGGTGCAGACAAATGTCATCTAGAACACGTACTATATTAAACCACCCAGTCACACTTCAAATGCTTTCTGTGGCATTGCATATATGACATGCAGTAGAACAATGGTATCTACCTGAAAGTGTTTCTGGAAAAATTCGACTTTCACTGAATATGTGGAATGGCTTCAATGCTATTTTTTCTGATGAAGATCTTCAACTGAAATTTTTCTCTTACCTAACTTCTAGGAATAACAAAGAGATTGTAAGGACATTGGTATGTCACCTCCAGGCTCAAGTGATCTATATTTTCCAAACTCAATTTGCACAAAATGGTTGGGAACAATTTAAGTCTTGCCTTTGGAAACAGAACTTATCTTATTGGAGAAGTCCCTCATAAAATTTGACCCGTATCACGCAAGCGTTTATCTTATCTTTACTCTTTGGTGTAATATATTGGAACCGAGGGAAAGAAATGTAAGTATACTTACTGTTAACTTTAATTTTTCTGTCAATTTAGCTGTGCGAAAGTCAGATTGCAATATATAAGAGAGAACAATTGAGGAAAGCCTGAATATTATCATTTACCACGAGCAGATCACTTCAACTAGTCTAATGCATTCACTTCATAGCATTATCGATAGTATTATTTTTCATTTTCTCGTAAGGATATGCAGAATATAAGCAAAAGCTGTGGGCAGGAAATCATATGAGTAAGAAGGATAGCTTTTACAGGCTCAGTAAGCTGGAAAGGATGTTCTCCAGCGTTAAATCTTCTCAGTTCATTTTCTATAGCGTGTATATTTGATCCTTGTGTATGTAGCAAACCATTAGAGCTTAAAGAGTATATTAGGTCATTACCTATCATCAAAAACTTTTAATTCTATCAAATTATTTATTTCATTCGCATTCATTTTCATTTTCTGTTTAGAAATTATGAATAGTGCTGTAAGATATAAAGTTTTTCATTGGCAAACATTTTGCAGATATATAACTAAATTTGTTTCACATTTTCCAGTGACAACGAGCAGAATTTGTTCAATATAAATGGTTCACTGAGTGCAGCTGTGATCTTTTCTGGCCTAACTAATTGCACATTAGTGTTACCATATGTTCAAACAGAGCGGAATGTCATGTACTGGGAAAGATTTGCAGGAATGTACTCTCCTTTGGCTTATGCACTTGGGCAGGTGAAATTTCTGGAAAACTTTCAGCTCATTGAATTAAGTATCAAGTCAATACATCATCTCTGTCATGATAATCTTATTCAAATTATATGTGATTATTCTCAGCTCATAGCCGAGGTTCCCTATATATTCTTCCAAACAGGAATTTTCATCATGGTTACATATCCTATGGTCGAATATTATGGATCAGTGTATAAGATATTTTGCTACTTCTATATGATGTTCTGCTCGCTGCTGTATTATAACTAACTGGGAATGTTACTTATGTTGTTGACACCAAACTACATGGTAGCAGCAATTCTGTCATCAGCCTCCCACACCATGTTAAATCTTTTCTCTGGGTTCTTCATTCTTGAACCGGTAAAAATTGAATAACACAATTTAGATTTGTTTTTGGTCCGATTAGTACATTCCGGTAAAACTTGGTTCTGTTGTTCATTTTACAGCAAGTTCCCAAGTGGTGGCAGTGGTTCAACTACCTAATGCCTTCATATTGGACATATTGGACAGTAAAAGGTTTGTTAAATTCCCAATACGGAGATATAGACAAGGAAATTGCGGTATTTGGGGAGACCAAAACAGTAGCTGCCTTTCTGAAACATTACTTTGGTTTTGACCATGATCACTTGGCCATTACAGCCATTGTCCTTGCCATCTATCCTATAGCTTTTGCTTCTCTGTTTGCAAATTTTATAGGCCGATTGAACTTCCAGCATAGATGAATAAATCTCCCAATTGATTACACAACAAACCTTTTATGCGTATATGGTGTTTTGATCATTGTTATTACATTATGCATAATGTAAATAGCATATACTGTTTATAGCCATATGTTTTGAAATAGAGGTGCCAAATGAGTCAAAGGTGGCTTAGTTTCTGTTCAAAAATGCATCACAAGGTGTCCTTGACAAGATATCAAAAGGAGAAAAATAATTGGTCTGGAATCCTAAAATCTGAATCCTAAAACTTAGCACCGAGTTCACATGCCACTAGCCTCACCAGAGTGTACAATTGTAAAATCGTTGCAACTTAAATGGGTCTATTCGCAGCAACTGTTGAATATTTTACGAGTCCTCTTATCCAATTTCTCAAATTAAGTAATATTTTTTGAGTTATATGGTACGAAATCTAAATATAACACATACTTTTAGAAAATATAACAGGTGATAATGTGTATCCAAAACTTAACAAATCTAATGGCAGAATTGATTTTCCATGTACCACACCACAAGACGAGATAAGAAGTAGATGAATACTCATTATTTGATTATGAAGAAAGAAATGCATTAATAGTACATTAACAAATAACAATGTTTCTCCACAAACCAGCTCTTCTTCCATCTCTATTTCTCTTCCTAGCAAATCTCATACAGGCAACTTCTCTGTAATTCTTTCATCGACTATGACTCAATTAGACCACATATATCTTTCTATGATGGCAAAAATAATACAAATTTATTTTTTAAAAAGACCAAGAGAGAAAAAGGACAGAATCTGACAGGCAGACGAAAGAACAAGTAAATTATTGAGTTCAAACAAAGAATGAAACTGCATACTTAAATTCTACTCTTGGGGTTTCTTGTACTCGAGGGGCTTCACCACCTCCCATGTGAAGTCAGGATCCTCCCTTCCAAAATGCCCATATGCAGCGGTCTTCAAAAACCTGCTATTTCCTCCCCTCTTGAGATCCAAGTCAATGGCAATCATTCCAGGCCTGAAATCAAAGTTCTCCTTCACAATCCTCAGGATCTCCTTGTCTGGAATCTTTCCAGTTCGATAAGTGTCAACAAACACTGAAAGGGGCTCTGGGACACCAATAGCATAAGAAACCTGCACAATGCAGCGGCGAGCAAGGCCACTGGCAACGATGCTCTTTGCTGCCTGCCTCACAATGTAAGCACCACTTCTATCAACCTTGGTTGGATCCTTTCCAGAGAATGCACCGCCACCGTGAGCTCCCCAACCACCATAAGTATCGATAATGATCTTGCGGCCGGTCAAACCAGCATCACCATGAGGCCCACCAATCACAAAACGACCGGATGGGTTAAGATGGAAGATAGTCTTCTCATCAAGGTACTTCTCAGGAATAACAGGCTTGATCACATGCTCTTTCAAATCAGCAGCGATCTCATCATTAGTCACAGTTTCGTCATGCTGAGTAGAGATCAAAACTGTGTGAACTCTCACAGGAACCATAGCACCATTCTCATTGTAATACTCAACAGTAACTTGTGTCTTGCCATCAGGCCTCAACCAAGGGCAAGTGCCATTCTTTCGAACCTCAGTAAGTTTAGCACCAAGCTTGGTGGCAAGAACATGACTCAGAGGCATAAATTCAGGAGTCTCATCGGTAGCATAACCGAACATATGCCCCTGATCACCGGCACCGATTTCCTCGGGGCGTTTAGACAAATGACCATGAACACCCTGGGCAATATCAGGGCTTTGTTGCTCAATGTAAACCAGAACCTTACAGTTATCAGCATCCAAACCCACATCATCAGAGACAAATCCAATGTTGCGGCAAGTGTCACGAACAATTTTCTCGTAATTAACATTAGCTTTGGTTGTGATCTCTCCAAAAACCATAACCAAGTTAGTCTTGGTACAGGTTTCACACGCCACCTTGCTATCTGGGTCTTGTTCGAGACAAGCATCGAGAATGGCATCGGAGATCTGATCACAGAGCTTGTCTGGATGACCCTCGTTCACAGATTCTGAAGTGAACAAAAAAGTCTCCATTTTTTCTTCAAAAACTGCAAAATTTAAATAAAAAAATTCCCAATAAATTCACAAGAACTCCAGATCTATTGAATTAACACACACACACACACCAAACGAAAAATAAACTATAAAAAGAATTCCCACATCAGCCTTATCAACCAAGATCTATATGAACTTATCCAACATCAATTATTTTCATTACAATTCTCAGAACTCTCTGCTAAGTTTCTCAACTTCCAATTTTTTAATTATTATCTTTTTTCCTTTTAATAAATTCCTTCAAAACAGATATCAAATATAATACAAACTAACCCACCAAAACTCAATTAAATTATGAAAGGAGCAGCAATATGGAATCAGAATCTCTACCTGCGAACTGGGTAGATCTAGATTTGAGAGAAAGCTGACCAGAGAAAGAAGAAATAGAGGGGGGAATGGCGACTTTTACAGTGGAGCCTTGGCCGCCTATTTATAGTTCAAAATGGTGGGCTTTTTCAATATTTTATTATTATTATTATTATTTAATGTGTTTTTAGTGGTAGGATCTTGTGGGTCCCGAATTAAGGAATTTGTGTTGTAGCCGTTGGATGAGTGCAGATGGACGGTCTCCATTTGTTGCAGTCGGTGGGAGAAAACGACAAGGGGACACCGATTTATTTGGGATTTTTTTAATGGAGTAATGACAGTAGGGTCCCCAAGGTTTTTGGTTTTCTCCAAATAAGGTTCATTGTCCATTTGTATCGGGTAAGCCGTAAGCCCGATGCCCATTAATATGACGAACACACACTTGTAATATCCTGAGTAACCGAAAGAAATTAATTATTTAATTGTTGATAATAATTTTGAACAAAAATTTAAAAATATATTGATAACAGAACAAAATGTTTAAAGAGTATGTCATAACGAATTATTTGAGATTAGGGACTTATGTGATGCGAATAATAAACTATGAGTTTATCTGATAAATAATAAAAATATAGGGACTTATATTGTTACTTTTTAATGTTTTATTTATTTCTGCACGCGGTTTGACTTACGTGTTGAACCGATTGAAGATGGCTTCACCAACTCGGTTTTTCCCCCCCTCAATGGTGGAAAGTTTTAAGTTAGATTTGATGTTTAACTACTAAATACTTATTGATTTTAATTTTTTTTTTAAGGTGAAAAATTTTAAGTTAGATTTGATGTTCACTACTAATTGGTTTTTTTTTTTTAACAATAGTTGAGTAACTTCATCAAGTAACAGGAACCATTTTTCAAGATGAGCATGTTGAATTGGCAATTAATCTCGTTTAAGGGAGGAGATAAAAGATATTAACAAAACTTATAAAGAAATAATTGAATAAAATATTTTAGAAAAAATATCAACAATATTTTACTTTACTTATATTTTATTTTACTTTTCAAAATAAAAATAATTATTCAAAAGTATCATCTTCAATGCTCTCCATTAATTTCGTGTTTTTTATTTAAAGTTGACAATTTGAATGTTTCGATCATAATTAGTCAATATCGATCAGTATTAATTATTTAAATAGGATAAAAAAATTATACTAAATTCCATACCAACTTTTAATCAAGATAAAAAAAATCTCTGGTAGTCAAAATAATGGTACGTACACCCCATTGTCCCAGGCTAGCGCTAAGTTACGTTTAAGCTCTCCTCTCTATCCCAAACATCCAAATATAGTTGTTTTTTTGTTTGTTTAATGTTATTTTAATTTAAATTAATGAATCCAACAAATGTAAACCATAATTTTGTTAGTGATTGGGGTGTAGGAGTATCGAAATAAGTATTGGGTTGGATTTTTGTCAAATTTGAATAAAATCAATTTTTACGTATTTTAATTATACTACAAAAATTAAAATAATTTGTTACAATCGGGATTCCTATCGGCCCGATCAATCTCGACTTTTTAATGGGGACAAAATCTAATCCCAAATCACTATCAATTATTTTAAAGCAATTTTTTTTAGAACATGTAACAAATCTCAGAATTCAGAAATTAGATCGAAAATCGCTTCTTTCGACCAACAGCACTAATTTCATTACACAAGAATCAAACAAACTAAACTCACCGTTTTGGGATCATCAAATATGACTGATCTCTATTATACTACGCTCTAAAGTCTAAGCACAGCAGAATAATCATCACGATGATAAAACTAATAGCCTCGTCTATTGTGGATTTCGAAAATTATGTTATCTTAATAATTATTAATTAGGCAAAAAAATAGATAGATCCCTAAATATTAGGCACAAAAAAAAAGTAAATAGATTCCTAAAAATATGCTATCTTAATAATTATTACTTGGGCAAAAAATAGATAGCTTCCTAAAAATTTTAATATAAACTAAAAAAATAAACTTCTTTTAAGTACCGAGTAAATAAGTCTATTACTATCAACTTATTATTATTTTGACAATTCATTGCCAATACAGAGTATATAAGTAGGCAATATAATTAATTAATTTATTGCCACATAAAAAACGGTCATTAATTAATGAGTAATGATACAGTCACAAACTCTTGTATAAATTTATTTTGTATAAACTGACGTGTCATTAATTCATTGGTTGAATAAAAATATAAAATAATAAAAATAAATCATGTGGGCCAAATGATATTTAATTCAACCAATCTTATCATATCACATCAATTTGTATAAAATAAATTTATACACGAGTTTGTAGCTATATCATTACTCTTAATTAATTAATGTATGGCCGTGCCGACACCCTTAATTCCAGCCAATTGCCAGATATAGCAAAATGTATGTATATGCACACGTAATGTAAAGATAGTGCCGAGTAAAGCAAACCAGCAAAGAGCTGGCCCATTGTTGCATGTTGCACATAAAGAAGCCAGCAATAGCCAATTGCAATTCAATTATTTTATTTTTATGTCGATATTGTTATTGTGTGCTTAATCTTATTGATTGACTTGCCTCGATGATTCTTGTTTTCACCTTTACTAATTTATTTGATTTGCTGCCTGTTTTGGGTACCGTACATAACATATATATATCTTACTTCCTTTGGAGTTTTTATTTTATTTTATATCTTTTTTAGTTTGTTTAGATTTGACCAACATGTTAAATGTGCAAATTGGGCATGACTATGCTACTAAAAATTAAGCATCAAGCTATTTACTAGTATTAATTTCCCTAACATCATTATTTTCTAGCTAGTTGAACCCTCAATAATTTTGTTTCAAATTTCCCAAAAATATAATTCAAATGTTTTTTTCCCCCAATGATTTAAGGAACTTAAGAGTTATTTAAAGTAGCAAAGGTTATTATTCTACAGTCAATTTTATTTTATTTCCTTTGTATAATTCAACAGCAATTACATTATCTTATCATTCAATTAATCAATACCGTATTATTTAGGACAAAATTTAAAAACGTGCACTACTACACTACTCATTACAAAAACCGTAAAGTAATAGAAATTTGAATGTCGCTATTTTTATTAAAAAAAGGTTTTTTTTTTCAATGGATAAAATGGGTTAAAAAATTTTGAAGCAATTATTAAAGGGAATATGCCTAACACGCTGGTGACACGGGGAATCCACCAAAGTCCAAACCCACCCAAAGCTTGGGGTCACAGTTACGCCCGTGCAGTAAATGGTTGGTGAAAGGATAATTCGACATTAAAATATAAAAATACCAATTTTCAATTGCATTTTTTTTTCTTCCATAAAATCTCAAAGCTATATGGTTCACGATTAAATTTTATAGAATTGTTATATGATACTGTATGATTTTTTTACAATATTGATAATGTGTTCTATTCCAGATCTTCGGATTTGAATATTTTAATTTTTACTATTAGTTTAGTTAAGTAAATAAATAATTAGTTAATTAATAAGTAATAGGTAATCTTTAAAAGTAAGTTGATAAATTCAAATTAAATAGAGATACTTATGAATTCAACACGAAAAGAGAGAGATTGTGATCCATTATAATTCTTCTCCCCTCCCCCCTTCTTTTAACTTAGATATAATTTTTTTAACCAATTTGTTAGCTAATACAATATTTCTAAAGAATTTATATCTTTTTAATTGTACAAATATTTTATAACTGTTGATCAAAATCTAAAGGTGTACATTTATTATATTATTAGTGTCAGACAAAAAAAAAATAACAGTATTATAAAGAGATCTATTATTTTAATTATTAGTATCAATCTTATGTGAAGAAAAAAGTAAAAATTATATAAAGACATTTAAGTAAACTCGTAATGGTAATATAATTAATTTAGGGGTTGTCCGTTAAACATCTAAAAGTTTAAAATTTTATTAATTTCAAACTTTTTTAAATTTTTTTTTTTTTTGTAACTTATATTTGATTTTAAGACATTTACATCTGAATAGAAAAAGTAAATTTTTGTAACTTTTATTTGAATGAAAAAATGTCTGAATGAGAAATAAATATTATATTTCAAAAATATCTCTATATAATATATTAATTTCCTAAACTATAAAATCTAATCTCTTTTATTGTTTTGGTTTATAAGGACATAAATGTCAATAAGCATGCTTAACTTTTTTTTACTTTATAAAAACCAAAAAAATGCCGCTTATATTCATATATTAAAAAAATATCATTCAAATATTTGTATTCAGACATATCTAGACTCCAAGAAAAATTTAGACTAATTTAGATTTTAGATAATAAAATAAAGTCCACTTTAATTTAATAATCAATACTTGTTAAAAAAATCGTCTATAGAAAATACTCTATTTAGATGCTGTGAGACTGATTTTTTTTTTTTTCCTTTAAGGGAGGTGGAGCTAAGATCGAGATATTTAGTTTCCATTTTAATTGAGATTTTTAAACAAGAAAAATGATTATGCATATAAAAGGTCATAGTTAATTACGTTTACCTTGCTAATTTAATCATGGATGACAGGCTATGCCTATACTCGTTTATATTTCAATTAAAAAAGGAATTCTTAAAAAATTCCGGATAAATCTTATATATCAGAAAAGTCGTTTTTAGTATTCTATGAGAGTTTTGTGATGATTTAACAAATTTTAAAAGAAATTTGTAACGAATCTTGAATTCAACCCAAAAAATAATGATTTAACCAAATCTCATTGAAGGAACTGGATTATCATTAAAATTAGTCAATATGAATGCACCTAACTTGTTAACTCAAATAGTCCATTTCTTGCTCTTGACATTTCAATTTGAATATGAGTTAATTAGTAAGGTAAATATTTATTTAGTCGTTATATTTTGAATTAAATATCTAGTTGGTCCTTATACTAAAAAAAAAACAAAAAATCACTTTGTAAAATATGTTACATTTCGACTGTTACTTTTTCTTTCTTTTTATAATAATACCCTTACAGTAATATTTTTAGGGATATTAATAAAAAATTATAATTTATCAAATTAACCTTAAAAATAACATAAAAATTTACACAAATATTTTTATTATTATATTAATTTTAAGATTAATTTGGTAAGTTAATTTTTTATAAAAGAATTATTAGTAAGATTGTTGCACGGTACAAATAACCACACTAATATTTATTGGTTAGTTTGCTAATAAATAATTATTGGTTAATTTTTAAATATATTTTTTATAGATTAATTAATTAATGTCAACAATATTTTTTTGATGATATTATTATAAAAGGAAAGAAAAAAAATAAGGGTAAGAATGTAACATATTTAATTATAGGGGTGTTTTGAACTTTTTTTAGAATATAAAGACTAAACAAATATTTAAATTAATATAAAATGGACTAAACGAACATTTATTCTAACTCCTACTTATTACACTTATATAGAATGAAGTGTTTAGATTTCCTTAAAGATACTTTTTTTAAAGATTTTCTTAAAAATATTTTAGTATTGTAATTTCTATAGATTAATGATACAAACTTATTTTGTACAAACTGATGTGGCGTTAATTCATTGGTTAAATTAAATATCTCTTGGCCCGCATAATTTATTTATATTATTTTATATTTTCATTAAACTAATAAATTAATGGCACATCAGTTTGTACAAGATAAGTTTATATAAAAATTTGTGGGTATGTCATCACTCTTTTTTGTATTATCCATTTGTAATTGACTCTTATTATCTAATTAAAAAGCAAATGTAGCCACCTTAAGAATTTCAATTCACATTTTGTTGTTGAAAAGTAAATTTGTTAGACAATTCAATTCAATTTAAAAGTTTTGAATTTTGATATCTAATAGTAACTCATAATCTTCAATGAAAATGATTTTTCTAAAGTCAATCTTGGGGTACTTGGACTTGACTTCTAATTTTCAACATTTGTAAAACAAGATATATTGCCCTTAAAAGCTACAAATGCAAAATTGCCAAATCACCAAGGAAATATATAAATATATATATATATTGACGTCAATCAAGGTAACCCAAGTAAGGTGATTGATAATGAAACATTTGGAATTCAGGTTGCTTACACATCATCAAAACGGAAGTGGTCCAACCTACCCCCTTTTTTTATCAACTAAATTATTGGAATAAAGTTGATCGTGCGATGATAGAAAATTATTATATTAACATATGGTTTTATATAGGGAAAACGGTCAGCAGCCTCTATCTGGACATTAGTTTACATTGGCTTAAATTTAGGAGAACAAAACCATTGTGTAGGTTCCATATTTTAGAAAAGTATAATGTTTTCAGTATTTTTTTAATAATATTTTAATTAACAAACATTTATTTTATGTTGTATATTGTATAAAAGCCTATTTTAAACATCTCTCTAATTAGTAATTCACGTACAATTAAGAATTGTTTTTATATAGAAAATCTATATTTAAGAATTTTAGTGTTAGAAAGATATAATTAATAATATTATCCAACCACCATCAATTCTTTCATCCTGTCTCTTTTGAAGAAAAAATAAACAAATTCTTTAAATTTTCAATTTCCTAAATAACTTAATTATTTAACGTCTTAATCTTTGGATAGTAGATGAAATTTTTTTTACTCCATTCTCTACAAAAAAAAAAAATTATTACATTCATTGACTCACTTAAAAAGGAAAAAAAATTATTATATATGTCACAACATGCACTTAATTTAATTTAATTTAATTGTTAATACTTTGCTAATGACTCGCTTTGACTTTAAGAGATGATATAAGTATTGTGAATGTGAAAGATTGAAAGTTAAAGGATGAAAAAGTGGTGACTGAGAGAATACTTTGGCAATGAAAGTTTAAAGTTTATTTTCTAATGTGTGTCGATTTCTAGATTATTGATGAACTTTATTATTTTTATTTTAATTATTATTATATTTTATTATATTGGTTATTATTTATGGATTTCTAGATTATTTTTAGAATTTATTATGTTAATTTACTATTGTTAGATTTTATTATGTTGTTTATTGTTTGCTAATTTATAGACTCAAGATTATTGTTGTATTAATAGTGTATTATTATATTATTGAATAATGAATATATAAGATAAAACCAAACAAAATCAAATCAAACCGAACCAAATTAATTTGGTTCGGTTTGGTTCTATAATTTAGTTTGCATTTGGTTCATAAATTTGGTTCGGTTCGGTTCGGTTCTATAATTTAGTTTGCATTTGATTTATAAATTCATGAACCATTTGGTTTCAGTTTGGTTCGATTCTAGGGCTGAACCGAACCAAACTAAATAGTGTTCACCCCTATTTGTAGGTGCTATAATTCTAAATATTCTATTTGAAATTAATATTGTTCTTATTTTACTCACGCTTATGATGAAAGTAATAAAATTTCTTCTAGACTTATCATTTTTAGGATTTTTTTAAAAACTTTTTTAGAAGCTTCTTGATTATTATTGAAATTCGAAATATGCTTAAAGCCGAAACAAATTACGAGTTCCTTTATATTTATTTGAGTGTTGAAGTTGTTAAATGAAATGGGGTCTTATGGAAAAAAAAAATTGTCTAAGGCCATAAATAATCTATAATCGGCCCTACAATGATAAGTTTTTACACTGATTGCAAGTCTTTAGATCATGCATGAATGAATGGCTATAATTAGATAGATAAAAGATTGTCTAAGCTACATTTATTGTAACTCAACCAGACAAAACAATCTATATATATATATATATAAAGCTAGGACTTGAAGAGGTGATGTGGCATCACCATTTTGCTTCTTTGTATATTATCTATTATCTAATAAATAGAGAATTTTTTTTAGATTTGGCTTTTCATCTTCTCATAATTTAATTTGATTGTATTTAACTCATTTAATAAATAGTAACTTTATTAATATAATCATTCCTCATCTTTTTATATTTTCTATTATCTCAAATATTGGTGGATATTCTTTGTAATTTTTTTCTCTTTCTATTTAAATTCAACAATATGTAGTCATTAATAATATTAATTATAAGTCTTTTGAAACATTTATTTATTTTATTATGCTAGCAATTAAACTTTAGTGGCATAAAATACATGAATTAATCTATATATCTATATCTATATCTATATCTATCTATATCTATATATAAAGTTGGGGCTTAAGTAGGTGATGTGGCATCACCATTTCTCATCATCTCATATTTTTTATTTTCTAATAAATTGGTTGAAATTAAAAAATAATTACATTACAAAATATTAAAATAGAAAATAATTATTAGATTATAAATGATTACATGTCTTTTCCTCTTTCTATTTAAATTCAACAATATGTAACTATTAATAATAATTAATTATAAGTCTTGAAACATTCATTTATTTTATTATGCCAACAATTAAATTTTAGTGGCTTAAAATACATCAATTAATTAATATTAATATATGAAGGAAGGTTCCTTCATCTTCCCTCAACAATGCCATTAGAGCCTAATTTTAATGTCATAATCCCATATTTAATTATTCAATCTTTTGTTTAGTACATTTTGGCTTCTTCAAACTCCATAAACATTAAATATTTAAGATTTATTGTATCATTATTTCTCATCTTTTTATATTCTCTATTATCTAATAAATTGGTTGAGATTAAAAAATAATTACATTACAAAATATTAAAAATCTATATCTATCTATCTATCTATCTATCTATCTATCTATATATATATATATATAAAGTTGGGACTAGAGGAGGTGATGTGCCATCACCATTTCTCATCTTCTTGTATTCTCTATTATCTAATAAATTGGTTGAGATTAAAAAATAATTACATTACAAAATATTAAAAATAAAAAATAATTATTAGATTACAAAAGATTACATGTCTCTTCCTCTTTCTATTTAAATTTAATAATATGTAACCATTAATAATAATTAATTATAAGTCTTGAAATATTCATTTATTGTATTATGCCAACAATTAAACTTTAGTGGCTTAAATATATCAATTAATTAATATAGGAAGGAATGTTCCTTCATCTTCCCTCAATAATGCCATTAGGGTCTAATTTTAATGCTATAATCTCATATTTAATTTGAAACACTTTGTTTAGTGACTTTTGGCTTCTTCAAACTCTATAAATATTAAGTAGTTAAGATTTGCGGCATTATTATTTCTCATCTTTTTATATTCTCTATAATCTAATATATTGGTTGAGATTAAAAAATAATTACATTACAAAATATTAAAAATAGAAAATAATTAGTAGATTATAAAAGATTACATGTCTCTTCTTCTTTCTATTTAAGTTCAATAATATGTAACCATTAATAATAAATTAATTATAGTTTTGAAACATTCATTTATTTTATTAAGCCAACAACTAAACTTTAGTGGTTTAAAATACATCAACTAATTAATATAGGAAGGAAGGTTCTTTCATCTTCCCTCACCAATACCACTAGGATCTAATTTTAATGTCATAATTTCATATTTAATTATGCAACCTTTTATTTAGTGTCTTTTGGCTTCTTCAAACTATATAAATATTAAGTATTTAAGATTTGTTATGTTTTGGTTTTTTTTATTACTTAACCAATATCCTCTTTAGAAATGTTCTTGTGTTTTTATTTTTTGACTTATTTAAATTTTTTGTATTGTGTGCTTTATGGAGTATTCTTTTCTTTATGAGTTAAACAATGATAAAGATAGTTGGATGATGAGGGTTAAGCTTTGTAAAATGTGGGAGTCTGTTAATACTTAATACCAAGAAGAATGGAGAGTTGATTAGTGTGAACATAATTTTTATTGATGAAAATGTTGTGTACACTTAACTATATACATTAATATATATTTTTAAAGTTAACAAAAAAATAATTAACTTTCATAAATAACATTAGTTTTATAAGGTTGCGTCATCTTTAAAAAAAATCAATTCATATTTTTTATTAGTTATATCAAGTATAAAGTAATAAAAAAATAATATTAAATTTTTTTATTTTTAAAGCCACACGAAGTGCGGTTCTATTTCCTAGTATAAAAATAAGTAACAAAACAATAGGGTTAGGTGGGCCAGTCGATGAATTTTATATAGTTCTAAGTTACAATAAATGTAACACGAAGACAAATAGATATTGAATGACATATAACACTTTCACATTAATTTGTAAGTTTTTTTTTCCATGTCTTCTCTCTTTTTAATGTGTGTTTCCTATTATTTTTTGAGAAAAGGATAGTGATGCTCTTGTGATTTGGCAAAATAATCATGAAGGCAACATTATTTTTAGAAATATTCACATTGATGAGATGAAATACAGTTGAAATTTTATAGTCAAAATACATAATTACTCTAGAATGAGTCTAAAATGAGTCACTATGGCCATTTTAAGAAACAAAACAGGAGGATTTTCGTCACTATTCAACCAAACCACGGAAGCGTCGTTATATCGTCTCTACCTTTCGAAATTTAACATTTCTTGATGAAAAACTTGTTTAATTTAGTAATAATTTTTTTTTTTTGGTCAGCAAAAGGGGGCCTCATAATTTCTTGGATATCAACCTCTCAAACCAATAGCCACTTGGGCTTGAAGCCCTACCATACACATGACCTTAGCCCATCTTGAAAGTCCAACTGAGGCCCAGTATGCTGCCTATGTTCGGGTCATCCAAACAAAAAGCCTTAAAAGCTACGCCGGAAAGGTTCCAAGTTTAGTTTGCAAGGTGTTTGATGAAAGTTCTAAGTGAGCAGAAACAAGCATTTCGCCCTTTTTTTTTAATAACTTAACTAGGCCCGGCTTAGTTTTGGTTTGCTCCATTAGCGTACCCCCTTTCCTTTTGAAGCTTTCTGGGCAGGGCAGTAGGTCAAAGTGGAATAAACGCAGCTCGGGTTATTAAAGAAGCTTTATCCGGAATTCATTTGAGGTAATTCTTGCTGATTTGTTTTTTTCAATTTTGTTCGGTCTCTAGCTTTCTTTTTTTTTTTTAAATTTTTTTTTGAATTTTGCTGAAATTTTAATGCAGATTTATAAAATTTTCACCAAATGAGGAGATTCTGCACTTACTTATTTGCTAGAAAAAATTCATGCTATTCAAATGTTATGAGTACATTGGTTCCTCTCACTGTCACTCTCACTCACTCTTCAACCCATCATCACCAACTACGATCATCAGTAACAGTCCCATCTTTCAGTTTGTCGCCACCCACTTTTTCAGTTTCTTCACAATTGGATTGCAATGTTAGTAGTGATGTTAGATACTGGAGTTCCAGTTCTGTGAGTGATGTTGCTAAGTTATACGAAGCTATTATTGATAATTCGAATGCATATGATAATATGGAGAAGGCACTTGACAGTCTTGGTGTTCCGCTGACTACTGATTCCGTTGTGGGGGTCCTTCAAAGGTTTCAATTTGAGGAGAAAATGGCGTTCAGATTCTTTATGTGGGCTGGTCATCAGGATAACTATGACCACGAGCCTCAGGCGTATAATCTTATGATTGATATATTGTCTAGTACTAAGTATAAGGCCAAGCAATTTCGATTAGTTTGTAGTATGCTGGACTACATGAAGAGGAATAACAAGGTTTTTGTTCCCGTTGATGTTTTGCTAATGATTTTGAAACAATATACTGAGAAGTACATGACCAGTGTTCAGAAATTTGCTAAGAAAAAAAGGATTAAAGTGAAGACACAGCCGGAGATCAATGCCCTTAACTTGCTCTTGGATGCTTTATGTAAGTGTGGTTTGGTTGATTATGCCAAGACCATATGTAAGAGGGTCAAGAACAAAGTTAAACCCAATGCTAATACCTATAACATTTTGTTTTTTGGGTGGTGTAGGGTTAGAAATCCAAATAGAGGAATGCAGACGCTTGAAGAAATGATCCAAATGGGTCATGCTCCTGATAATTTTACATATAACACTGCCATTGATACCTTTTGCAAAGCGAGGATGGTGACAGAAGCGGCTGATCTTTTTGAGTTCATGAGAACAAAAGGTTCGACCATCTCTTCGCCAACTGCAAAAACCTATGCAATCATGATTGTGGCCCTTGTACAGAATGATAGAATGGAGGAATGCTTTTCACTTTTGGGACATATGATAAACAGCGGTTGCCTTCCTGATGTTTCAACATACAAGGAAGTACTTGAAGGGATGTGTCTGGCTGGAAAGGTTGAGGAAGCTTACAAGTTCTTGGAAGAGATGGGCAATAAAGGTTACCCTCCTGATATAGTTACTTATAACTGTTTTCTTAAGGTCCTATGTGATAATAAAAACGGTGACGAAGCGCTTAGGCTTTATGGAAGAATGATCGAAGTGGGTTGTTGGCCAAGTGTGCAAACTTATAATATGCTGATTTCAATGTATTTTGAACTGGGTGAACCTGATGGGGCATTTGAGACCTGGCATGAGATGGATAAAAGGGGTTGTGCTCAGGACGTTGATACTTACTGTGTGATGATTGATGGGCTTTTTGATTGCAGTAAAGTGGAAGAAGCTTGCTTTCTGTTGGAAGAGGTTGTAAACAAGGGATTGAAATTGCCGTATCGGAAGTTTGACTCCTATCTGATGCAGCTTTCTGTGATTGGTGATCTTGGGGCAATCCACAAACTTTCAGATCATATGAGGAAGTTTTACAACCCTGTTATAGCAAGACGTTTAGCACTGAATCAAAAGAGGGTTAGAATAAGCTTAAGAGAGAAGTAGGAAGATAGAAATTTAGAATGAAGAACATGAATGAATCAACGAGAATATATGTACGCACCCTGATTAACATTCATTCATTCGTACAGTTGTGATTAATATGTTCATTTATAAATTTCGAGAGGATGTACATTCTCAGGTGTTTGATGTAAAACCAATGCGAACGAGAGAAAAGACCAGAATTTTGTTTAATGTTAGTGTTTTTGATTAGCGTAGCTTTCTGATAGGTTCACAGCTTTATTGTTTATGAGTTATTGAATTTGCCAGCTGTAATTGTGATTTTTTTGGGGAAAATGGCCTTATGATTAGTGTATAATTTTTTTTTTCACAAATTTAACTTAATTAGTTGTTGAAGCAGTATTTTTGTTTGGAAAGAATTTGACTGCTGTTGGAGAGAGAAACTTAAGAAAGGACTCTTGCGAGTGCGAGCTCCAGAGAACATTTTTGTTTCTGTAGCTGTGTTGCATATGCATGTAATTTGATTTAAATTTCCCTGACCAAGTTTTGGTTTATCTAATTATTCATGTTGCTGCAGACTTATCCATGTGGCTGGCAGGATAGACTAGGCCCTCCTTTGTAGTGCTGTTATATTTTCCATATTTCTAACATGCAACTTTGTGACCTTGCAGTTATAGATGATAGATTTATCCAAACAAAGTGATAGGCATGGGATCCATTTATGGATTTTGGAGGCAACTAGAAAGGAACGGAATATAGCCAAGCAAAGATACATCAAATGTTTGTCAACGAAATGTTATGTAGTCTCCAGCTTAGGAATCGGTGAGTCAAAATCTCGGATACCAAATATTGCTACTGACAATGTTTTGCACGTCAAATTCAATCTTTTATATAAATTTTGCACACTTATCGTTAGTTCTTTGTGGTTTTTGTTTCTATAGGTTTATAAGAAGTTTTTTTTATAAGTGATAATGGGTGATGTGAAATATGGGGGGATATGTGTTGACACCACCATTTTGTGTTTTATAAGTTTGTTTTAGTATTCTTGCTCAAATTTGTGTTTCCAATATTATTGGGATTAAAGGTACTGCCTTGATTTCCAGAGTTGGTAGGACCCTGACCTTGGCTTCCTTTATTGTTTTGGAAGTTCTTCGCATCAAATTGATTACCATTTTTTGAGGAAGAGAAGCAGGTAATGTTAGTGATGATATCTATTCGTTTGAGAAATGCTTCATATTTGCCAAGTTTGTTGTGAAGTTCATCAAAGCTGATCATGATAACTCTCGCTTGTACGGCAGTTGCAAGTTCCTTGAATTGAGGACCCACCCGGTTGAGAGTGTGAGTAATGAGGTATTGATCCGGAACAGGTGCTCCAATTAAAACCAATTTATCAGCAAGATATTCGACTACTGGTTGTGAACCTTGACTGATGAGGCTGAGCTGTTTTGCTAACGCCATGGTTCTTGAGGACGAAGAATTAGCTAAATTTTTTTCCTCGGCATGTCCAGGATTCAACAGAAGTTTTGCATGAGCTAACCATAGGGACAACTCTGTGATTGAGAGAGCCAATGATGCCAAGCGAAGTGAGTTTGTCTTGTCTAAAGAGTATATTCAAGATTTAAGACTTTATTGCCATCGATTTCAATTTGTAAGGGAGGACAATGATTTGTTCCATCAATATACCCACGTAAATCTTACCCATAAAGCAAGACATCAAACTGTGATTTTTATGAATCGTAATCGAATGTCTCCAACCATATCACCAGTCGTCAGTTACTTTGCGAAGAACTCTCAAGTTAACACCCAAGTTTTTTGGTCCTTCTCAAGTTCTAGCACGAGTTGGTCCAGTTGCTTACAAATTGGATCTTCTGGTTGGCTCGAAGATACATAATGTATTCCATGTCTCCAACCTGAAAAAGAAGATTGGCAGTCTAACAACAGTTGTGCAACAGCCGCCTGCCTTATCGGATAATCTTGAGGTACTGCCCCGACCAGAAGCTATACTCGATACTAGAGTTATCACTAAAGATAAATATCGACCCAAGACTGAGGTTTTAATTAAATGGAAAGGTTTGCCACTTGAGGATGATCAAATGGCGATTTTCACGAGTTTACCCAAATATCAACCTTGAGGACAAGGTTCATTCCAAGGGGGTGGAATGATGTGAGCTTAATTAATTTATGCATGTAGTTTATGTGTGAGTTGGCTGCCACTTAATTTATTTATGCATGTTGTTTACGTAAAAATTGGCTAGGCGTTCCATTAGTGTTGAGTTTTATTAGTTGAGTCAGTGAGTCATGTTAGTGAGTTTGTGATGGAAATTAATTTGTATTTTAATTACTATTTTCTAACGTTTCATTCAGTTATTGTAAGTTACATTGTCATGTAATCTGTGTTGTATTTAAACTAAAAAAGTGACTGAATGAAGGTAGTTATTCACTGAATAAATGCTTCTTTTCTGGAGAGAACAGTTCTCTCGAACAACCGTACTTTTCTTCCTTCTTTATTGCTTATAATACAATTTAGAATATAACATCATTCCATGTGTAAGATTCCTTGGCTCGTGCTTCGTCTAAAAAAAGATTCAATCACTTTCTTTAGTGTTTGAAACGGCTTCAGTCGCCTTGTAGATTTACCTAAAGCATCAAATAGGAGCAGCAGGTGCTTCTCTTCAAGGGGTTGGCTTATTGAAATTGAGGCAGAATTGTTAAAATTCAAATCAGGAGCTGTTCGTTAAATTGCCTCAAGGGATATGAAAGTTCAAAAGTGACTTTGTTGCTGATTACACTACATAGACTACATATATGCTTGAGAGAATGCTGCCCAGGAGCCAAGATCTAAACCCAGGTTCTGTTTTAGTTTATTCAATATAAGTATCAAACTGATTGAGAGCATGAGTTATTCTTAACCATAGCTTTATTATATTTTCGCAAAGAGAACATTAGAAATTATGCATATATACGCTGTCTTTTGATGGTAGCTGTCATCCACATTGCACAAATTGTCATAATCGTTAATGAGTGTTGGAAGAAGTATAATTAGTATAATCTGGATGAGGCCGAGTATTGGTATTTTGGCTAATTTTAATAATGGTTTTAAAACAAAACAAATTTTTATTGATGATGAGAATTGATAGGCATGTCTTCAAGCTTCAAAGAATTGATGAAGTTGGATTTTTGTTTCCTTCATATTTTATTCGTTTTGTGGCCGTGTTACAATATTGCAAGAATAATTCTAAGAAGGGAGAAAAGCAGAGTCAAGCTCGGGATTTGTTTGATGAAGTACCAATGAAATAATGCAGAGCACAAGCTCAGGTGCACTTGTTCTAAAATGTTAGACAACCAAGGAGATCATCGAGAGTTTCAAAGCCGAGCAGCAAGCTTGTGGACTTTGTTTGACCATGCAAACCATGCAATCGTTTCTCACGTAACTCTTTCATGCGAGTTAGTTGGAACAAGAGCACGGGAGGAATTGATATTGGAGTAGAAGTCGAAGTCAGAGTTGTTGCCGACAATTTAATTTGTTTTTCTGTTTTGTTTTATTTAGTTGTTAACAAGGATTCAATGTGCTGGAGCCAAGAGTTTAGGCTACAAGTTAGTAGTATCCTTTATGTTTTTCTGTATAAATAAGCAGCAACCAAAGACGAATGAAAAGGAAGAGAATTAGTTAAACAAACACTGGTTGTTCATACCATAAATTGAACAAATATCAGGCGTTGCTTTTCTGTATTTGATCGGGACCTATCATTGGTATCAGAGCAGGAGTTTTGCAATGTCTACCAACAAAGAGAGAATTGAACGTATTGAAACCGAACTTGGCGGAATGCAGAATGAGATACAACGATTAGGTCAGGGAATGAATGACAAATTTCACCAACTGGAGGCCATGATCAGCAAACTAGCTGAGACGTTTAGCCAATCCCAAAGAACCCCAAGCCGACACGATCAAACGGGCACTTTATGAACGAGCCAAGGAGAGAGTGCAGGGGATCGACAACCGATTCCTCCACGAGTTGCCAAACTTGATTTTCCCAAATATTCAGGAGATGACCCTACGGAGTGGATCAACCGTGTCACACAATTCTTTGATTATCAAGAAACCAGTGAGGACCAACGAGTTGTGCTGGCATCTTACCACCTTGAAGGAGAAGCCAACCAGTGGTGGCAATGGTTGCGCCGCGCCTACCAAGAAGATGGACAGGCAGTAACATGGAACAGATTTGTCGAGGAGATGTGGGCACGTTTCGGACCAACGGAATGTGAAGATTTTGACGAGGCCTTATCCCGTGTGCAACAAACTGGGACATTGCGAGATTATCAAAAGGAGTTTGAGAGGCTGGGCAACAAGGTTCATGGATGGACTCAGCGGGCGTTAGTAGGCACCTTTATGGGAGGACTTAAACCCGAGATTTCGGAGGAGATTTGCTTGTTTCGACCAAAAACTCTTAAGGAGGCCATTAGCCTAGCACGGATAAAAGATGAACAGATCGTGCGGCAGCGAAAATTAATCCGGCCAACATTTTCCAATCGGACAGCAACAACATCACCAATTGTCAATAAGAACTCACCGGCAACACCATTCAAGAGGCTTACTTGGGAGGAGATGCAACGTCGCCGAGCACAGGGTTTGTGCTTCAACTGCAATGAGAAATTCACGGCAGGTCATCGGTGTACTAAAGCTCAACTTCTAATCTTAGAAGCCGAGGAAGAATATGAGGAAACTCTTGAAGTAGCGCCAACTGAGGAAGTATCCTACGATCCCAAGATCACTCTCTATGCCTTAACCGGCTGGACGACACCACAAACAATGCGCGTTAAGGCAAAAATCGGGCCATATGAAATTATCGTGTTGATTGACAGTGGATCAACACATAATTTTATTAGCACCCGCCTAGCAAACTTGCTGAAACTCCCTATTATCCCAACGGCTGCGTTTCCTGTCAAAGTTGCAAATGGTGAAAAATTGGAGTGTCAAGGGAAGTTTGAGAAAATAAAAATTCTAATCCAAGATATTCCATTTTTTCTAACGGTCTACACACTGCCCATATCAGGATTAGATTTAGTATTGGGAATACAGTGGCTCGAAGAATTGGGAACAGTAGAATGCAACTGGAAATCTCTCACTATGAATTTCAATTGGAACAATAAGCCACGACATCTACAAGGGCTCAATCCTCAGTCTCTACAAACGGCGACAATAGCGGAGGTTAATAAGGAGATTAGACAGGGACACGAGGCATTTGCAATTTGCTTCCAATTACAATTGGAAGAGGTCATGGCACCAGCGGCCATGCAGGGGCTGTTACGAAATTACAAGGAGTTATTTCAGGAACCAAATCAACTTCCTCCTAAGCGCGAAATTAACCATTGTATCACGCTTAAAGAGGGAACAGAGCCTATCAACATCAGACCCTATCGTTATGCACACTTCCAAAAAGAAGAAATAGAAAAACAGGTGCAGGAGATGGAAGCTGGAGGTTTTATACAGATTACCGTGCCCTCAACGACGCCACCATCAAGGACCGGTTTCCAATTCTAACAGTCGACGAGCTCTACGGAGCCGCCTATTTTACGAAGCTAGACCTCCGTGCCGGTTACCACCAAGTTCGAGTCAATCCACCGGATATTCACAAGACCGCGTTCCGTACCCACAATGGCCACTACGAATATCTAGTCATGCCATTCGGATTATGCAATGCGCCGTCAACCTTTCAGGCAATCATGAACTCCATTTTTCGGCCACATCTCAGGAAGTTTATTTTGGTTTTTTTTGATGACATACTGATTTACAGTCCTACTTGGGACAGTCATCTTGATCATGTGAAACAGGCAATGGAGATTCTCAAGCAACAGAAGTTTGTTCTCAAAGCCAGCAAATGCACATTTGGACAACAAGAACTCGAGTACTTGGGGCATATTGTCACGTGTCACGGCGTCAAAGTAGACAACAAAAAAATTGCTGCCATGCTCTCTTGGCCCACGCCACAAACCATAATAGAGCTGCGAGGATTTCTCGGATTAACTGGATATTACCGAAAGTTTGTGCAAGGATATGGCGTCATTGCGCGGCCCTTAACCAACTTACTAAAAAAAAATCAATTTGGCTGGAGTAAGGATGCAGAAGAAGCCTTTCAGAGACTCAAACAAGCAATGTCTAGTACCCCCACATTGCCTATGCCAAACTTCCAAGACACTTTTATTATCAAAGCAGATGCATCAGGAGACGGAATCGGGGCTGTTCTACAACAACGGGGCAGGCCAATTGCATTTATGAGCCGTGCATTAGGGGTCTCAAAAAAGTCTTGGTCTATTTACGCCATGGAAATGCTGGCCATACTTGAAGCAATACGAATGTGGAGACCGTATATTTTGGGGCAGAAATTTATAATTCAAACTGACCAGCAGAGTCTCAAGTACCTATTGGAACAAAAAGCGGCAACCCCTGAGCAACAAAAGTGGTTGGCAAAGCTCATGGGCTATGAATATGAAATCCTATATCGGCCGGGGCGGGACAACACTGCCGCTGACGCCCTCTCGCGACGACCCGACAACCCAATAATGAATTACTTATTTGTGCCGCAGGTAACTATTTGGGAAGAAATCAAGACAGCTGCAACAGGTGACGATTACATTCAACAAGTCACCACACTTGCTGAAGGTCAACCAACGGGACCGTACACAACAAAGAATGGATTAGTTTTCTATAAGGGGCGGGTAGTGGTCCCTTACCAGATACGTGACAAATTAATGTTTGAAGCCCACAACACTAGAATCGGAGGCCATTCTGGAGTCTTGCGTACTTATAAGAGGTTGGCACAGCAGTTCTATTGGCCGGCTATGTTTCGTACGGTACAACAATACGTTAATAATTGTGAGACTTGCCAACGCACAAAAGCCACCACTCTCCGACCAGCCGGGCTACTTCAGCCACTGCCCATACCTTGCCAAGTTTGGGATGACATTACGTTGGATTTTATTGAAGGGTTACCGATGTCACAAGGCAAGAACACCATCTTCGTTGTCGTCGATAGACTCAGCAAGTCAGCACACTTCATGTCTTTGTCCCACCCCTTCTCAGCAAAGACAGTGGCCGAGCGGTTCATAGAAGGCATATTCAAGTTGCATGGCATGCCAAAATCTATTGTGAGTGATCGGGATCCAATCTTCATCAGCAAATTTTGCCAGGAGTTTTTCAAAATGTCAGGTACAAAACTCAGCATGAGTTCGGCTTATCATCCGCAATCCGACGGCCAGACCGAGGTAATTAACCGATGTCTCGAGCAGTACCTACGGAGTTTTGTTCATCAGTGGCCGCGTAAGTGGCATGAATATCTACCTTGGACTGAATATTGGTATAACACGACATATCACATATCCACGGGCATGACACCTTTCAAGGCACTGTATGGCCGGGATCCTCCCACAGTTCCGCAATATCATATGGGCACCTCACCGGTCAACGAGGTTGATAAAACGCTGTTAACCAGAGATGAGTTACTAGCCCAGCTCAAGCGTAATTTGGCGGTGGCCACCAATCGCATGAAACAAACAGCAGATAAACATCGTAGAGATGTACAGTTTCACAAAGATGATTTGGTGTTTTTAAAACTTCACCCGTATCGACAAACCTCTGTGTTTAAGCGGGCGCATCAAAAGTTGGCAAGCAAGTTTTTTGGGCCCTATCGTGTTTTGGAAAAAATCGGGACCGTCGCCTACAAACTACAGTTGCCTGCCGGTGCTCGTGTTCATCCAGTGTTCCATGTGTCGTTGCTCAAAAAAGCCATGGGAGACTTATCCGAGAATAGCAGGGACATTCCTCCAATTGATGATGAGGGTGTGCTAATGCTTGAACCTGCTGAAATTTTAGACACACGATGGTTAAAAAGTGGCGGGAAATTCATTGAACAGAGTTTAGTACGTTGGAACAAATTGCCGGCGGAGGAGGCTACGTGGGAAGATTCAACTGTGATCCAGCAGCAGTTTCCATCTATGACCCTTGAGGACAAGGGTCCTCTTCCTGGCGGGGGAATTGTTAGACAACCAAGGAGATCATCGAGAGTTTCAAAGCCGAGTAGCAAGCTTGTGGACTTTGTTTGACCATGCAAACCATGCCCATGCAAACCATGCAATCGTTTCTCACGTAACTCTTTCATGCGAGTTAGTTGGAACAAGAGCACGGGAGGAATTGATATTGGAGTAGAAGTCGAAGTCAGAGTTGTTGCCGACAATTTAATTTGTTTTTCTGTTTTGTTTTATTTAGTTGTTAACAAGGATTCAATGTGCTGGAGCCAAGAGTTTAGGCTACAAGTTAGTAGTATCCTTTATGTTTTTCTATATAAATAAGCAGCAACCAAAGACGAATGAAAAGGAAGAGAATTAGTTAAACAAACACTGGTTGTTCATACCATAAATTGAACAAATATCAGGCGTTGCTTTTCTGTATTTGATCGGGACCTATCATAAAACCTCAGTTTTATATTTATCCTTTAAATCCACTACCTGACTTCAAAAATATGATGGATGGGGTTTTGACTTATTAAGTCATTAATAGAAAATAGTTAAGATTACATATTATAGAATATATAGCATAGTCATATATTAGCACACAACATGCTTGATCGAAGGATTGATGGAACTTGGGTTAGCATGAGATCGTATTTCCTTGATACAGTGATATGACTTTGCTTAAACTTTTATGTTACCATTTATTTGTTGATTATATATTTTATATATAAATTTTAATATCTATAGTGTTAGTAAATGATGCTCTGCACCTTTAGCAAAGGTCTTTAATAATATTGCTAACCAAATATTATAGATGGTAATAAAAACACCAAGGATGTTTATCCATCAAAGGCCCAAACATATATAAATAGCTAAAACACAAGTTGTAAATGTGAGCTATTTTCTGGACAAGTTATAAGTTACAAGTCAGAAATTAAATTTTTGATAGTTATCCATATTTAAGGATTTAAAGCAAAAACCTCAAATATGGGCACATTGAAGGCACGCAAAGGCTCCAAAGTCTCAAAGCCTGTTTTATGGCGAGACAGGAAGCCAAGCATGCCAGGATCTGCTTGACCAAGCGAAGGCGAGCAGACCACAAAAGTTCCAAAAATCTTCTAAGGCACGCAAAGGCTCCAAAGTCTCAAAACCTGTTTTATGGCGAGACAGGAAGCCAAGCATGCCAGGATCTACTCGACCAAGCGAAGGCGAGCAGACCACAAAAGTTTCAAAAATCTTCTAAGGTACGCAAAGGCTCCAAAGTCTCAACGATAATGACCGAGTTGATGACATTGATAGCATTCTAGTGTGGCTTTATCGAAGGCTTGACGCCTTCTGCCTCTTCCCCTTCCTCTATAGTTGTTTCTAGCACGTCCTCTTGCTCCACCTCTCTCATCTGTGGTCACCTTTAGAGCTTGCTCATTGCAATTTTTCTTGTGAAACATCTGCTCATGCACAATCAATGAACTATGTAATTCATCTGGCCTCATTTCGAGAGTCTTGAATTCCTTCCTTAGAGCTTGAAGGACCGAACACTTTATTCTAGCATTCCCTTCGTACTTCCTTTTCATCGAATCCCAAATTTGTTTCGATGTGTCCTTATGTAAGATGGTCTCAAGAATTGTTTTGTCTATTGCCTGAAATCGGTAATTCTTGACCTTCATATCCTTTAGCTTCATCTCTTCGAGTTTCTTCTGCTGTGCTTCTGTCATAACTGCACTTACTTGTAAGTCTTCATATCCTGTCTCGACCAAACTCCAGTATTCCTTGGACCTTAAGAAGTTCTCCATGAGCATACTCTAATGGTCGTAATGACCATCAAAACATGGAACTTGACATCTCTCAAACTCTCCTGTGTTTACAAGTCACTAGCCTAGCTCTAATACCAATTTGTTAGAATCAATTAGTAATGAGAGCTTAATAAAGTGGACTGAATAACATTGTTTATTGAAACTCATCTTTGCTCTTAATAGCCACTAACAGAAAGCATACAAACATGACACGTTAGCCATATCTTAGCTACCTGTTTAACAAAGAATAAGTCAAATAACAACATCCCCAAAGATTAGGATTTATTGAAATAGAAAGCCGACTAAGTAAAACCCAAACAACGAGTCTTTCAAATTTGTGTTCCGTTCAACTCAAAACCAAATTGAACGACAAACCGATTGGTTCGTTTTAATTTAATAAAAAATTAATTTAAAATATAGAAGGAAAGAAAATAAATTTAATAAATTCCTAAATGAATCTAATCCTAGATCGACAAAATCTCTCCCTCTCTCAAGTCTAGCACGGACGGCAGACATGCACAGAAGTCAGCAAACGAAATCTCTCTCTCTCTCTCTCTCGCTCGTAGACTCTCACGATGATGCCAATGGCCCGGCGTCGATGGTCACGATCACGAATTCGCTCCCATAACTCACGGTCTTACTCTCTCTAGTTCAGAACCACCGCCACTCACCGTTTCACTCTCTCCCGGTCATCTTCCCCAACACTCTCTCCCTCCCATCACTCACGTTCTCACTCTCTCACGGTCATCTTCACCAGCACACATCACATTCAACTGCCGCTTGTCTACCTTATCTTCGACAACCGCCTCTTCTCACTTCATTCATCTTGGGGTTTCGGTGGTGGTGAGCTAATGCTATTGGTTCTAACTTTTGTATCGGTCTAAGATTAAGTCGCTAAATGAGAAGTTTTTATTTTGCACAATTTGAGGATATGCTGACGTGGGGCACAAAACAGTTTTGTGGATTTTTTCCCCCAAAATCTAATTTGTTTGTTAATTAGCTTGGATGATACCCAAGCTTAATTCATTTTTATGTGTGTGCATGTGTGTGTTTTTCTCCTTAAATTCTCATCATGCGTGTTGTTTTTTGATACTGCATTGCAATGATAGATTTAGTGCTGTTTGATATTATCAGTTTGCCTCTCTACATTTTCATGGATAAGTGACTAAGAATCAGATTGTATACAAGACTTGTTAATATTGTGCACTCCTCGACCCTGAGCACTCTAATAGTTCAAAATGGCAAAATTGAATTTCATGCCAGATTATTGGTGCATCCATCGACTTGGTAACTCCTTTATTAGACGATTAAATTCAGAAACTTATTGAAACTGTAAAATTCAGGAGCTCTTTTATCTGTAAACGGTAAAATTGAGAAACCGAACCGATCGGTTCGGTTCTGAAATTCAGTTTGTGTTTTTTTTTTCTTTTCAAAATTGTTCGGTTTTGGTTCGGTTCAGTTTTGAACCTGAATATAACCCAACCAAACCCAACCAAACCCAACCATATAATCCCTATCCCTCAGTATTAACAATAAGTAACAGTGATTTTTATATTATTATGAGAAAAGGACAATGAGCTAATTTTACATTTCAAGAAAGACATTTAACTTCTTTTTTGTTAATAAATTCTGTTTGTTTTAATGGTGAATTTATTTTTAATTTTTAATTACTATTATGTCCCTTAATAAATAAATCAATATTTTGACTTAAGACATATCATATGTATAATGGAGCTAATTTTACTTCTCATTTGACTAGTTTGCCTTTCATCCTTATATAAGCCTAACTAATATTTCATTTTCCTCAATTTGCTCTAGAAGAAAATAAATTTGATTTTAGTTTTATCTATTATTCATCTTTTTTTATCATCCTATCATTAAGAAGGGTATGTTCATAATTTAGCCCAAATAATTTGGGCAAAAGGTAATTGCATCTCAATTTTAAGTTTTAAATAAAAAGTTATTGATTTAATTTTACACACCATCAATGACATGTTTTGGGTCCACATATTGATTTATTTATTATAAGAACATAATAGTAATTGTAAATCAAAATTAAATTTACTATAAAAACAAATGAAATTTACTAACAAAAATAGAGGTTATATATCTTTTTTTGAAACATTTAGGGATTTTATTTTTTTTTTCCAAAACATTAGGGATCCACTTTCCTTTTCCTATTATTATTAGAGTACTACAAAAGACTCATTAAATAAGAGTTTACTTGCCACTTGAATAGTTATGTTAACAAAAAGTGTTTCAAAAGGCTCTTTAAATGAAATTTTTCAATATTGAAAAGAGATAAAGATAATCTCATTTAAAGACCCTTTTAAAGTCTTTAATTTATTATTATATTATTTTTTATCTTATCATTCTTGAAGGAAGAGATATATTATAATTGCTATTATTTTGATAAAGAAAAAATTTAATTTAATTAAAATAATATAAATTTATTTTTATTTGAAAATTTTTTTATGAGGATTTTACTTTTTTACACTTTTATTTGTCAGTAAATAAACCAATAAGTAATTAAAGAAAGAACTTAGAAGAATCTTTAGGTGATACTAAATAATTTTACAACATCAGTGTTTCTCCG
Organism: Citrus australasica; assembly: GCA_029618585.1. Classification (NCBI taxonomy): domain Eukaryota; kingdom Viridiplantae; phylum Streptophyta; class Magnoliopsida; order Sapindales; family Rutaceae; genus Citrus; species Citrus australasica. Next base: position 1,593,625 of record JARCIV010000006.1, read on the forward strand.
TTACAGTTCAGGTATCCAACGGCCCATAAAATGACGAGGCAATCGCTAATACATTGCCACGTGTAATTGACAATATGCCTTTTTTTTTTTTTGGGTTTGAGGGCGGGGGGAGAGCGGAAGTAATTGACAATAAGTTAACATTATTGGTTTGATCGGCCACAAGATAAATCAATGAAGCTTTCTCTCTGTGCCCACTCTTCCATAACATTCTGTTAATCACATATGGGTAATTTACCCAAATCGCAGAATCAAATACAAGTTATAAGAAAACTTTCACTCAAAATTGAATTCTTGATTAAAATTAATCAATACTTATAATTGATCTGACTGGCGTAATACTGCCATAGAGCTACACTATTTACCCAAATCAACACTTAAAATTGAAGGCATTATTTAGCATCAGTTTGATATACTTTATTTATTTATTTTTTTTGCAGTAAAGTTTTAAAGATTAAATAAACTATTTTATCTCTACTAGCAAAAACTTAATTTTAGGTCTTTACAAGTAGAGATTGGAAATTTTTTTCAAAATATTAAAATATCTAATATATCATTGACTTATTTGTCAATATTATTTCTTTTTTTTTCATAAGAACTATGTTAATTGGCATTTGGTGGCAAATATATTATTGGTGGCAAATATATTAAGAAAGTGCGTGTCATGAGGAGTTTTATGTAGGGGATGCCAATGGGGCAGCTATGGATTGGATATACTTTGCTCCAAATCCATATCCATAATAAAAATTGAGATCCGTATCTGCTCCAGATCCATCAAAGACCCATATTTTTCGCTCCATACCCGGATCCAAATAAATAAATAAATATCTATATCCGCTCCAAATTTAGAAAAAAAAATTAAAATCCAATTCTGCTCTAAATCCATCATGAATTCTAAAACTTTACAATAAAAGAGCAATTATTTTTTGGAATGAAAATTAAAGACTAAAATGTATTGATAACGATTAAATTATCTAATTTGTCTAAAAAGTCTAATAAATATTGTAGTTTATGCTTTTACACCAAAACAAGAAAATAAGAAAGGTAATAAAAAAAATGCAAGAGTAAGATCTATATAATATTCTATTGTCTCCATCATTTTGATATCACAACCACCATCATTCCCACAACATTAGATAATGTCATATAAGTTAAATATGATTTATATTGAATACTTTATTATTTTTATTATGACTATATTTAACTAAATATATGAATGATATAGTTAATTGTACCTCATCCATGTCCACATCTTTTGAATATATCAATTTGGTATGTGTTGAAGAACATGAATATGATTCTGAGCACAAAATTTAAATAAAAATTAAATTAGTTAGACAAAAAATTGTTAATATAAAATAAATAATTCAATTATAAAAATTCATACTAGCATCTTCAGCCAAGAACCAATCTTGACAACACATTAAAGCCTCTAATGTATTTGGACAGAGTCTACTGCGATGTGGTCTCACAAATCTACCATTGGTACTAAATACAAATTCAGATGCAACTGTGGATACAGTAATAGCCAAAATATCTCCAGCAACATTGCACAAAGTAGGATATTTAGATCCATTCACCTTCCACCAACCCAATATGTCAAAGGTATCAGTTCGAGGCAGGACAGATTCCTCCAAATAATAGTCTAGCTCCGACTTCACATGGTCAGTACTAGTACTTTGACTAATAAATGTCTCAAAACTAGCTCGACGTTGTTCCCTTCCTAAATGAAATGCCTCCATTGGGGATTGAGTAATCAAAGGCTCACTATGATTGATAAACATGTCCATATGATTTTGACTTTAATTGATATTCTTTCACTAAATCATAACAATAATTACGGACATTCCCAATTCTATGTTCACAATCAACTCCATAAAGTATAGGAAAATAGTATTCTACTAGTTTCATCTTATATCTAGGATCCAAAACAGTTGCCACTGCCATTAACTCATTAACCACACTCCAATATTTGTAATATTTTTCTAACATTTTCTTTGCCATTATCCTTATTTTACCATTATTAGAACCTAGCCACTCAGAAATAGATATTCTAATCTCACAAGTATAATAAAAGTACAAATTCATTGTAGGATATTTCGTGCCGGAAAACAATTTTGTAACTTCATTAAATAATTCAAGCCTACAACAAATTTCTTTTGCAAAATCCCAATCTTCTATTAGTAATATGCCCTAAAGGCCAATCGAATGGTGATTTGATTGTTTAGGGAACGATTGTATTTGAATAGCATTTTGATATTTATAAAATGGCAAAGTTATCAATATTCATATATTAATTTAATGAATATAGTCCAAGAAGTAAAATAGTTAAGGAACACATTCTCGAGTTTGTCGAGAATATGAAACGTGCATCCTTTGTACTATACTTATAAAATAGTTCCTAGTGGTGGATTTATGATTGGACATTATAAATTTCTATAAACACTAGTATGTGTTATGACTCCTTATGGTATATGATACTAAAATGGATGGTGAGTTTCATATCATCGACATGAGATGTCAAGTCAAACACATAGGTACTTGTTAAAAGAACAAGTTTACCGAACTTGACCAAATATAATAAGCCATATGGTTTTGAGTGTTAATGGCTTATTATACATTGTAACAGACACTGTGTTTAGTAATGGTCTTTAGACCTGAGGCATAACAGATGCCTTATACATAGATATCTCTGATATGTGAATGCATAATGATTGATTCCTAATCACGGAAGAGATCTAGCAATAGCTGTCATGGTTGGCTATGTATGAAGACAAGTGCATGGCCAATATGGAATTCATCACTTTGTAATATACAAAAGGATGTCCCTATGAGATAATATGAATTGGCATGAGAAATCCTTGGCCAAGGTGAAATATATTTGAAGGGGTTCAAATTATATTTTCATGCCAAGTTCATTTAGATTTATTTTGAGATAAAGCATAACTGTTTAACATAATAAACCATAAGCCGTGCTTTTCTCTGGACATGGATGATGAAGAGACCAAGACATAGAGATACAATGGAATAGGTTCTATAGATCCAACAATTCTTGTTATTTAGATAGTTGTGATATACTGCTAGGTGTCACTCATGACTTGTAGAAACCTTAAGATCAATATTGGTAAAGCGTATTACCGATGCATCTTAAGGTCATTAGAAAGGTTCTAATTGATGACTAAAGAGTTTAGCATTATTTGATGAATAAAGAGTTATCATTAAAATAGTTCTACTACCTTATAATTAAGAACCTAAAAGGTCACACACAATATAGAAATGAAAAAGGAGTTACGAGAAAATGAAAAGTTAAATTTCCTATTTTTAGGAAAATCAATATTTTTATATTATAATTCATTGAGAATGAATATATATATATATATAAATATATCTTAAATATGATTAAAGATAGAAATTTAGATGTTCCATAAAAGGTTTAAGGAACAAAATAAATTTCATAAATCCTCAATTAAACATTATGCAATATCGAGCACGTAAAATGACCATTTTGGACATGTTCGGGTTCATATATGATTATGGACTTCTAGACCAATTTTGGGTTTAGAATTTTGGGCTTTTATTGGATCTAATATGGATTAAGAGAAAGCATTGGAACATGTCACAAGAGAAGCCCACATTTAACCATTTGATTTGATCAAAATGGGGTTAATTAATTAATTACGAAATTAATTAATTTAGCTAATTATTTATTTGATTAAATAATTTATTGAAGTGATAAGATCACTTTCAATAAATAATGGCTAAGTGGGTGGGTCTAGCACATGATAATGTTTGGTGCCATTATTAGAGATAATGGTGGCTTTATTTGGTGGAATGAATAATCATGAACTAGCATTCATGTTTCTTCATTATCTCTCTCATTTCTAAACGAAATTTCGAGATTCCAAATCCTATGAACTCCTAGAACATTTCTAAGTATGGACTGATTAGAGGCATCACAATTGGGGTGCTTAAAGGATCTCATATCGTGGCAAAACAGAAGCTGTTCGTGCAGTGCTGTATTTTCTGGACAGTGTTCGTAGCTTGCAGTTTTCAGTCGTTTTCTCCTACTTCACGAAGTGGTTTTTGAAACTGCAAGTTAGTAATTAAACTTCAATCTTTCCTCTTGATTTTCGTTTTTGAATGAAGTCGATCCAAGGTTTCTAGAGCTTCCGCCATCTGTTTTAATTTTACTGCGCAAAAGTTGCATTATTAGGAACCTCATGGACAAATGTTGTCCTTCAATTGGTATCAGAGCCATCTTCATTCAATTTCGAATTTTTGAAGCATGATTTATGTTATTTCCATTTATAATAGCATGAAGGATGATCATGGAAAGACCTAGATATTTTATGATATATTTATGTCATGTGATGATTGAATATATGCATGATTGAATGAGCTATTGATCTATTTGTTGATTTGGCCGATTTCTAAAGGCTTAAATGGTTGTAATATTTTTAAATAGGGACTTGCATGTCCCTCCTTCTATTAAGATATGATTGTATCCCATTACCCCTAGATTTGTACCCCAATTCTTCTAAATATGTAATTACTACAAGTGAGATGATTGTAAAAGGAGGGACGACGTATTTATGATGCATTGGAGGATTGGAGTAAGAAGACTTCATGGATCGTTGCAGCACTTCCAATGATTTTTGGCCTCTCAAATAGAAATTAATAATTGTAATAATTTGAGGCATAAGATGTCTCATGATCATTATTGTTTGCTTGATACCTAGGTGGACCTTAAAACCAATTTTGGCTCAAATTGGTTTTATTAGAAAATTCCATGATCATCCTTGGTTGGTTTGTCTATAATATGCATGAGATGTATATTAGGGTGCTTAGACATATTTGAATATTGAAAATGGAATAACATGCTAAAAAGTGAGACCATAATAATGACCAAATACTCCCTAATTAAATAAACATAATTATTGTTAAGTTGTAATGATGGATATTGGGAATATTCATCATGGCCTACTAATACCAATAGAATATTTAAAATATTTTATGCTTGGGCTAGTTGTCATGGATAAATGGGCTACTCATTCATCAAAATGTTGAAAATAAACCATATATCATACGATGATGCATAATTCATACATTAAGCTACCAAGAACTGTTAGGTGAGGTTAGTAAGATATTTTGAAATATGCAAGGGTATTAGGGTAAACTTAACTAAATAATTTATACTAAGAACTGTTAGGTGAGGTATTAATGATTTAGAGGCCGAAGGATAATCGGTACATGCATGAGATGCATTTGGTAAAGAGTTACCTACTCATTATAATAAGTAAGCCAAGAATTGTTAGGTGAGGTAAACTTATGCTAATGAGAATCTGATTCCTACTAGAAACTTTTACCAATGAGAGTTTCCATTTCTTACATATGGGAGTGTAATAAAATGATAAAATAGTGGGAGGTACTATTTAGTTTAAAGACCAAAATCAAATAGTTTATAATAAAATGCTAATAATTTAATTTATATTTTCTGCAGAAATAATTAATAATGAATAATCTGTTGGCACGAATTCTGGAAAACTACCTTTTGACGGGACCCAATTACGTTGATTGGTTTAGAAATTTAAGAATTGTTCTTAATTATGAGAAAATTAGCTATGTTCTTGATACATCTAAGCCAAATGAAATTCCTGAGGGAGCAAGTGAGGAAGAACGTGTCACTTATCAGAAGTGGCAAGATGATGACCTCAGTGCTAAAAGCTATATATTGGCATCGATGTCCAATGAGCTACAAAGGCAACATGAAAATATGCTTGATGCAAGTTCCATGATACTTTGTCTACAAGAGTTGTATGGTGAACAAAGCAGAACAGTTAGATATGAGATATTTAAGAAACTGTTCAGAATGAGAATGACTGAAGGATCGGTCAATGAGCATGTACTCAAAATGATTGACTACATAAAGCAGCTGAAAGCTCTTAATTTCTCAATGGATGGGGAATTAGCTATCGATCTTATCCTACAATCCTTGCCAGACTCATTCTCTCAATTTATCATGAATTTTAACATGAATAAAATTGAGTGCAGTCTTGCTGAACTGCTAAAGATGCTTAATACTGCTGAAACTTGCATAAAGAAGCCAAAAGATGTTATGGTTATAGAAGGGCCCTCAACTAAAAAGGGTAAAAAGAAAAAGTTTCAACCCAAGGCTAAAGGTGGGATTAAGAAGGGGAAAGCTAATAAGCCCAATGACAAGGGAAAATGTTTCCATTGCGGTAAGGATGGGCATTGGAAGAGGAATTGCAAAGCTTACCTCAAAATCTTGAAAGTCAACCCTAAAGAGAATCCTTCTAAAGGTATGCTCATTATTAAAACTAATATTTCAATTATTCATTCTACTTCTTGGGTTTTAGATTCTGCTGCAACCACGCATATTTGTATGTCAATGCAGAATCTGAAAATAAGTAGAAGACTTGAACAAGGAGAAGTGTCTCTTATAGTGGGAAATGGAGCAATGGCTGCTGCCTCAGCTATAGGGACATTTTTCTTAAAAATGACATCTGGGCATGTTATAAATTTGAATGATTATTTATTTGAACATCGTTTCAATTTCATGTTTATGCAAAGAAAATTATGAATTTTATTTTAGAAATAAAATTTGTAAAATTTATCATGAGAATAAATATGTTGCACATGGTACTTTAGATAATGATCTTTATGTACTAAACATGAAAGAAAATAATGAGAATGTTGTGAATGTAAATACCATAACGCATTAACGTGAAAGAGAAGAAATAAGCCCCAAATATAAGTGGCATTTAAGGCTAGGTCATATTGGAGAAGATATAGTCACAAAATTGGCTAAAGATGGACTAATAGGTCCATTTGGTTTAGAACCTTATCCAACTTGTGAATCATGTCTTCAAGGAAAAATGACCAGGGCACCCTTCGTTGGACGAAGTACAAGGGCCACTGATTTATTTGAACTTATACATACTGATGTATGTGGGCCATTTAATGAAATGGCAAGGGGTGGATATTACTACTTCATAACTTTTATCGACGATCACTCAAGGTATTATTCAGTATACTTAATGAAGTATAAATCTGAAGCCTTTGAAAAGTTCAAAGAATACCGAAATGAAGTAGAGAAACAGACTGGAAAAGTTATTAAAACCCTACGATCAGATCGAGGTGGTGAATATCTCAGTGGAGAATTCCAGTCTTACCTTAAAGAAAATGGTATTGTTTCACAATGGACACCTCCAGGTACACCAGAGCTTAACGGAGTATCTGAGAGGAGAAATCGCACACTGTTAGACATGGTGCGATCAATGGTGAGTTATACAGACTTACCAATTTCTCTTTGGGGGTATGCTCTCCTTACTGCAACATATGTACTAAACAGAGTACCTTCCAAGTCTGTACCTAAAATACCATATGAGATATAGTATGGTAAACAATTAAGCCTAAATCATCTTAGGATTTGGGGATGTCCTGCTTTTATCAAGAGACTCAAGAGTGAGAAACTTGAAGCTAAAGCGGATAGTGGGAGGTTCATTTGATACCCAAATGAAACTTTGGGTTATTACTTTTACATCCAATCTGACCAAAGGGTAGTGGTAAGTAGAAATGCCATATTTCTTGAAAAAGAGTTTATTCAAGAAGGTGGATAAGGAAGAAAATTAGAATTTATTGAGAATTCTAATGAGGATAAATCCAATGAAGAGCCTGTTCAAGTACAAACACAAGGAACACAACAGCTCCGTAGATCTAGTAGGATAATTCACCCACCAGAAAGATATGGTTTTCTTCATCAGATGAACAATATATTTTTATTGGGTGATACGGATCATAGAGATGATCCTACTAGTTACGAAGAGGCAATATCAGATATTGACTCTAAGAAATGGCTTGAAGCCATGGATTTAGAGATGGACTCTATGAGAACCAACCAAGTCTGGACTCTAGTGGATCCACCCAAAGGTATTATACCTATTGGATGCAAGTGGATCTTCAAGAGGACGATAGGCTTGATGGAAAGGTAGAGACCTATAAAGCAAGGTTGGTAGCTAAAGGTTATCGTCAAATACAAGGAATAGACTATGAGGAAACCTTTTCACCAGTAGCCATGCTAAAGTCCATCAGAATCTTATTGGCTATAACAGCATATTATGACTATGAGATTTGGCAAATGGATGTCAAAACTGCATTTCTTAATGGATACATTGAGGAAGATATCTATAAGATATAACCTTGTGGTTTTGAATCTAAGACAAATCCTCATAAATTATGCAAGCTAAGAAAGTCCATTTATGGGCTAAAATAAGCCTCCAGGAGTTGGAACATTCGATTCGATGATGCAATCAAATCATTTGGTTTCATCAAGAATGAGGATAAACCATGTGTTTATAAAAAGGTCAGTGGGAGTGCAATAACTTTCCTTGTGCTATATGTAGATGACATAATTGCTTATAAGAAATGACATTGGACAAATGTCTTCTGTCAAAATTTGGCTTTCTCAAAACTTCTCCATGAAAGACCTAGGAGATGCAATGTATATCTTGGGAATCAGGATTTATAGAGATAAATCCAGAAGATTAATAGGTCTATGTCAAGCTAAGTACATGGAAAAGATATTAAAGAAATTTAATATGTTGGATTCCAAAAGGGGTTTTATACCCTTCAGACATAGAATTCATCTCTCTAAAAGCATGAGTCCTAAAACTTATGATGAGAGAGAGCGAATGAATAAGATTCCATATGCTTCTGCAATTGAAAGTCTTATGTATGCTATGCTATGTACTAGACCGGATATAGCTCATGCAGTGAGTGTCACTAGCAGATACCAGAGTAATCCGGGTGAGGAACATTGGACCGCAGTTAAGAATATCTTTAAGTACTTAAGAAGAACTAAAGATTTTTTCTTAACATATAGAGAGGGTGAGCTAAAAATTGAAGGTTTCACAGATTCAGATTTCCAGTCAGATGTAGATGACAGAAAATCTACATCAGGATTTTTATTCACTATTAATGGTGAAGCAGTAAGCTAGAAAAGTTCCAAGCAAGCAACTACTGCAGATTCTACCACTGAAGCGGAATATATAGCTGCATCAGATGCAGCAAAAGAAACTGTTTGGATACGGAAGTTTATTCGACAACTTGGAGTGGTTCCAACCATTGCGTTGCCAATATCATTATATTGTGACAACAATGGAGCTATAGCACAAGCTAAGGAATCAAGGTCTCACCAGAAGTCCAAACACATTGAGAGAAGATATCACATTATCTGAGAAATCATTGGAAAGAGTGATATCACTATGCAGAAAGTAGCCTCCGCTGATAACACTACGGATCCTCTGACTAAAGCACTTACTCAACAACAGTTAGATCGTCATCTTGAGAAGATGGGTATCAGATACCATAGCGATTGGCTTTAATGCAAGTGGGAGATTGTTAGTAATATACCCTAAAGGCCAATCGAATGGTGATTTGATTGTTTAGGGAATGATTGTATTTGAATAGCATTTTGATATTTATAAAATGGCAAAGTTATCAATATTCATATATTAATTTAATGAATATAGTCCAAGAAGTAAAATAGTTAAGGAACACATTCTTCAGTTTGTCGAGAATATGAAACGTGCATCCTTTGTACTATACTTCTAAAATAGTTCCTAGTGGTGGATTTATGATTGGACATTATAAATTCCTATAAACACTAGTATGTGTTATGACTCCTTATGGTATGTGATACTAAAATGGATGGTGAGTTTCATATCATCGACATGAGATGTCAAGTCAAACACATAGGTACTTGTTAAAAGAACAAGTTTACCGAACTTGACCAAATATAGTAAGTCATATTTTGAGTGTTAATGGCTTATTATCCATTGTAACAGACACTCTGTTTAGTAATGGTCTTTAGACTTGAGGCATAACAAATGTCTTATACATAGACATCTCTGATATGTGAATGCATAATGATTGATTCCTAATCACGGAAGAGATCTAGCAATAGCTGTCATGGTTGGCTATGTATGAAGACAATTGTATGGCAAATATGGAATTCATCACTTTGTAATATACAAAAGGATGTCCCTATGAGATAATATGAATTGGCATGAGAAATCCTTGGCCAAGGTGAAATATATTTGAAGGGGTTCAAATTATATTTTCATGCCAAGTTCATTTAGATTTATTTTGAGATAAAGCATAACTGTTTAACATAATAAACCATAAGCCGTGCTTTTCTCTGGACATGGATGATGAAGAGACCAAGACATAGAGATACAATGGAATAGGTTCTATAGATCCAACAATTCTTGTTATTTGGATAGTTGTGATATACTGCTAGGTGTCACTCATGACTTGTAGAAACCTTAAGATCAATATTGGTAAAGCCTATTACCAATGCATCTTAAGGTCATTAGAAATGTTCTAATTGATGACTAAAGAGTTTAGCATCATTTGATAAATAAAGAGTTATCATTAAAATAGTTCTACTACCTTATAACTAAGAACCTAAAAGGTCACACACAATATAGAAATGAAAAAGGAGTTACGAGAAAATGAGAAGTTAAATTTCCTATTTTTAGGAAAATCAATATTTATATTATAATTCATTGAGAATGAATATATATATATAAATATATCTTAAATATGATTTAAGATAGAAATTTAGATGTTCCATAAAAGGTTTAAGAAACAAAATAAATTTCATAAATCCTCAATTAAACATTATGCAATATCGAGCACGTAAAATGACCATTTTGGACATGTTCGGGTTCATATATGATTATGGACTTCTAGACCAATTTTGGGTTTAGAATTTTGGGCTTTTATTGGATCTAATATGGATTAAGAGAAAGCATTGGAACATGTCACAAGAAAAGCCCACATTTAACCATTTGATTTGATCAAAATGGGGTTAATTAATTAATTACGAAATTAATTAATTTAGCTAATTATTTATTTGATTAAATAATTTATTGAAGTGATAAGACCACTTTCAATAAATAATGGCTAAGTGGGTGGGTCTAGCACATGATAATGTTTGGTGCCATTATTAGAGATAATGGTGGCTTTATTTGGTGGAATGAATAATCATGAATTAGCATTCATGTTTCTTCATTATCTCTCTCATTTCTATACGAAATTTCGAGATTCCAAATCCTATGAACTCCTAGAACATTTCAAAGTGTGGACTGATTAGAGGCATCATAATTGGGGTGCTTAAAGGATCTCAGATCGTGGCAAAACAGAAGCTGTTCGTGCAGTGCTGTATTTTCTGGACAGTGTTCGTAGCTTGCTGTTTTCAGTCATTTTATCCTACTTCACGAAGTCGTTTTTGAAACTGCAAGTGAGGTAATTAAACTTCAATCTTTCCTCTTGATTTTCGTTTTTGAATGAAGTCGATCCGAGGTTTCTAGAGCTTCCGCCATCTGTTTTAATTTTACTGCGCAAAAGTTGCGTTATTAGGAACCTCATGGACAAATGTTGTCCTTCATCATCTTCACTAGGCAATGATTTATATTGAGGTTCTCGTGGTTTTAAACGAGAGAACACATCTTTATAAACATAAAGCAGTGTCAAGCATATAATAGGTAGAGTTCCACCTCATTTTGCAATCAAGAATCAATTGCTTGGTGCTTGAAATTTTTAATTCACGAACACCCTTCATAAATTTTTCATGCCTTTTGGGTGTCATTTTCCAATAAGAAACACTACTACGAATTCTCTCAATACTTTCACTAATGACATCTAGCCCATCCTTCATTATCAAATTCAAGATGTGTGCACAACAACGCATATGAAACAATCTCCCATTTAATAACAATGAATTAGAAAATTTGTCTAAGAGGATGTCAACCATAGCATCGTTAGTAGTGACATTATCAACTGTTAAAGGACATAATTTTCCATCAATATTCCAATCTAATAAGCACTCCATTAAATTATCATAAAGTACCTCAGTAATGTGTGGACACATCACATGTATAAACCTAAATAAAAATGACAAACAATAGAACAAAAATATTATTATATGAATTGAGTATTTATTAATCATAATGAAAAGGAAATGACAAATATATAAATAAATAATGCTATAGAAAGTACCTTATAAGGCGACTTTGCAACCTCCAGGAATTATCTATAAAATGTGTGGTGACAACCATGTAACCCATATTCTGATTAGAAGTCCATAAATCAGTAGTAATAGAAATTCTACTTTGATTGCTCGCCAACAACTTCATTATTTTAGACTTTTCATATTCATATCGCTTAAAGATATCTTTCTTTAGCGTATTTTGAGAAATGACCTTAAACATGGGTTGTAAAGAACCAACAAACCTCCTGAATCCAGAATGTTCAACCATACTAAGAGGGTATTCATGCTTGATAATCATATTTGCAAGCTCTCTTCTTGAAGTGTCATGATCAAAAGAAAATGTCCCAACTAGGACTTTCCCTTTATTTACAGTAGCATTCAACATAGCATTCTTGATTGTTGGTTGCTTACGTCGTGGGCATCTAAGCAAGTGCTTATGTAAATGGTTCGTTCCACTTCCTGCAACTAACTTTCCATTGCATTGGTTACAAACTGCTTTCAATTGTCCATTAATCTTTTGCCTCGTAAAATGATTCCACACAACAGACTTCAATTTTTTACTAACAACAACAATTTCAAGGCTAGGAATTGGTGAGATCGAATTCAACTCCATCCCATTTGATGGTTCAATTACTTCAACAGCATCATACCCATCATTATCATCATTTTCTGACTGCGGTAAATTAGGACAGAAATCCATGTTTCACCTAATTGAAGAAATAACCAAAAACATTAAGCGTCTATGTCACTGAAAAAAATTAATATTACACATCAATACAAGTAAATAAATACAATTATTTGTAAGTGAATATATAAGATTATGAGCATAAATTAAATAAATAATTGAATTCTTCTCATTTAATCTTCATTCACATGGATCCTTTATTAATGAAATCAACTGTCATAATTTAAGATATATTCAAATAAAAACTAACCTACATGGAAAACTAATACGTAATTTGATGATTACCATATACCTAATTCAGTATTATATAATTAAATTATGTGGATAGCCACTAATGGTTAGTGATTAGACAACATGAATAATGTTATGAGAAAAAAATAGAAAAAAAATTAAGTTTAAAGACTTACTTGGTAATTAAAAGACTGATCCAAATATTCAAATAGAGTAAAAAAGTAAGAGTGGAATGAAGAAAAAGAAAGAGGCTGTCGTTGAATTTTTTTTTTTTTTGTTGGAGCAAGGCTGACGTTGAGTTGACCTAGAATATGAGTAATTGAAAGAAATTAGGGCAAACTAAAGTGCGGCACTTAGTATGAATTGCATCAGGATTCACGAATTCGTGAATAAGTGAAAAAAAAATTATAAAAAAAATTATATTATGTGTCATATAACAATATAAGGCTTCCTTATTATAAAAAATATTATTTCCCTTTACGAATGGTATCATGAATTCTATTCATGAATAAAGGCTTCCTTTTTTTATAATAAAGGGAAATACGTAACATGAATTCGTGAATCATCAATCATGATACTGACTTCAAGGCCGACTTTGAAATAAAAAATATAAGGCTTCCTTTAATTGTTTTCACATGCCTCTTTAATCTTTTCAAGGACAATTTGGAAAGTCAATTTTGAGACAATACTAGCTAGTGTATGGGAGAAATTAATATATTCCTTAAAAGTTATTTAGTTAATATAATAAAATAAATTGACAATTGTCCTATTATTATTTAAATTTTTGTCCTATTATTATTTAAATTTACAAAATTAATATTTAAGCTTTAAGATATTTAATTAAATACATGGTAAATACTACTAATATGCTATAAATGAAATTTATTATCATTTATAGTTACACAATTGTTAAGAAATTTTTAAAAATAAAATAAAATCAAAAGATAGGTGGATATGGATTTGGATCAAGATATTTAGACAGATCCATACCTCCTCCAAATCCGTTTTAGATCCGCACATTGATATCCAAATCCAATCTAAATCCATTTTACACTGACCCAAATCCAATCCGATTGGATTTGGATCAGATGGATCTTGGATTAGATCCGATTCATTGCAATCCCTAATTTTATGGACTCAAATATCCTTTTAGAATTTTGAAAGCTATTCAAAGCTCTTTTTAAAATTCAAATTCAAAATGATAATTAGACAATGAAATTATTTGATAATCTCTTTATGAGCTTACCAACTATATTTTAGGTTGCTTGTCAAAAAAGTGATTATTTAGTTATCTAATACAATCCTGATCTTTTCAAATTTGAAAAAAAAAATTCAAAGAATCAATTGTGTATTGTGAGTTTGTAATGAATTAAGAAATTTCTTTTCTAGAAGTTAAATGATTTTATCCTCTATTTTTAAGATTAGCATTTATAGAAATAATGAGAATAATGCTCTTTAATCACATTAGAAGAAATTATCAAGACGGCAAAGGGAAGGAGAAAAGTATGAATGTTGTTGAATAAAATTTACGGGCTGATGTTGAGAGAGAAAAATAAACTAAAAAGTAAATTATTGAGCGGGCTATTCAAACCCCCTCATTTGTATAACAAAACTCTATTTATATTTTGACTCTAATTACTATTTTATATTAAAGAAAATTAACAAATAAAAAAAAATAGCCTTGGGCATATCTAAGGTTGACAAAAAAGCCAGGTTGGCCTAGACCCGCGTGCTTTAGGCCCGACCCGTATTATGAGAGCTTGAGTATGGGTCTAAATTTCTTAAGTCTATTATCAATGAGCCTAGTCAAAGGGCTTATAGAAAAAATTCAGGCCAACCCCAAATAATAATAATTAAAAAAAATTGCAAAATGAAAACAATTTTCGCAAACCCTAAAATTAAACAATATTAAAGAACTTTTGTTGGAGAAGAATTGAAGGATGAGCAAGAAGATGGCCCACAGATATTGGATTAATTTGCATTCAATATTAGTATTTGTGGTTTATTATAAAGTTGTGTTGTTAGTATTTTGTGTATTGGACTATTAGTTTATTATGTATTGAATAATCCTATATAATACAATTTAGAAGATTTTAATGATAATATGTAATACCACAATCAAAGTCAGCTTAAGATTGGAAATAAATTTAGGTTTAAAATTCAGGATGTGTCTACAACATTATATAATTTTTTTTTTACAATTTCTAAATGTATATAGTAAAAAGAATCAAATAGGGGAAAAAAGAAGAAAGAAACTTGGTCTTTTCGTTTAATATTTGTTATTATACATGCTTTTAATTTTTAAATTTCTTTCATCTTTATTGGGTCCACTTCTTTCAACTAAAAAATTTGACTTAAATCATGATTTAGCTTTTATTCATTTGATCCATTCAGTCTAATTTGGGAAATTGCCAATTTCTCCATATTAAAATTAATATATAACTTATCTTCTAATTTTTTTTTATAATATCTAGTAATCCCGATGGCACTAGAAATTTAAAGAAAAAGAACAATAAATGGAACATTTGTTTGATATTTCTTGGGCATATAAAATATATATTTATTATAAGAAAAAATGTTTAAAAAATAATAAAAAGTAAAAGAAAAATATTTTATTGTTAAATTTTTATTAATACTGAAATTTATAATTCTTACTTTTAGTATTTAAATTTTTTATTTTGATTTCAATTTATATGATTAACTTAATTTATAATAAATATGAATAAAAGTACATTTAAAAAGTGTTAGGGATTTGTTTGATATTGTGAAAACAATGAGGGATAAGTGGTATATATTAATTTCAGTAGGAGATATAACATAGGATGGTTGCATAAGATTAGCATATTATTTTCCGGAAATTATAACTTGGATTACATATATTCATTTTGGGCGTATAATATACTATTTTGAAACTTTCAAATCTTATTAAAATTTCAACATTAGAACAAATGCACAAAATATATTAGTCTAAAATAAAATATTACTATTGTGGGTAAATTATCATCACTAATATCAATACTTTACTTTATTTTTTAATCAATATACAAGTATTATTAATAATATTAACAAGTGAATTTTATACAACTATCATTAACAATTGATTAAACAAATAAAAATCCAACTTTAGTAGCAATCAATAGATTCAAGCCATTAAGGCAAAAAAAAAAAAATAATAATCACATTAAAATAAAAGATCAGTAATATTAAACTTGAAAATTATGAAATTTGTACTTATTAAAAGCTTATTTTGTGTGTGTGTGTATTTATTTATTTATTTATGATAACAAATTTTAATGTAATTTTACGATTAATATTAAAAATATTAATAATGAAAATAAAGAATGCGGCTTGGTTGATACCCGTGCCGGTATCCAGCGGATTTGTTCTCACTACCAAACCCACCTGCAATCTGTAAAATTACTTGTAGCCGGCGAGTTTTTGCAGGCAGGTTTGGGTGGATTGGCAGGTTGGTGGATAATTTTGTCATCCTTAGTTGGAATGGATTATTCACCCTTACAAGCAATAGATTCTACACACTTTCAATTTATTTCACAAACTCCCACTTTTCAATTAATGTTTTTATTCCATCATTGCCCTTATTAAGAAATAAATATTTTGTATTTGCTCTCAATCTTTTAGTAGATTTAACTTCTCATCTCTCACATCCTTCTCTCCCCCCCCCCTCCCTTTTTTAAGTGATTCATCACTTGATCAAATATTAGCTTTTAATCAAATCCTAAATTGAAATTAAACAAATTTTTAGGTTACCACACAAATCAAAATCAAAATCACTAATAACAACAAAACCCACCACTTATTCATAAAATTCTATAAAACGCAACATTAAAATTCATCATATATTGGTGGAGGTGATGGATCTGCATGGCGGATTGAAAGCAAAGAGGATAGGTACAGGTGGTGCTGGTGGCGGTGATGAAATTGTTGATGAAGATATGTGGTAGGGTTGATGGTTATGCTAAACAAATGGGGAGAATAAAATATCTTTTTATTTTTAATAAGAGTAATTTTAGAAAGTAATAAGATAAATTAAAAAGTAAGCGTTAATGAGACAAGTTGAGAATTGTCATTAAAAGTGGATGAAACAAGTTGAGGGATCCTATATTATTACTCATACAATGTAACTAAAGCATCTATAAATGTTCAATGAAAGCCCTAAATACAACTGAAGCCCACCAATGCCCATGATAGGAAATCAAAGAAAATACCACACAACCATGGGGAAGCTTGAATCTTCATCTTAGAGTGGGGAAGTACACTATGTAATCCAAATAAAAAGTTGTTGGAAAATGCTCAAAATGCTCTTAACATCATAATTTTTCAAACATATAAGGATGCTTCTTCATGAAATTCATTGTTTCTTTAGCACAACAAGAAAATTATTGGACAAAAAATAAATACTTTTTTAACCTAGTTTGTCCTTGTAATTTTAAAAATGACTCAAAAGGTCCATGTTTTGTGTGTGCGTGTGTGTATTTGTTAATAAATAATTTATTATTATCTATTTGCCACTTGTCATTGTATTTCTGGTTTATTTGAATTTTAAGTTATATAAAAATATAATTTCTATTTTACCACTGAAATGTTTGATCAAACAGTTATGAAGGAAACAATAGTGTATTTTGGATGAATTTTTTAATTATAGGGACCAACTAGATAATTTAATCAAACTATAAGGATTGAAAGAGCATTTATCCCTTAACAAATCACAACAACAATTCCAAATAGATTTTTTTTTTTAACTAGAAGATTTTGGATTACCTTCTCATAAATTAACTATCTTCGAATTGCCCTTCTTTATTACTTTTGAAAACCTCAAGTTGCCCTTATATTTGGTCAAAAAATAAGGGAAACATAGGGGTGGGTTGATTTTTTTTTTTTTTGTCTTCTTAACAAAAATGAGAGGTAAATTCACATTTTCAAAATCTATATGAATTAGATTTCACCTTTAATAAATGCTGAAGAAGAGAAATCGCAAATCATATAAGGGTAATTTTTGGCTGAGTCTTTATTATTTGTTAAAACAATTAAAAGACTATAAATTTGTATAATGAATCAATTAAATCCTTTCAAATTTGAGGTTATGTCATTCAAGTTCCTAATTTAATACCTTCGTTGAAAGAGATAACGTCCCCAAGTTTGGTTTGTACAATGCCCTATCATCTGGATGGTATTCCAATAGATCAGTCACATTGAATGTATAAGAGATATTCCAGTTATTTGGTAGTTGGAGTACATAAGCACTTTTATTAATCTTTCGTGCGACACAAAACAATCTATACTTGCGGTTCTCCAAATTTAGTGTGAATACTAGGGAAACGATTTCGTCGCAAATGCGCCATCACCAAATTACCGTCAAAACACCTTCTTGTGTCGATGCTTGTCTGCCTCAGCCTTGTACTTAGCATTGGCAACCTCTAAATGGGCTCGTACCTCGGCATAAATCAATAATGCCTTTTCTGCCACATTATCCGTTATTTTACTCCTTTTTACTCCCTCCTACTATTGTGGTCATGAAAGCCATATCACAAACCTATCATGGGAAACAAGTGTAGACAATCTCAAAAGGGGTCTTGCTAGTAGATCAATTCACCATACTATTGTAAGCAAACTTGACTTGAGGTAAGACAGTTTCCTAGTTCGGTTGCTTGTCAGCACAAGCACAATGCAACATGTTGCCCAAAGTGTGATTGACCACTTCTGTTTGACCATTTGTCTAGGGATGGAAGGTAATATTAAATTGTAACTGTATGCTAAACTGGTCCTAAAGGTGTTGCCATAATTTACTGATAAACTTCACATCCCTGTTAGACGTAATAGTCTTTAGAACACCATGCAAACATACTATCTCACAAAAGAACAAATGTGCCAGTGAAACAACATCTTTCGTCTTCTTACAAGCAATAAAGTGCCCCATCTTTGAAAACCTATCAACCACCACCAATATTGAATCACAACCAGTCCTTGTGCACGGCAATCCCAGTACAAAATCCATGGATAGGTTCACTCAAATTTTGTCTAGAACAGGTAATGGCATGTATAACCTTGTGTTTTGTGCGTGTCCTTTATCCTCTTGACAAATCTGACACCTTTACACAATCTTGTGCATATCCTAGTCAATTGAGGCCAATCATACCGCTATTCCACCAGCTCCTTGGTCTTATCTCAAACAATTTGTCTGCCCAAGCCTCTGCCATGCAATCACGAACAATCTGCTCCCTCAAAGAACTCGAAAGTACGCACAACTGGTTATCCTTAAATAAATAACTTTCTTGAATTAGAAATTCATCTGCATTCTAATGATGAACACAATGATCCCAGATTTGTATAAAATCCTCATCCTCCGCATATAACTCCTTTAAGCACTCAAAACCAGTAACTTCATTGATTAATATTACTAGTAAAGTTGCTATCCTGCTGAGCACATCCGCCATAATAAAAGTGAACTTCTGCATATAACTCACCCATCTTGCATGCATTTTGCTCAGACCTACTAGCTGTTAAAGTACTTCAAGGCTTAATGATCACTAAAGCACGAACTCCTTTTGAATCAAGTAATGCTCACATGTCTTCAACACTCTGAGAATAGCATAGAATTCTTGGTGGTCAGTAGACCACTTTTAGCGTGCTTCATTCAACTTCTTACTTAGGTACTCAATTGGTTGTCCCTCTTGAGAAAGAACATCTCCAATACCCTTTCCCGAGGCATCACACTCGATCTTGAGCAACTTGTCAAAATTCGATAAAGCTAACATAAGGGCAGCGGACAATTTCTCCTTTAGTAAAGCAAAGCTTGCTTTTTTGCTCTTCTTCGCATTTAAATTTCCCTTTCTTCAAACACTCAGTAATGGGCGTGGCTATAATGCTGAAACCACGAATAAACCTTTTATATAATGTTGCCAAGCCATGAAAACTCCTAACTTTACCCATTGTCTTGGGCGTAGGCCATTCTTTAATGGCTTTTATCTTTGACTCAATAGCTGGAATTCCATCTACTCCAACTATAAAACCCAAAAACTTTATAATATACTGCAGAAAGCTACACTTCTTCAAATTAATGTGAAGCTTATTTCACCGCAACACCTCCATTAGCATCTTCAAATGCTCTAGATGTGTCACCACATCAACAGAATAAACCAAAACATCATCAAAATACACTACACAAATTTACGGGAAAATGCTTAAAAACTTGATTCATCAAACATATAAAAGTGCTTCGTGCATTTGACATTCCAAATGGCATCACAAACCACTCATACAATCTTTCAGTCCTCTTGAACGTTGTCTTACATTCATCTCTAGGCCTAATTCTAATCTAATGATAATTCACATGCAAGTCTATCTTCAAGAAAATTCGAGCGACATCTAATTGATATAATAAATCTCTAAAGATTGGAATAGGAAATCCATACTTCATTGTAATCTGGTTGATTCGCCTACTATCCACACACATACACCAACTCTCATCTATCTTTGGCACCAACAAGGCTGGTATAGCACATGGACTCATGCTCTCACGGATGAACCCTTTCCGCAGCAACTCATCAACCTGCCTTTGTAAGATCGTATGCTCAAGAGACTCATACGATAGTGGGGCAAGTTAGGTAAACTCACTCTAGGGACTTGGTCAATATGATGCTGAAAATCTCACAAAGGCGGCAACTCATCTGGCATTTATGAAGGTGTAATATCAGTGAACTCAGGCAATAATGGCTGCAACTCCTCAGGAATAGTCTTCGCCTTAAATTCATTACCTTTTTCCATCTTTTTACACCCTTCAAAATCTTCTTTTAAATGACCTTCAACAATAGTCTGAAAATTCTTCCTTTCTGTCTTATTCTTCTTCTTCTTGTTCGTTAAAAGTACCAAATGAACTTTCTTGCTATTCTACCAAAACTCATACACATTATCCCTTCCTCTGTGGATTGCAAACTTCAAATTGTTAAGGCCTACCTAATAATAGATGACATGCATCCATATCCACCACATCACTCTTATAGATCTTTTTTATGGAGAAAGAAACTCGACACACCTCTATTACCCGTGTTTCTGTCTCTTTCTTTATCCATTTAATCTTCTAAGATGCTGGATATTTTTCTTTAAAAAGCCCCATCACGTCGACTAGTGCCTTTGACACTACCACTATCAATTATCACATTGCACACCTTATCGTTGATGGTTCCACATGTCCTGAAAATCTTATTACCCTGATTATCTTCCTTAAACTTCAGCACTAACAAGATCTTTTGTACAATGCAACTCAACATCTCTCCTTCATTTGCCTTTAACTCCAAGGCATCTTCGTCATTTCCATTTTCAATAATATTTATTTCTATCTCATCAACTTCAGCCTCACTGAATTTAGGTTCTTTGAACGACAATCATTCAATTGATGGTTTGGCTCTCTACACTTTAAACACTTGTTCAATATAGGCTTGGCATATGGATTATTCTGCGATTGCTGCCTAGGTGGTTGTTGTTGCCTCGATGGTTATTGCCTTAGTTGTTGTTGTATTGGTTGTTTCATTTGACTACTTTCGGCCCGTGTTCTCTGCCGGTTGTCAATCCCAAGGCCACTTTGTTTATTCTGCATACTAGTGAGTTGTTGTTGCTAAGTTCTAAAAATAACGCATTGCTTCCGGGCCTCCAACTTCTTTGCCCCGGTAACCATTGTGCCCAAGTCCCAAATCATTTCAACAATCTCATCTTGTATCTCCTGCTTCAATCTGCCAATATATTTAGCAACTATTTGAAATTCTAGCTCTTCCATATTATTTCTCGTGTAAAGATGATAAATTTCTTTTGTATATTCATCAACACTAAGATTTCCTTGCGTGCAATTATGATATTTGAAATACAACTGCTGCTGGTAATCTACTGGCAAGAAATACTCCTTCATCATCCTTTATATTCTAGGCCACGATTTGATGAATTACTTTCTCGCAACTCTTCTTTGATTCTACACATGTTGCCACCATGCAAAATTTGCCCCCTTCAGTTTAAAGGCCACAAGCCCAACCTGCTTCTCTTAAAGAATTCCACATACTTGAAAAAAATATCTACTGTTAATATCCAGGCCAAAAATTCTTCAACATGCATTCCACCATAAAAATCTAGAATATCAACATTAATTCTGTAATCTAAACTCTTCCCGCGCCTCTTATCATCATCTACAGATTCTTCTTCTTCTTCTGACTCGCTCCCTAATTCCTCTCGCACACGCGGCGGTACTCGTCCTACAAGTTTTAAATTCTAAGGAACCATCTCACGGTTGGCGCCTTGAGACACTGCTTCCTGATTGATAACTGGTTGCACTACTTCTTGATTTTCACCTTGAGGTATCTCTTTATGGTGATATTCTACAGGTTTTCTCTCATGATTGCCTCCTTGAATTCCTTCCTCGCGATTAGCCCTTTGCTGCTGATGTCTCTCTTAGTTTTCGTCCATGAAAAGTCTAAGACCCTCGAGTGCCTGCTCTATCGCCACCAATCTCGAGTTATAGACATCTTCCATCGCTTACAAGGCTGCTTCTACGGCTGCCTGTCTGACAGACTCCACAAACCGTGCCTGCATCCTTTAATCATTGTCTTCAAGATGGTTATTTCTTTGTTTGTGTGGTCGTACCATGATGAAAAGCGAACTTACTTTGATACCAACTAATGAAGTAGAATTATAAAGAAGATAGAGAAAACAAGTTTCTAAATAAAAGTTTATAGAATAATTGAGTTTGAAAAAATTCTTAAAATAATGACAAGACCTCTCTATTTATATTAGAGGAAACTCACTTCTCTAAGCTAACTTAAAAAGGGAAATTAAATCAGAATTATAAGGAAAATAAAATATATTTTCCAAAGTCCTAAACTATTAAAATACAATAATTGAATATGATTAAAATAGAAAATCTTAAAATAATAAAATTCTAGAATATTAAAATTCCTTAAAATTTCAAAAATAACATCCGACATCATCATCATAATTATCATTATTATTATAATGACGATAATAAAAATGCTTATATTATTTAGTTTAATAATCATCATATTTTATAGGTGTTATGGAATTATATGGAAAATAAATTACATCTCGATGTCTAATTTCAAGAGTTATGATTGTTATTTATTTTAATGGTGCTTTTCATAGTTGAATTAGTTTATAGTAACTGATTAAATATTTTATTTATTGCAGAATTTTGTTTTATGTTACTCAAATTAATAAATAGGCGGTTAGACTTAAAAAGCACTAACATGCACAAGGGTAAATCGGTACTCAAATCGCTAATAATCTAATATGATATATAAGGGTATAGTTGTCCTTTTATGTATAATGTAACATTTTCATTAACTTTTTTAATGAAGAAATTAAATTGAAAACTCGAATGAATCTATTCATTTTATGAAGTTATGGTCTTTAATTTTTTGCCCTATAAATAATAAGGACTGAACTAAAAGTTGATTGGGAGTTTGCCTGCTGGATTATTTTTTTTTTAATTAATAATTAAAAAATTTAGTATGGTGTTTAGATAGCTCTCTCGTGAATTGATTATCTTGAAATCAATCTCTTACTTGTGAAAACCTTAATATATCCCTCATTTTGTTAAGGAGACGAAAAAAATTTCATCAATGCTCCTCTATTTTTTCTTTTTGGAAAAAAAAAAAGGGAAATAACTTGAGGTTTTCAAAAGTAAAGAGAGTGATTTGAAGATAATCAATTGACAAGTAAGGGTAAAAATTTAAAATTTACCAAAATGAGCTAGATTCGACCATTAAGTTTCAACCAAGACAAATGGCACATAATGATTAAATTTGAAATTAACCCTTCATTTATATATAATTAAGGATTAGCATGTTTTCATAGTATTTTTCTCCCCTGGTTTTCGAAATCTAGTTGAAAAAATTGGTATAAATTTAAATAAAGTGAAAAAATTGGTGTAATTTTTAATATTAAAATTTAAAATTCAATCTTGACCACTTATTTTACTAGGAGAGAAAAAACAGCAGAGAGAATGCTTGCCTTGTAGTTCAAATATTTTGTCTGCATCTATTCTTAATTAATTAATTTATTTAAAAAATATCTGAATGATCAGTGAAGAAAATCGAAGTCTATTCTGCTAAAATTCAAGAGTATTGAAAAGGATTAAGAGTTTTTATTCACTACATTTCATAAGGAACAAGATCGGGTATTTATACATGAGTAGATGAACTATATATGGAAGAAACATTTTACAGAAATTATGGGATTAATTCTAAACTTAGTCGTTGACTAGCCGTTCGCTAAGATATGAAAAGAATATGGATTTGAGTAATGGTCGGCCATCTTTCTTTGGTGAGTTTGCATGTCACGGGATTGTATGAGATGATTGTTGCAAGCCTTTGGCAAGAGCAATACAGATTGCCATATTTGTTTCCAACGGTTTGCAACTTGCCTTGTTAACGTGGGATTGAGTTGGTGTGCTGATTTTTTCCATGTTGGTGCGTGACTCATGTGGCTGCATGTGGTTCATGTGTTGTGACTGTTCGAATTCCACATTTGGTGGGCAATGTATCTTAACATATTCCACATACGAAGCTGTATTCTTAATAGGTACTGACAAAATAAAGATCAACTTCCACGAGCGCGAACGTAATGAGTTTCAACACATTCATGCATGACTAAATGTGACATTAAAATATCTATCCGGTTGGTAAACTAGACAACCATCTCTCTTTATAATGTTATAAATATACAGCCTCAGCCCCCTCCTCGTTCAGTCGAGAATTGCCTTTTGCTTTGATAGTCGTACGCTTTGCTATTACTCTTCAAATGGATAACCTCAGCCTCCTCTTCAGTGATTTCCTTTCTCATCTTGAAAATAATCCCTTTTTGGCATCCATTGTTTTGGTGACGACATTCGTTTCCCTTGTTGCACTAGCAAGCTTTCAGCTGAGTCCTCAAAATCGTCTCCGGAAATTTGTGAAGTATATGTTTTCAATTGTCCAGAATCAACTATTCAAGGTATAAGATAGATATATAGATATTGATATGCATGTTACATAAAATAATATCATATGATGAGCATATAACATTGTTTTCTAACTCACATGAATTCGCATAGATATTTAATTTTTTATCTATTCGATTCTTTTAATGATGAAAAATTAAGTCGAAAAAATTAGGAAAAAATAATGATTTTCGCTTGTGTGTGGCTATCTCTATCATGCTCACATGCGGACAATGCTGTAAACTCTTTTACAGCTATATAAACTCCTATATGATGCTGCAAAATATTTTTGCAAGGTGGTAAAAAAGGGCGTGTCCTGAGCATCTTCGTAAATATATGCTTAACATTTTCTTCAAAATCCAGGGATCCGAGAAAAAACTAAAGCGGCTAGCTCTGCCTCCGGGCCCTTGTCCATGGCCAATAGTTGGAAACCTTCCGGATATGTGGAGGAAGAAGCCAGCCTTCAATTGGATACATGATGTGATGAAAGAACTAAACACGGATATTGCTTGCATCCGTCTGGGAAATGTTCATGTTATTCCAGTGACTTCCCCAGAAATTGCCCTAGAAGTTCTAAAAGACAACGACTCAACTTTCGCAACACGGCCGCTTACTATGGGGACAGAGTATTCTAGCCGAGGATTCTTGTCAATAGCTGTTGTGCCATTGGGTCAGCAGTGGAAGAAAATGAGAAAAGTGGTTGCTTCTCACGTGTTATGTTCAGCACGACTTCACTCTTTACTCTTTAAGAGAAGAGAGGAGGCTGACAATCTTGTTAGATTCGTTTATAATCAATGCTGCAAAAGTGGATCTGGTTCGGTCGTCAACGTTAGACATGCGGCCCGTCAATATTGCGGAAACGTTATGAGGAATATGATGTTTAACAGGAGATATTTTGGTGAAGGTAATGAAGATGGAGGGCCTGGATTTGAAGAAGAAGAACACGTTGAATCACTCTTTATTGTACTCCAACACGTTTATTCATTCACTCTATCAGATTACCTTCCCTGGATGAGAGTATTCGATTTAGAAGGCCATGAAAAACTTATAAGTGATGCTATTAGAACCGTCTCGAAATATCATGATCCTATCATAGAGGAGAGAATACAACAACGGAGCCATCATCATGGTAATTACAAGAAGGGAAGTGATGATCATCAGGACTTGCTGGACGCCCTTATTTCAGCAAAGGATGAAACCGGGAGGCCATCATTATCAGTAGATGAGATCAAAGCTCAGTGCATGGTAAGATATCTAGTATATTTAATTAGGACATTTGTATGTTTTAATCTCCTTATTCATGCTCTTGAATTTGATGACAAATTAACTTATGAATCTACATATCTACTGGACTTGTAGGATCTGATGCTTGCAACTGTGGATAATCCATCCAACGCTGTAGAATGGGCCCTGGGGGAGATGATCAACCAGCCTGAAATTCTTAAAAAAGCAAAAGAAGAAGTAGATATGTTTGTTGGAAAAGAGAGACTTGTTCAAGAATATGATATCCCACAGCTCAATTATGTCAAGGCTTGCTTAAGGGAAGCGTTTCGACTTCATCCCGTTGCGCCATTTAACCTACCTCATGTGTCAACTCGTGATGCCACAATCGCCGACTACTTCATTCCCAAAGGCAGCCACGTTCTGCTAAGTCGACTAGGGCTTGGTCGGAACCCTAATGTTTGGAAAGACCCCTTAAAATTCATGCCGGAACGTCACATTGGTTCAACTGATCATGACCTTCAAGTTGAGCTGACCGAACCAGAATTAAGGTTTGTTTCGTTTGGCAGAAGAAGACGTGGCTGCATGGGCGTGGCACTTGGGTCTGAGATGTCTGTAATACTACTGGCAAGGCTTCTCCAGGGGTTTGATTGGAGCCTGCCATCACATAAGGAGAAGATTGACCTCGCTGAATCAAAATATGATCTCCTTATGGCTAAACCGATGCATGCTCGTGCAAAGCCTCGATTGGCAGCTGAGTTATATACCCAGCTAATTAAATGAGAACTATGATATCGGTTAATACAAATAAAAATTGAATTGCTGGCTAGGCTTCTTTTATTTATGTAAGAAAAATGATAAAGAGCCTAAAAGTGATTGTACGGAGATAGAAATAACAGTAAAATCATATAGTATTAATTGAAAAATAGCACTCTTTTTTTACTTAATACTATAATTGGTTTTATAGTTTTTGGTGTTATTGTGTCATATACTCAGATTCTTCGGCTCAAATATCAATACTCTGTAAGATTTTATGTAATAAATCTCATTAGTAATAAATAAATAAATAAATCATGTCGATCAAAATTTGATGCTGAGCAATAATTCTTTTTTAGTTTAATTACTATTTTTTTACTAAGTAATTTTTAAAATAAATATCAAGAAATGTGATCATTTGAAAACCACGACAACATCAATCCTTCCCTTTTTTTTTAAAAGAATATTTTCTTGATTTAAATTTTACTCGAGCACATGTACAAGTTAGTGAACAATTATTAATATATATGGTGTGTGTGTGTGTGTGTGTGTGAAGATATCATCCAAAACTTTAGAAAGTTAACATTTACAGAGCTCCTAAATATTGAGTGGTGCTAGGATTATAAACTCTCTTTATTCCGGATATCATAATCACTTAACTATTAACAATTTATAGATTTAGTTAATTTTTGGCTGTTTTATTTGGTTATTCTTTGCGTTGTATGCTTTTATCATTTGTCATGGGGCTAATTTTAATTAACAATATCAAATAGAAATTGTCAATAGTTAAATTATTATTATTGGTCTAATACTAAACTCCATATTATTAAAAATAGTTTCAGTTAGTTATGCTTTTAAGCTTTTATTAGTGATCAACTTCAACGTTTTGGGGGGGCGGGGGTAATTGGCTTGGACTTAATTATTAGTTGTCACTGTAAATCCCGTTGGTTTGCATGCATCTCCTAGCTTAATTATAGTCAAACCCACATCGATTTTTTTTTTTAAAATCCTTTTACTTCTCCACGGTTGGAATTTGAGTAACCAACTAAAGAAAGTTACTTAAAAACCTCTGCATCAAGTCTTTGGGACTACTCAAAATCTTAATTAGCGCCTATGCAAGTGAAAAGAACTTAGAACAGTTAGATGTGAGGAATTTGAGAAAGAGAAATATGGTGCTTGGGATTTTCCTCTCTGCATGGATTCACTGCATAACACAGACATGAAGGATATATTTCAGGATAATAGAGAGGACTAAACCCATCTTTTATAGATCCTAACATTGTTATAAGATGACAAAAGAAATAAAAATTGAAGTAAATTTTACAGATGTAATTCTCTAACTCTTGTACACCATCAATACGTAACAGAAAATGCTCCTGACTTCCACCGCCAGAGTTTTCAAATGAGTAAAATTTCTAAAGTAATAACAATGACAATGATAAAGTAAATTTCCAGCCACATGCGAGGTTCGTAGTTTGCTGTTTTCTCAAGTCTTCATTTAGCGGTTGGGCTTTTGAAAAATAATTTGTCATATCATTTCTTTCGTCCAGGCGTGGGTAAGTTAGACAATATGACTTCTTTTTCATGTTCCTTTCTTTTAATCTGACAAAATGGGATTACTTAATTTTCTTCATGCTTGTTTTTTGTGGAAGTTCCTGCGACTTGCCGTGGGCGAATCCTGAGTTTTCTTCATGCACGTTTTGAAGAAATTCTTGCGAGTTAACATTAGTGTTTATTTGCAAACTTATTTTGTCAATCCCACTGAGCTACAGAGCTTATTAGGAGAAACAAAATCTGTCAAAGCCGCGGGTGGCTGTCAAAGCCAACTTCAAATTGGCTTTGACAGCAGCCAAAAGAACAGGAGCCACACGGGAACCCCACGGCTTTGACGGAGGAAAAAGAAAAAAAAAATTTAAATAGCCATTTTTTTTTGGCTATAAAAGGGAGAGATCCCTCATTCATTTGTATCCCAATTCAAAGAAATTCCATCGAGAGAGAATTGGAGAGTTGAGAGAGTTTTGAGCTTGAATTTATAAGCTTTTGTTATTAGTGTTCTGAGAGTTTGGGTGTATTGGGGTTTTGGGAAGTGAGCTAAAATACTACAATACTTGTAACTCCTTTTCACTAGTAAAATATTTCCTTCTGTCTTCGCCCGTGGACGTAGGCTAAAAGCCAAACCACGTAATTTCTGTTGTCCTCTATTGTACTTGTTCTTTATTTTCTTACAATTTTACTTTAGCTGCGTGTCTGCTTCACCCACCAATTTCTTAACAGTGGTATCAGAGCTATTGGTTGTATTTTTGGAGTCGGGTACTGTTCACGTACGGGGTACTGACGTATACGATACTGTTCATGTATATGTTACTATTCACGTATACGGTACTGTTCACGTGAAACAGTGGAAGCGGTACTGTTCGCGTATACGGCACTATTCACGTATACGGTACTGTTCACAAGAAACGGTGGGAGCGATCCAAGAATTTGGCGGTGCAAAGCAGGGGATAGTGGTGTGAGTAAAGCAACTGTGTGGTTTTTTGTACATGTCTAGGAAAGTTCTGTCACAAAGGCGATAAGAGCTTAAGGAGTCTGGGTTTTAAGTGGGACCATTGTGACCCCTCCAGTCTTTCCTGGGAACTTTCCTGGTGTGCATTCTCACACATACTCACAACTATTCAAGGTGGTATACTAGCTTGTGTGCAGTATTTATCAACAAAATGGCGGCAAAGTATGAAATTGAGAAATTTAACGGAAACAATTTTTCGTTGTGGAAAATGAAGATGAAACCTGTATTGAGGAAAAATAATTGCTTGGCAGCAATTGGAGAAAGGCCCATGGAGATAACTGATGACAAGTGGAACGAGGTAGATGGCAACGCCATTTCTGATCTACACTTGGCACTTGCAGATGGAGTATTATCCAGTGTGGCAGAGAAAAACACAGCGAAGGAAATATGGGATACTCTCACAAAATTATACGAGGCCAAGTCACTACACAATAAAATTTTATTTAAGAGGAAACTCTATACTCTTCGAATGGCGGAATCTACAATGGTGACCGTCCACATCAACACCTTGAAAACTCTATTTTCACAACTCACAACGTTGGGTCATAATTTAGAGGAAAATGAACGTGCAGAACTTCTACTTCAAAGTCTACCAGATTCGTATGATCAACTCATCATCAACCTGACGAACAACAATCCAGTGGACAGTCTAGTTTTCGATGATGTTGCAGCCTTCGTATTAAATGAGGAGAGCAGGCGGAAAAATAAGGAAAACAGACAAGCAAGTTCGCAGCAAGCGGAGGCGCTATCGGTGACGAGAGGGAGATCAACGGAACGTGGCCCCAGTGGGAGTCAAAATCATGGTAGATCAAAATCCAGAAGTAAGAAGAATGTGAAATGCTACAACTGTGGCAAGAAAGGGCACGTCAAGAAAGAGTGTTGGAGTAACCAGAAGAGAAAATAGGGCAAAGAACCTGAGTCATCAAATGCTCAGGGTTGTGTAGCAAGTACTTCGGATGATGGTGAAATTCTTTACAGCGAGGCAATAACTGTTTCAGAAGGCAGAAAACGACTATCTGATGTCTGGCTTATAGACTCAGGAGCTACCTGGCACATGACCTCTCGGAGAGAATGGTTCCACACATATGAACCTATCTCAGGAGGATCTGTATATATGGGTAATGATCATGCCTTGGAGATCGCTGGTATTGGTACTATCAAAATAAAAATGTTTGATGGTACAATTCGCACAATTGGGGAGGTACGACATGTCAATGGCCTGAAGAATAATCTATTGTCTTTGGGACAAATAGATAGTTATGGGTACAAAACTCATGTGGAGAATGGAATTATGAAGATCGTTAAAGGCGCGCTTGTATTGATGAAGGCAAAAAAGATCGGTGCTAATTTATTCATGCTTAAAGGAGAAACACTACAGGAGGCTGATGCGTGTGTCGCATCAAATGGAGAAGAATTAACGATGATGTGGCATCTCAAACTTGGCCACATGTCGGAACAAGGTTTGAAGATTCTCTCTGAGCAAAAATTGCTTTCAGGGCTCAAATCGGTAAGTTTACTATTTTGCGAGCATTGTGTTATTAGTAAACAGCATAGATTAAAGTTCAGTAGATCTATTGCTAGAAGTAAATGCATTCTAGACTTGATTCATTCTGATGTTTGGGAATCACCGGATATATCTATGGGAGGTGCAAAGTACATGGTGGATTTCATTGATGATTATTCCAGAAGATGTTGGGTGTATCCAATTAAGAAAAAGTCTGATGTATTTCTAGTGTTTAAAGAATACAAAGTGCGGGTGGAACTTGAATCTGGTAAAAAGATCAAGTGCTTGAGGACAGATAATGGTGGAGAATATACAGACGACGAGTTTCTTGCTTTCTGTAAGCAAGAAGGTATTCAGAGGCAGTTCACGGTGGCATACACTCCTCAACAAAATGGAGTGGCTGAGCGGATGAACAGAACTCTTACAGAAAGAATAAGAGCTATGTTGAGGACTGCTGGTCTACCCAATTCATTCTGGGCAGAAGCAGCCAAAACTGCTTGTTATATAGTAAATCGGTCGCCATCTACAGCTATTGAGTTGAAGACGGCGATGGAGATGTGGACTGGAAAGCCAGCTGATTATTCCTACCTACATGCATTTGGATGTCCTGTGTACGTGATGTACAATGCCCAAGAAAGAACAAAGCTGGATCCAAAATCTAGAAGATGTATCTTTTTGGGATATGTTGATGGAGTAAAAGGGTATCGTCTGTGGGACCCCACTGCCCACAAGATCGTCATCAGCAGAGATGTTATCTTTATAGAAGATCAACTGCAAAGGAGAGATGAAGATGATAGCAGTGTAAAAGAAAAGTCAAAGATTGTACCGGTATATGTAGAAAATAATCCAGAAGATTCATATTCTTTTGAAGCAGCACCAGAGCACGAAGAACAAGAACCAATCGAGTCCGAGGCTCCAGAAGTTCGTCGGTCAACTCGTGAGAGACGACCGCCAACATGGCACTCGGAGTATGTCACAGAGATCAACGTTGCATACTGTCTTCTAACAGAGGATGGAGAGCCTTCAACTTTCCATGAAGCTTTAAAAAGCACAGATGTTTCTTTATGGATGACAGCAATGCAGGAAGAAATTGAAGCTCTACACAAGAACAAGACATGGGAACTTGTATCACTACCACGTGGAAGAAAAGCCATTGGAAATAAATGGGTCTACAAGATCAAACGTGATGGTAATGACCAAGTGAAGCGGTATCGTGCGAGATTGGTGGTGAAAGGATATGCTCAGAAAGAAGGTATTGACTTCAACGAGATATTTTCTCCGGTGGTTCGACTCACAACAGTCAGAGTAGTCTTGGCAATGTGTGCTACATTTGACTTACATCTTGAGCAGTTAGATGTGAAAACTGCATTTCTTCATAGAGAACTTGAAGAAGAAATATATATGCTCCAACCAAAAGGTTTTGCAGAAACAGGAAAGGAGAACTTGGTTTGCAGGTTGAACAAATCTCTATACGGTCTCAAACAGGCGCCGAGGTGTTGGTATAAGAGATTTGATTCCTTCATTATGAGCCTTGGATACAACAGACTCAGTTCAGACCATTGTGTATATTACAAGAGGTTTGAAGATAATGATTTCATTATTTTGTTGTTGTATGTGGATGACATGTTGGTAGCAGGCCCCAACAAAGATCGAATCCAAGAATTGAAGGCACAGTTGGCTAGGGAGTTTGAAATGAAGGACTTGGGACCAGCAAACAAGATTCTAGGGATGCAAATTCACCGAGACAGAAATAACAGGAAGATTTGGCTTTCACAGAAGAATTACTTGAAGAAAATCTTGCGACGCTTCAACATGCAAGATTGTAAGTCAATTTCTACCCCACTTCCTGTTAATTTCAAATTATCCTCAAGTATGTGTCCTAGCAATGAAGCATAGAGGAAGGAGATGTCTCGAGTACCGTATGCATCAGCAGTGAGAAGTTTAATGTTCGCTATGATATGTACAAGACCAGACATTGCACAAGCAGTGGGAGCAGTTAGTCGATACATGGCGAATCCTGGTGGAGAGCATTAGATAGCTGTGAAGAGGATTCTGAGATACATAAGAGGAACCTCAGATGTTGCATTATGTTATGGAGGATCAGAGTTTACTGTCAGGGGCTATGTGGATTCAGATTTTGCAGGAGACCTTGATAAAAGGAAATCCACTACTGGTTATGTGTTTACACTTGCGGGAGCAGCTGTAAGCTGGGTTTCGAAACTGCAGACCGTTGTGACTTTATCTACAACAGAAGCAGAATACATGGAAGCTACACAAGCTTGCAAGGAAGCTATTTGGATACAAAGGTTATTGGAGGAGCTCGGGCACAAACAAGAGAAAATTTCTGTGTTTTGTGACAGTCAGAGTGCCTTGCACATTGCAAGGAATCCAGCCTTTCATTCAAGGACAAAGCACATAGGAGTTCAGTATCACTTCGTTCGAGAAGTAGTGGAAGACGGAAGTGTGGATTTACAGAAAATCCATACGAAGGAGAACCTAGCAGATGTTTTGACCAAGCCGATAAATACTGACAAGTTTATCTGGAGTAGATCCTCTTGTGGCCTAGCAGAAACGTAGGCAACATGATTATAGCGAAGCAGAAAGGATGGTGTGGAGATTGATTGTTTTTCAATCTAATCTCCAAGTGGGAGAAATGTCAAAACCGCGGGTGGCTGTCAAAGCCAACTTCAAATTGGTTTTGACAGCAGCCAAAAGAACAGGAACCACACGGGAACCACACGGCTTTGACGGAGGAAAAAGAAAAAGAAAATATTTAAATAGCCATTTTTTTTGCTATAAAAGGGAGAGATCCCTCATTCATTTGTATCCCAATTCAAAGCAATTCCATCGAGAG
The DNA here is from genome assembly GCA_029618585.1 of Citrus australasica. Taxonomy (NCBI): domain Eukaryota; kingdom Viridiplantae; phylum Streptophyta; class Magnoliopsida; order Sapindales; family Rutaceae; genus Citrus; species Citrus australasica. Next base: position 1,627,507 of record JARCIV010000006.1, read on the forward strand.
AGAATTGGAGAGTTGAGAGAGTTTTGAGCTTGAATTTATAAGCTCTTGTTATTAGTGTTCTGAGAGTTTGGGTGTATTGGGGTTTTGGGAAGTGAGCTAAAATACTACAATACTTGTAACTCCTTTTCACTAGTAAAATATTTCATTCTGTCTTCGCCCGTGGACGTAGGCTAAAAGCCGAACCACGTAATTTCTGGTGTCCTCTATTGTACTTGTTCGTTATTTTCTTACAATTTTACTTTAGTTACGTGTCTGCTTCACCCACCAATTTCTTAACAAAATCATGCTTCAAATACATGCCATTTCAAGCTTCCCACCAAATGAAAGATCCCGCTTGGGACAGATGTTTGGTAAAAGCCTTGGCAGCTGCTCTTTGACAGCTCAGTTGCTTTTTCAACCCACTGTAAAATATAAAATACCTATACGTTATTTCTATTATTGTATTGGCAAAACGCAAAACCATTGTGCCTTTACTTGTTCATTTATTTGTAATATTTGATGAAATAAAATTTAATTTCTAAAATTTATGAGAATAGTGACTGTTACTTGCCGGTGACGTCATTGGCGTACATCACACCACTGGCCCGATTCAGTTGGCAATGCACTATGAATCGCTGTCGGTTGAGGGCGGCTTTATGATGTGGCCGCGAACTTGACTACCGAGTACGATGTCCCCATTGATCCTTTGTATTGTGTGATGTCAATAGGTGACGGTTGAATTTTCCAGCATAATTGCCAATGGTAAAAACACCGACAAGAAATTTTTTTCGGTGACGAAAACCATTTTCTTTTTCTGATATTTATTTTTAAAATTAAATATATCAATTATTAATAGTTTTAACATATTTAAAAAATAAAATTATATGTAGAGATATCATTGGCTTTTATTTTATAGCTATTGAGTTTACTAAACACCTAACAACTTTTGTTTGACAACTACTGATTTTATTTTATAGCACTTGTAGTTTGTAGGATTCATCACCTTAATATCAAATAGGCCTAAATCTCTTGTTTCCTAATCAGTTTCCAATTCTGTTCTAACAATTTCTTTTTGTTTTACAATACAAGAAGAATTTGTATCTAGTGCTGAGCTGAGCCATGCTGGAACTTTTATAATTTTTTACCAAGTATATATTTGAATTTAGTAGTGTACTTTTAATATTTAAATATATATTATTTCTTATTCATAAAGTACTGCACATAATAATTGACCAATAATAAAGACGCATGAATAAAATGGCCGATACAGCAAAATAGCAAAAAATCGAATATTATATGTCGTCTAATTTTGGGAGATAGAGCCCAACAATTGTTGACAAGGTGAATGAGATAAATCACCTTGTTGAATCCCACGAAGAGTAGTGCAATAGTTCTAAATATAGTCAGAACTACATATCCTTCTAATCCAAAAGACAAAATATTGTGGGATTTTAAATAACACTCAATATCATATAGTTAAAAATGTTAACAAACCCATCAAGATAACACAAAGATAATAGCGTCCTATTTACATTAGGGTGAATGCATTAAAATGTCCTATATCAATGGCTACTGAGACGTTTAACTCAATTAGTTAAGCTTTAAGTTACACTGAGAGAGGAGCCTATAAAAATTAACAAAGTGTTATTTTTTCTATTTGTCTAGAGGAACTTATATACATCGGGTGCACCACTCCAAAATGGGAGTCTCATTTGAACAAATCAAACAAGTCTTCCACTGTGATTCACCAACTATAATTTAATAATTTTTTTTAAGTAAATTAATGGGTACTATAATAAAGTTTATTAAACTAACTCAAATCGTAAATTTTAATTGATTAAGCACACTATCTCAACAGGTCAAAATGATGACCCTGTTCAAATAAAATTTTCCTCATATCCGCAGTTCACATTTTCTTTATTTTTAAGCATTAAGCAATGAGAGATATCCATTTCATTTGGAATTGACGTAATGAAAAGCTAGGGTAAGAACCGAATCATGAAAGGGCAAGCGATTGCCATTTATTCATTTACCTTTCTTTTAATCTAACAAAGTGGGAATATTTAATTTTCTAATGCACGTTTCGTAGAAATTCTTGGGAGTTGCCATGGTTGAATCTTTAGTTTTCGTAATGCACGTTAGAAATTCTTGCGATTTGACATCGGCGTCTATTTCCAAACTTACTTCGTCAATCCCATTGCACAACAGAGCTTATTGGGGAAAGAAAATCATGATTCAAAAGCAGCCATTTCAAGTTTCTCTCCAGATGTAAGTCTCACGTTTCCAAGTGATTTACGATACTAAGATGAGCCGCGTTGAAATTTTATAATTTTTTACTACGCATGTGTTTTAATTTAATAGTGTATTTTTAATATTTGGTTAGTTATTATTTCTTATTCATTGATTACCAATCACAATAATTGACCAATAATAGAGAATCACAAATAGAATGGCCAACACAGCGAAACAGCGAAAGATTGGATATTTCACGTTATCTAACCTTGGAGAGATGAAGCCCAATAGTTTTTGACGCGGTAATTGAGATCAATCACTTCGTTGAACGTGAACCCTACAAGGAGCAGTCCAATAATTCTAAGTACAGTGAGTACATACCATTCTAATCCAAATGATTCAATAAAGCGAGATTTTAAATAGTACTTAATGTCGTGAAGTTAAAGATGATAATTAGGGATGGCAATGGCACCCGCAAATCCGCAAACTCACCCGTTACATATAATTTTGTGGGTTGTAGGTGGGTTTGGTATTATAAATTGAAACCCGCACTAGGTTGCGAGTGAGTTTGGTATTAACCAAATATCCGGCGGATACCCATGCGCAACTTCTTGTTAATTAAAAATATTTAAATGTAAAAATATATTTATATACTTATTTTTGATTGAATTTTCTTTAACTTAATGCATTGATTATTTCATTATTACAATTTGGTTCTTTGGATTAATATTTAAAAAATGTTATTCTTTAGAAAATATTAATCGTAATCATTATTGTTGAACTCGTGTTGGATAGGTGCTAATGGTGATAATGAAATGAAGATCTTTTCTTGGAGCTTGTGGTTAATGATAATATGAAATGATAATTGTCATTCTTAGATACTAGTTTGTGGCTTTTTTAATGGATTTGTATATTTTCTACTTAAATTTGAAAATTTGTGTTGGATTGATGTTGAAATTTTAATTTTTCATTTCAATTAGTTAAATTTAGAATAGAGTATGTTGTGTGGAAATTTAGGTTATTATTATAAATTTAGATATTGAACATTTATGAATTTAAATGTGGAAACCCGTAAAAAATCTGCCGAATACTATTGCGAGTTTGATAATTATCAAAACCCATAACGGGTGGGTTTTTCTTAAAAAAATTAAACCCACGGCAGGTTGCGGGTGGATTTGGTAATTTAAATTTTATGCAGGTGCGGATTTAGTAATGGCAAACCCACTACGGGCAGTGTCCATTGCCATCCTTAATGATAACGAACCCATCAAAGTAACAGATAGATAAATTTAAGATCTCCTATTTATAATAGGATGAAAACACACTAATAATGTCCTACATCAATGACTACACAAGCCATATAACACATTTAGTTGGGCTTTGCAATATATCAAGATGAGCTTATGTAAACTATTTTCACTAAATTTTTGCTAGAATCCAAATTCGAACTGATTGGGTAGTTCTCGCAAGATCCAGCTTAAATCCAATCCAAAAAAGTAAATTAATATTTCAAGGGAGTTTACACTAAGTTTGGATAAAGCACACTAGGTGATGACTTAAAGTGATTTACGTGGTCAGTTAAGGTGGTCATATGGAGAACAATATGGAGGGCTAAGTGGAGTCTGCATGAGTAAATTTAAGGAGTTGATATGGGGAGTTGATGTAAGCTCAAGAATAGCTTAGATGAGCTGAGGGGACAACTCAAGTGATCTTTCAAAATACTTATGTTGTGCTTACTTGCTGGAGTGGAAATGAAAAGTGTGGATTCCTCCCACTCCAATGTTTATTTACTTATTTAAGGAGGGGAGTGGAGTCACATTCCGTGGGTTCGCTCATTTTTTGAGTGTGAAGTGGGATTCTCACTCCCATCGGGAGATCCTCTTCCTTTTTTACCTTTCTTTTATTAAACATAATATAAATATATTTTCTAAAATAAATAATGTTACAATTACTTAAAAATAATAATATTATAGTTATTTTAATAACATTTTTATAATAATATTTAATAATATTACATGTATTTAAAATAATAATTTATTTAATCTAAGTTAAAACTATTTTAAAATAATATTACCTTGGAGAATTAATAATATTACTATTATTTAATTTTAATAGCATTATATTTATTTAATGTTAATAATTAATAATATTAAGTAGTTTATTCTAGAAAATATTAATTTTATACTATATTATTAATAAAAAATGTTTCATGTGTTGTTCTTATCAATAATTTTTAATTTACATTATTAAAATTAAAATTAATAAAAAAATTTGTAATTTACATAATTAAGAATATTATTATTAATTATATAATAATAAAATAATAAAATAAATAGTCTATTTTATAAATATACTTTTTTATTTAGTTTGTGATTAAAAACTACAATTCGTTAAATAAGGATAAAACTATAATTTGAAACAATTCACTCCCAATAAAAAATAAAGTAAATATATAAATGAGATAATAATTCATATTTCACACTCTCTTTCAGTGTAAGTAAACAATCTACTCCTACTCCCACTCCACACTCCCAATTTCAGGATTCTCACTCATTAGGATTCCTAATCCAATCCAAGAAATAACCACTACCTTAGAGTAACTGGGATAGTTTAAGTAATCTTATATGTAAAACAAAATCTCGTTCTCAAATTGAAAATATAGTAAAATAAGTATAAATATAAACAACACAATATTTAATTTAGGGTTGGCGAATTACGGGTCGGGCAGGCTTTTCCAAGCCCAAGCCCAATCCCAAGGACATGTTATTGTTATTGTTAACAAGCCCATACCCTTTCAAAGCCCGTCCAAACTGGGCTTGGGCTGGGCCTGGACATGCTTGATTCGGGATTGAGCTGGACCTTACTTTCCATTAATTTTGAAATAAATTAAAGATAATTATTCAATACATAATAGAATAGTAATCTAACACACAAAATATTAGTAATACAACACAATAAATTACAAATACTAATATAAAAATATTAATCTAATATTTTGAATTTTCCCTTTTCTTTTTAATTTGATTTATTTTTTTACTTATAAATTAAAAAAAATTCAGGGGAAGCGCAAGCTTTTATCCTAGGCTCTTATCCAGGCCAAATTTATGCGGGCTTTATATTTTTTTCAGCCCATATTCGAGCCCAATCCGTTACCCTAATATTTATATGATTAGGCTTTTAAACTACATTCTCGAGAGTAAGCCATCACCAATCTATATATATATATAAAGTTAGGACTTGAGGAGGTGATGTGGCATCACCATTTTGCTTCTTTGTATATTCTCTATTATCTAATAAATAGAGAATTTTTTTTAGATTTGACTTTTCATTTTCTCATAATTAATTTGATTGTATTTAACTCATTTAATAAATAGTAACTTTATTAATATATATCATTCCTCATCTTTTTATATTTTCTATTATCTAAAATATCTAAAATATTGGTGGATATTCTTTGTAATTTTTTTCTCTTTCTATTTAAATTCAATAAAATGTAATCATTAATAATATTAATTATAAGTCTTTTAAAACATTTATTTATTTTATTATGCTAGCAATTAAACTTTAGTGGCATAAAATACATGAATTAATCTATATATCTATATATATATATATATATATAAAGTTGGGACTACAAGAGGTGATGTGGCATCACCATTTCCCATCTATATATCTATTATCTAATAATTTATTTATTTTGTATATTCTCTATTAATTTGATTGTATTAATATCTAATAAATAGAGAATTTTATTTGACTACTATTTGTATATTTTCTATTATCTAATAAATAGAGATTTTTTTTTTTAGATTTGGCTTTTCATCTTCTCATAATTAATTTGATTGTATTTAACTCATTTAATAAATAGTAACTTTATTAATATATATCATTCCTTATCTTTTTATATTTTCTATTATCTAAAATATCTAAAATATTGGTGGATATTCTTTGTAATTTTTTTTCTCTTTCTATTTAAATTCAACAATATGTAATCATTAATAACATTAATTATAAGTCTTTTGAAACATTTATTTATTTTATTATGCTAGCAATTAAACTTTAGTGGCATAAAATACATGAATTAATCTATATATCTATATATATATATATATAAAGTTGGAACTACAATAGGTGATGTGGCAAGTGGCATCGCCATTTCTCATCATTTCATATTCTCTATTATCTAATAAATTGGTTTAAATTAAAAAAATAATTACATTATAAAATATTAAAATAGAAAATAATTATTAGATTATAAATGATTACATATCTTTTCCTCTTTCTATTTAAATTCAACAATATGTAACCATTAATAATAATTAATTATAAGTCTTGAAACATTATTTATTTTATTATGCTAATAATTAAATTTTAGTGACTTAAAATACATAAATTAATTAATATAGGAAGGAAGGTTCCTTCATCTTCTCATAACAATACCATTAGAGCCTAATTTTAATGTCATAATCCCATATTTAATTATTCAATCTTTTGTTTAGTGACCTTTGGCTTCTTCAAACTCCATAAACATTAAATATTTAAGATTTGTGTCATCATTATTTCTCATCTTTTTTTATTCTCTATTATCTAATATTTTGGTTGAGATTAAAAAATAATTACATTACAAAATATTATATATATATATATATATATATATATATATATATAAAACTAGGACTTGAGGAGGTGATGTGGCATCACCATTTTGCTTCTTTGTATATTCTCTATTATCTAATAAATAGAGAATTTTTTTTAGATTTGGCTTTTCATCTTCTCATAATTAATTTGATTGTATTTAACTCATTTAATAAATAGTAACTTTATTAATATATATCATTCCTCATCTTTTTATATTTTCTATTATCTAAAATATCTAAAATATTGGTGGATATTCTTTGTAATTTTTTTTCTCTTTCTATTTAAATTCAACAATATGTAATCATTAATAATATTAATTATAAGTCTTTTGAAACATTTATTTATTTTATTATGCTAGCAATTAAACTTTAGTGGCATAAAATACATGAATTAATCTATATATCTATATATATATATATAAAGTTGGGACTACAAGAGGTGATGTGGCATCACCATTTCCCATCTATATATCTATTATCTAATAATTTATTTATTTTGTATATTCTCTATTAATTTGATTGTATTAATATCTAATAAATAGAGAATTTTATTTGACTACTATTTGTATATTCTCTATTATCTAATAAATAGAGATTTTTTTTAGATTTAGCTTTTCATCTTCTCATAATTAATTTGATTGTATTTAACTCATTTAATAAATAGTAACTTTATTAATATATATCATTCCTCATCTTTTTATATTTTCTATTATCTAAAATATCTAAAATATTGGTGGATATTCTTTGTAATTTGTTTCTCTTTCTATTTAAATTCAACAATATGTAATCATTAATAACATTAATTATAAGTCTTTTGAAACATTTATTTATTTTATTATGCTAGCAATTAAACTTTAGTGGCATAAAATACATGAATTAATCTATATATCTATATATATATATATATAAAGTTGGAACTACAATAGGTGATGTGGCAAGTGGCATCGCCATTTCTCATCATTTCATATTCTCTATTATCTAATAAATTGGTTTAAATTAAAAAATAATTACATTATAAAATATTAAAATAGAAAATAATCATTAGATTATAAATGATTACATATCTTTTCCTCTTTCTATTTAAATTCAACAATATGTAACCATTAATAATAATTAATTATAAGTCTTGAAACATTATTTATTTTATTATGCCAACAATTAAATTTTAGTGACTTAAAATACATCAATTAATTAATATAGGAAGGAAGGTTCATTCATCTTCTCATAACAATACCATTAGAGCCTAATTTTAATGTCATAATCTCATATTTAATTATTCAATCTTTTGTTTAGTGCCCTTTGGCTTCTTCAAACTCCATAAACATTAAATATTTAAGATTTGTGTTATCATTATTTCTCATCTTTTTTTATTCTCTATTATCTAATATTTTGGTTGAGATTAAAAAATAATTACATTACAAAATATTAAAAATATATATATATATATATATATGTATATATATATATAAAGTTGGGACTAGAGAATGTGATGTGGCATCACTATTTCTCATCTTCTTGTATTCTTTATTATCTAATAAATTGGTTGATATTAAAAAAATAATTACATTATAAAATATTAAAAATAAAAAAATAATTATTAGATTATAAAAAATTACATGTCTCTTCCTCTTTCTATTTAAATTCAATAATATGTAACCATTAATAATAATTAATTATAAATCTTGAAATATTTATTTATTTTATTATGCCAATAATTAAACTTTAGTGGCTTAAATGTATCAATTAATTAATATAGGAAGGAATGTTCCTTCATCTTCCCTCAACAATGTCATTAGAGTCTAATTTTAATACTATAATCTCATATTTAATTATGCAACATTTTGTTTAGTGCCTTTTGGCTTCTTCAAACTCTATAAATATTAAGTAGTTAAGATTTGTGGCATTATTATTTCTCATCTTTTTATATTTTCTATTATCTAATCTATTGGTTGAGATTAAAAAATAATTACATTATAAAATATTAAAAATAGAAAATAATTAATTGATTACAAAAAATTACATGTCTCTTCCTCTTTCTATTTAAATTCAACAATATGTAACAATTAATAATAAATTAATTATAAGTTTTGAAACATTCATTTATTTTATTAAGCCAACAACTAAACTTTAGTGGTTTAAAAGACATCAACTAATTAATATAGGAAGGAAAGTTCCTTCATCTTTCCTCACCAATGCCACTAGGACCTAATTTTAATGTCATAATCTCATATTTAATTATGCAACCTTTTATTTAGTGTCTTTTAGTTTCTTCAAACTCTATAAATATTAAGCATTTAAGATTTATTATGTTTGAGTTTTTTTTAATTATTTAACCAACATCCTCTTTAGAAATGTTCTTGTGTTTTTATTTTTTGACTTATTTAAATTTTTAGTATTGTGTGCTTCATGGAGTACTCTTTTCTTCATGAGTTAAACAATGATAAAGATAGTTGGATGATAAGGGTTAGACTTTGTAAGATGTGGGAGTCTGTTAATACTAAGAAAAATAGAGAGTTGATTAGTGTGAACATAATTTTTATTGATGAAAAGGTTGTGTACACTTAACTATACACATTAACATATAATTTTAATGTTAACAAAAAAATAATTAACTTTCATAAATAACATTAGTTTTATAAGGTTATGTCATCTTTAAAAAAAATAATTCATATTTTTTATCAGTTTCATCAAGTGCAAAGTAAAAAAAAATAATACTAATTTTTTTTAAAGCCGCACGAAGTGCGGTTCCATTTCCTAGTTCACTATATAAATGAGAGGTTACATAAGATTTTTCATTATCCAAGATGAATAACATAAACTAAATAGCTATATAAAGATATTTAGTATTAATAAGGATGAAGATGATAAATAAAGATATAAATAGTGATAATATGATGAAGAAGAAGGAGATGCATAACAGAAAATGGACTCCAAAAAATTAGGAAGTAAGTGATGATCTAAATGATAGATAGAGAGAAGAGAGCGGCCCAAATATAAGTGATTAAGACATTATATAGTGGTGGTTAATGAAATACTAACTAGGCAACCCAAGAGGGAGGTGGATTGGGTTTTTAAATTTTAAACTAAGCAAATCACACAATAATTTAATCTAATGGCTTAATGGAATCAAAAATTATAAATTCAATAAAGCGTAATAATAAGAGAGTAAGGGAAGAGAAAACAAACACAATGATTTTTATGTGGTTCAACAATTCTCGCATACGTCCACGCCTCCAAGCTCACCTGGCTTGAGGATTTCACTATCCAAGCCTTCCAAGGCTTTAAGTTCTTTACAATTGACTTCCGAAGTGTCAATTGACCTTTACAATCAAGAGATTATCTCCTCAATCTCTTCACCCCAAGTGTTTCTCACATTTGTACACTCACAATTTGATGAGAAATGAAAATTACAACAAACAACTCTCTTTTAGAGTAAATATACAAATGATAGCTCAATGAAGATTTAATCTATGATGATTTGCGAAATTGAAGCTCAATATATGTTGTGTGCACTTGTTTATGCTTGCAAAAATTACAAAAAAATGAATTGAATTTGAGTTTATATAGTTTAAGCCCAAAAACTAGCCGTTATAGAGTTTTTGGTGATAATCGGTTTGCCGCTTTGTGAATCCAGTTAGCCGCTTTTATGTTATAGTTACAGCAAATACTTGAATTTTGGAACATCCGGCATGCCACTTTTGAAATCCAGTTAGCCGCTTTCATTCCAGTGAGCTATTGCCCATAATCCGACTTGCCGCTTTGTAAAATCCTGTTAACCGCTTAGCTACAGTGACTGCTACAGTGAACTATCTTCCAAAATTATAATTTTGACCCAAAACTGTATAGAATTATGATATGACCCAAAACGTCGTAAAACTTTGCACAAAGGTTCAATTTCAGAATTTCTAAATAATGCTTGTTAGTCCCAAAACTTTATGAAATTATTGCATCGCCCAAAACGCTAGAAAACTTTTCAAATAAGTCATTCTCCAGAATTCCAAGCAATACTTGTTGATTTCAAAGTTTTCAAAACTCTTTCAATTAGACCATAAACTTGAAAAACAACTAATTTTATAAAATTATTTGTCCATTAAATATAAAACATTTATAATGTGAAAATAATGATTTATTTAAAATGTATAAAAAATAATTTAAGTTTTTAAAAACTTAATCATTCTTAATTTTGTTTGTTATCATCAAAATCAACATTATGGATACATAAATGTTAATAGTGAATGGTAAAGAGAGTGCATAAAAATTAAAATTAGATGTCATTCTTAGGTTAAAAGGGGAGATTATTCTAGGGTTATGTGTCATACTTAGGAAAAAGGTATAAGAATATTCCTTTTATACTAGGTTTATTATTTACCACAAATATCTTAATGCATCCGATCTTGACCTTTCATTTTTAAGCCCATCCAATTAATGTAGTAAATTCTTTCAAGTGGCATCTTTGTATTACTCCAAGTATTGCGCCCATTTTGTTTTTGTAGTTGTCCACGTGTCCTTCATTTATTGGTTGAAAATATCCTTCTATATTTACCCCCAAACATAAACTAATTGGAAAAATTTATTAACATCCTTTAATATTTGTATTTTTTCATATAATATTATTGTTTTAATTTTGTTTTGAAACATATCCCAAATTCAAGTCTGTTTTTTTTTAATTAGAGTTAGATTTAAAGGCTTGTTTTATAACATGATTAACTTATATATTAATTAAATAAACTAAAACCATTAGAGCTAAAATGATACCGTTACTTTAATTTATTACAAAACTGTGATGATTTAGTCTAAGCGAAAGAAAAGTGTCTATCTATTATAACATATTCACTATTATTAGAAATCATAGATTAGCATATAATAACAATTAATAATAATTTCATAATTTATGGTTTATTTCCTTTACAGTCGTACTTACTCTTTTCCTTCTTCTATATAAAATTATTCAAATATTTACCTTCTTTATCAATTAAATAAAATTTTCATAATTTTTTTTGTGAAATTCTAAATATTTATAAGCTTATTTGTTGCACTCTTGTTATTCTTTTGTTAAATATATGCATTTTTCTTATTTTTGCTTTTAATCCTTTATATATATCGACATTCACAAAATTTTTTACAGTAAATATATAAATAAGCTTAGGCTTAAAAAAAGTATTGGATTCACCCCGACAACAAATGATTGTATTTCAACTTAATTATATATGATCCTTTCTTTATATTGTCTTAAATTTTTCTTTTACTTGCACATAGAGAATCAAATTAGTGAATTACAATATAAAAATTAGCTTACAAATTCTTTCTTCTTCTCAAAATATAAGGTATTTAGGCTATCTGTTTATATGCTTTCAATTGTTCATGGAGCTACCGTATTAGTCGAAGCTCTTCATCTTTTCAGCTAAGCAAGCTTGTAACGGTAATAAAGGATTGATTTATGTTAATATTTTTCAAGAGTTAATTTAATTTAGCCTTGTATATATATTTACTCAAAATTAAGATGATGCTTATCATTCATTTAAGATTTTTGTTTTTAATTGCTTGCAAATAATAGGCCACACCACACTCTTTGGAATCAAGCTCGAAATGTTGATCTCTTGGACAATGCATCAATATTTTCATTTTACAATTTCATTTGGCAGGCAAGTGAAATTAAATTTTTGGAAGTAATTTGATAATCCGTTAAATAAATCAAATTTTATTTTGTAGTTTTGTGTTGTTTGTGTTGGGGAAAAATTAAGTTTTTAAATTTTATAAAACCTTTTTAAGGACCGCTCTCATATAATATATAAGAACACGTAATCTAGAAATCGTACCTTGAAAATCCGAGTTGACTTTTTCCACTGAAGTGATTTAGGCTCCTGGATCACGATCTTCCACCACCACTCCTGTTAGATTACGATCCGTCACCACCACGCTAGTTAGATCACGATCCGTCGCCACCACGCTTGTTGGATCACGAACTGTCACCAATGATCTTCCAGGTTATGACTCAGGTTCGATCTGCACTTGACGTGTGGGCGCCTTTATCACTACCAAAGCAACTAGCACGAGAAAATTTTTCTCTCAACAATCGAGAGAAAAATCTTATTCTCAGATTTGTATAAAGTGGCTCTTCTCTTTTTTCTTTTGAGAAAATAAGCCTTATATATCTCCCTTTAGTAAAAACCCTAGGCTCCAAATAATGCCCTAAATTAAACTCACGTTTCTTTTTCTTTTAATAGGGGACCCACCATGTAAAATAACATAAGGCCCCTTACACATAAGCTAATTAAATGGAGCCTCCCACTAAAAGATATAATTAGGCTTTTGACCCAAATAGCTAGTTATCTTGCTTATTAGTCCAATAGTGGTGCAGTCAATTAAATGAGCTAACCCGGGGATCATTTGGGAACATACAATAGTGGCTACAATAATTAGGCCTGTAATTAAACTAGCCTAATTATTTAATTCCAAATCTACTCCACTAAAAGATTGGAACTGACTTCCATAATTGTATGCTCGAATAATAATTCGTCCCAAGCCACATTGATTTCTTTACTGCACAATCCTTTGTACCACATCGTTAATTAAATTAATATCTCAACTGTCCAATCAATTTAATAACATCTTATTCCTTGATCCTTACTGGTTTTCTCTAATGATCATTTTCAACATACTAAATATGTTGACACACTCTGGCAAGAGAATTCTATGATCAAGTGCCGAAAACCTATCAAGAGATGTGTTGTACAAATTCTATATTGTTAATCTATAACTCCAATACTCATAATTGCTCCCACGAAGATACCTGGTAATCTTGACCACAAAGATGTGTCGTGCCCATTGGTAACTCAAATGGAATAACAATCACAATCATGAAATCATAATTAACTCAAGATTAAGATTACAGTAAAATCAACGCCTATGAGATTTAATAAGTCTGACAGTTATTACAAAGTTAATTAAATCTCATATGTGATCCAGTTCAATGTAGTCGTACTACATCAATAAATTCATACATGATTAAGACAAATCATTCAATGAATTTATTACAGTTTATACCTAAATAAAGTGCCCAACTTTATTTATCAACTGCGAACTAAATTTATTTAATCATAAGATAACTTGTATTTATGTCTTCTGTGAATCCACATGGTGATCACATAAATACATATAATATGATTAAATAGACTTTAACACAAATATAAATGCAATTAAGATATTTGAATAAAATACCTCATTAATTTCATTAATCAGAAAAATTGTTTATTACAATTAAATAAACACATATGCTTTTAAAGAGTATAATTTCCCAACAATCTCCCACTAGCTCTCAAAGCATATCAAGCATATTGCTCATGCTCTAGGGCTCTAAGTGCAGGTTATAAAGGTTTCCCACTAATGGTCATTGTAATAAGATCTGCCATTTAGCATCTAATGCCATTTGGGGTACTGTCATATAACCTTTCTACACTATTCCCTTATGAGATGATACTTCCTGTCAATATGTTTTGTTTCTTATGGTTCCTTGGTTCCTTAGATTGAGCTACCGCACCACCATTATCACTAAATAGTTTCAGGGGTGCAGTTACAATAGGTACCACCTTAAGATTTCGTAGGAACTTGCGGGGCCATACAGCTTCTTTTGCAGCTTCAGATGTAGCCACATATTTAGCTTTAGTTATTGAGTCTGTGATACAAGATTGTTTCACACTCATCCAACTAATAGCTCCACTTCCTATTATAAACACATAGCCGGAAGTTGTTTTTCTAAATCCTTATCTGAAGAAAAATCAGTATAACCCACTAGTATAAGTTCATCACCAGAATACACAAGCATATAATTTTTAGTTCTTTTCAGATACTTTATAATATGCTTGACTGCAATCCAGTATTGAGGTCCAGGATTAAAATGATATCTACTAACCATCCCTACCGCAAAACAGATGTCTAGTGCAAAGCATGGCATACATAAGACTTCCCACAGCTTCTGCATAGGGAACTCGTCTCATTCTCTCTATCTCTTCAGATGTTTTAAGTGATTAATCTTTAGATAATGCAATTCCATGTCTGAATGGTAATAAACCAGTCTTGGAATTTTCCATGCTAAATCTAGCCAATATATTATCGATATAGACCGCTTGAGACAAGGCTGAAGTTTTATTCTTCCGGTCTCGTAGTAACTTGATACCAAGAATATAACTTGTCTCTCCCAAGTCTTTCATATCAAATTATTTTGCTAACCAAATCTTTATTGTAGTCAATACTCCTATATTGTTTCCAATCAGGAGAATATTGTCTACACAAAGAACTAGGAAGGCTATAAATTTCCCTGAATTTTCTTGTACACACATGGTTCATCAATGTTCTGAATGAATCCAAGCGATTTAATCGCTTGATCAAATCTGATGTTCCATGACCGGGATGCTTGCTTCAATCCATAAATGGATCTCTGCAACTTACATACCATGTGTTCTTGGTCTTTTTGTATAAATCCATCTGGTTGCTGCATGTAGATGTTTTCTTCAAGATGCCCGTTAAGAAAGGCAGTCTTGACATCCATGTGCCAAATTTCATAATCTAGCACTGCAGCAATGGAGAGCAGAATCCTGATGGATTTAAGCATAGCAACCGGAGAAAAGGTTTCCTCATAATCGATTCCTTCTTTCTGAGTAAACCCTTCGGCTACTAATTTTGCTTTAAATGTTTCCACCCTTCCGTCTACTCCTCTTTTTCTCTTGTAGATCCACTTGCACGCTATAGGTTTTACCCCATTTGGTGCCTCTACAAGTTCCCAGACTTTATTGGAATACATAGATCCCATTTCTTGATTCATGGCCTTTTTCAAAATTCAACATCTCTATCTATTAGAGCTTCGTTGTAACTAGTGGGATCTTGTACATGTTCATCTGAGATAGCAGTATAGGTTTCTCCCAAAAGCATGTATCTCGCAGGTAACCTAGTTACCCTCCCACTACGTCGAGGTTCTAAAAGTGATGGTTGTTCAAGGATAATCCTGTATTGATCAGCTGGTTGTTGTTGTTCTTCCTGTTCTATAACAGGTGTTGAAAGCTGAGTTACAACCTGATCTCTTTTATTGCTCTAGTTTTACCTTACTCTTAGGTTATAAGTCATTATATAGTCTTCCTAAAAGAAAGTAAAGAATATTTCTATAAATACATTTCTATCTTGAGGACTATAATTCAGACTTTTCCTTATTCCTTTAAGATACCTAAAAACTGCAAGCTTCTGAACACGAATCCATCTTCTCTATCTCTGATTCTCGTATAAATACTAGCAAACTCCAAATACGAATATGTCTCAAACCATGTTTGTGACTTTTTCATAATTTCTCGAAGTAGTAGTCACCGAGATAGATGAAACTAAGTTCAATAAACTTTGTAGTTTCAAATGATAGTATCTGGAATAAAAAAGGTAAATGATAAACCACTTAGTATATATCTTGTCTTATCCAAAAGAATCTTGTTTCTCCATTTAATTACACTATTGTATCATAGTGTTCATTGACAACCAAATAGTGCTAGAATTCTCCATAGAGATATTCTTTGTTTCGATCATATCCAAGTTCTTTTATGTTCCTTGTCTAATTGCTTCTGTCTTATCCACGTACTCTTTTGAATTTCAAAAGCAATGGAATCATGACGCATTTAGACAAACATAAATTAAATGAATATTCATCAACAAGATTGATAGAATACTCATAACCTCTTATAACATGTAAACTGATTAGTCCGTATACATTTGTATACGCTAAATCATCAAATACAATGTTATGCTTTTAGCTCGAAAAGAACATCTTTGTCATATTACTTTTCTAAATAAGATTTATAGAGTTACAATGATCAATCTTAATAGGCTAACAAGTCTATCATTAATCATTCTCTTAAAATCTTATTATAGTTTATATGACTTAAGCATAAATATCAGAGGTGATTTTGGTTTGAAGAAACATTTCTTTACTTTGGATAAATGCATATACTCTTTATCATTATATCTTGCTTTGAATAGATCAATAGACTTATATGATATAAATTGTCTTTATAAATAACCAAAATAAATAATAAACAGAGGATCCAAAAATAACAGTGTACTCCTGTTTATTAAAACAAGCCACCGAAATTAAATTCCTCTAATATTTTGAAAAATAAAGACAAATATCAAAACTAAAAGTCTTGTAAAATTGATCTAGTCTTTCAATTGATATAAACTAGCATGTCCTCAACTGCTGTTTGAAGCTTTCTTCACTTAATCTCTTGGTTTCCTGAAAACCAAATAAATGAATTACAAATAAGATTAGTTATCTCAGAATTCTTCATTGTAAGAATCAATAGAAATCTAAACTAATTAGGAAGCTTAAAGATTTCCTATACCTGATTTTAATAATCTTAGGACAATCTTTCTTCCAGTGACCCTTCTGTCCACATTTGTAACACTTGCCTTTTGGCTTGCCACTTCTTTTAGTGGACAGTTTGTCAATCCCCACTCTTGCTTGCTCATTCTTGTCTTTCGACTTAAGCCTTGAAGAGAATCCTTTTTCAGGAAGTTTTCTGCTATGATAAAATTCTTCTATAGCATGTAGTTCGTGCATTAATTCAATTAAGGTCATATCTTTATTGTTTAAGATATAACTGACCTTAAACTCTTTGAATGTATCAGGTAAAGATTCAATCACTATGTTAATCTTTGATTTATCATTGATTTGGACACCATGAATCTCTACCTCATTCAAATAGTCCATCATATTGAAGACATGATCACGAACTTTTGTGCCCTCTTCCATCTTAGTATCCGTAATACATTTTAATGCTGCTTCTCTGGCAAAATGGGTATTTTACCCAAACATCTGATGAAGACTAGCCACTGAAATAGCCATTATTTCAGTGGCTGTTTCCATGCTCCAATGTTTCTTATGCAGCTCCACAGAAATCGAAGCCAATATATAGCGCTTAGCCATTTTGTTAGCTTCGCACCATTTCTCATAAGGCTCCCTCTTATTTCTATAATCGTATAACGATGGTTCAGAAGGGCAAGGCCGGGTCAACACATATTTGTTTCCCTTAGCAGTGAGAATATTAAATAGATTGCGTTTCCAATCTAAATAATTTTCACCAGTGAGTTCATTTTTAACAAGGATAATTAATAATGGGTTGATGGAAGACATTTTCTGAAAAATAAAACATCCATGCATAAATAATTTGAAACTCAATTCACAATAAATGACAAAAATGCAAAAAATCATAAATGCATTTTAATTTATTGTAACGATAATCTAGTACCGCTTTGACAAGCTATCCGTTGGGGAAGTCATGTCTACACTTACTAGATCCAATTATGCATTAGATTATTTACTTTCATGTAGAGACATGATAAATAATTATCGTTATCCTTTTGGGCCTTAATTTGTTAACAGAGCTTCGTTGGGAAGGTTAATAACAAATTTTAGTTGAGTGTATAACCATTGTTTCAATCTACGTATTTTTCATATCAATAGTCACCGTTGGGGCGAACAATTGATTGAAAAATATTTCAATTTTATCTTTGAAGAAGTTCATCAAATAAAATGTCTAATATATATACCCTCCGTAGGGAGCATCACCGTATCATGAAGTCGAGGTATATATATAATTTTATTATTGAACTAACAATGGAGCCCGTGGGAAAAATTATCTTGAATTTTCCCTCTCCCACTAAATATTTTAAAATTGATTTTTCCTTTTTAAAACATACATATTGTTAATTGCATGCTTCCTATAATATTATCTAGATGATATCCAATATTATTAAGCATAGGCAAATATCAAGCAATATAGTGAAATTCATTATTTAATGAATGACATGTATCATTATGCATAGAGTGGCACTTCCTATTCTATATGACATGTTATCATCCAAAACATAACATATAGAAAAACAATTAAATAATCTTAATTCATGGCTTTCCTATTAATGAAAAATACATTAACCCTAAGCCTAATCTTCATTGGGCTTCTTGTCAATGTCCATTTCCACAAACTTGTCTTTGTTAATGGACTAGGGGAAATTGGGCTTTTAAAATTTATAATTGGTCCAATTTTATTTTTGAAAAGAAATAAATATTTTTTAATTAAAATAAAACTTTTGAACCAAAAATATATTTAATGTATTTAATTTTGTCTATGCATTTTTAATCCATTAAACCCAATTGAAATTGGGCCTAAAACTAGGATTCATTAAGCCCAAATCGTTTTTGAACTTAAATGTAAAAAATTAAAACGTATATGCCCAAAGAAAAACTTATGAAACCATAGGGCCCTTCATGATAAAAACTATGAAACCCTAAAATCATATTTTTCTTTCCCCAGCCGCCATCTCCAAAAACCTCCGCCACTGTTCATGATTTTTCGAGGCCGATTTGACCATTGCCGCCACACCGGAAAGCCACCAATCGACGGAACCCGCAAGCTGCACGCCAAACCAATCTTTGCGTCACCGGAAGCGGTCCAAACCCGCGCGCTTGCTGCTGGCTTCGCACGCGTGCTTGCTGCTGGCAGCGTTGCTTCCAGCTGCAGCACAAGCAGCGCGCGCTGTTGGCCTTGCTGACCGCGCGCTCTACTGGCCTTGCTGGCCGCGTGCACTACTTGCTGTGCACAGAGCAGCGCGCGCTGCTGGCCTTGCTGGCCCCGCGCGCTGCTTTGCTGCGTGCAGCGTAGCGCGCGCCGCTGGCCATTGCTGGCCGCGCGCGCTGCTGCAGCGTGTCCTGGGTTGCTGTCGCTGGAAAATCCAGCCTTCGTTTCTAAAATTTCCGGCCTCGATTTTTGAGTTCGTTTTACAGTGATGAATTACAAATTTCCTATGCCAAATTTTGGCTTACAAAATTTCTATTACTGTAAAATAAATCAAGAGAGAGTTATGGTGATAAAAAACCACCCCTCTTGTTACAGATCCAAAAGGAAAAATACAACGGAAAATCTAACCATGAATTAAGACAAACCAAAACATGCTTTATTCATATATTACACAAATAATATATTTCTGAATAAATTGTGCCACTCTAATACATAAATTTCAAGATTAATTTCATACGAAATTCTTATATATTAATATGAGATGGCTCTGATACCAATTGTTGGGGAAAAATTAGGTTTTTAAATTTTATAAAACCTTTTTAAGGACCGCTCTCATATAATATATAAGAACACGTAATCTAGAAATCGTACCTTGAAAATCCGAGTTGACTTTTTCCGCTGAAGTGATTTAGGCTCCTGGATCACGATCTTCCACCACCACTCCTGTTAGATTACGATCCGTCACCACCACGCTAGTTAGATCACGATCCATCGCCACCACGCTTGTTGGATCACGAACTGTCACCAATGATCTTCCAGGTTATGACTCAGGTTCGATCTGCACTTGACGTGTGGGCGCCTTTATCACTACCAAAGCAACTAGCACGAGAAAATTTTTCTCTCAACAATCGAGAGAAAAATCTTATTCTCAGATTTGTATAAAGTGGCTCTTCTCTTTTTTCTTTTGAGAAAATAAGCCTTATATATCTCCCTTTAGTGAAAACCCTAGGCTCCAAATAATGCCCTAAATTAAACTCACGTTTCTTTTTCTTTTAATAGGGGACCCACCATGTAAAATAACATAAGGTCCCTTACACATAAGCTAATTAAATGGAGCCTCCCACTAAAAGATATAATTAGGCTTTTGACCCAAATAGCTAGTTATCTTGCTTATTAGTCCAATAGTGGTGCAGTCAATTAAATGAGCTAATCCGGGGATCATTTGGAAACATACAATAGTGGCTACAATAATTAGGCCTGTAATTAAACTAGCCCAATTATTTAATTACAAATCTACTCCACTAAAAGATTGGAACTGACTTTCATAATTGTATGCTCGAATAATAATTCGTCCCAAGCCACATTGATTTCTTTACTGCACAATCCTTTGTACCACATCGTTAATTAAATTGATATCTCAACTGTCCAATCAATTTAATAACATCTTATTCCTTGATCCTTACTGGTTTTCTCTAATGATCATTTTCAACATACTAAATATGTTGACACACTCTGGCCAGAGAATTCTATGATCAAGTGCCGAAAACCTATCAAGAGATGTGTTGTACAAATTCTATATTGTTAATCTATAACTCCAATACTCATAATTGCTCCCACGAAGATACCTGGTAATCTTGACCACAAAGATGTGTCGTGCCCATTGGTAACTCAAATGGAATAACAATCACAATCATGAAATCATAATTAACTCAAGATTAAGATTACAGTAAAATCAACGCCTATGAGATTTAATAAGTCTGACAGTTATTACAAAGTTAATTAAATCTCATATGTGATCCAGTTCAATGTAGTCGTACTACATCAATAAATTCATACATGATTAAGACAAATCATTCAATGAATTTATTACAGTTTATACCTAAATAAAGTGCCCAACTTTATTTATCAACTGCGAACTAAATTTATTTAATCATAAGATAACTTGTATTTATGTCTTCTGTGAATCCACATGGTGATCACATAAATACATATAATATGATTAAATAGACTTTAACACAAATATAAATGCAATTAAGATATTTGAATAAAATACCTCATTAATTTCGTTAATCAGAAAAATTGTTTATTATAATTAAATAAACACATATACTTTTAAAGAGCATAATTTCCCAACAGTTTGGTCACTAAGAAAGTAAGAGCGAAGCTGGAAAATTGAAAGAGAAAATTCCTTGAAGCTCGTATATTATTCATCACAGAATAAATGCAATTACAATGCCTTATATAGTAATATTTGGAAGTTTCTACATGCATCAGATGCATGTGCTAAAATTGAGCTAAAATGCTAACAACCCAATGAACAAAATAGCATATTACTAACACTACTCTCGCTATTATTAATAGTTCATAGCTGTCATGCTGACTCAGTAGCCAAGTTATCATAGTTAGGTATTTAACTAACTTAACGGACTTGCTACCATATATTTTTAACATCCCCCTCAAGCTTAAGGTCAGGGAAGGACATTAAGCTTACTATGTAGAAAGGCAAAGTGATCAAACGAGAGTGGTTTAGTGTAAATATTAGCCAGTTGAGCAGAACCAGAAACATGATTAATAAGCAATTGTTTCTGTGCAATGTGCTCTCAAATGAAACAAAGATCCAACTCAATATATTTTGTATGAGAATGATACTTTAATTATTAGCCAAAGCTTCTGCACTCTAATTGTCACAAAATAGAGTTGGAATCTGTGTAAGGGAGACTTTAAGCTCTTGGAACAGAAATGTAAGCCAAAGAATTTTTAAAAGTTGCTAAGGCCAAAGCACAGTATTCAGCCTCAGCTGAAAATCTTAACACAATGTGTTGTTTTTAGAGGACCAAGAGATAAGCTCTTGCTAATGAAAAATGGTTAGAGTTGCCAAGAATTGGCTAAGCATGTTCACAATATAGGCAATATAAGGTCTGGTTAAGAGCACATACTGTGGAGAGCCAACAATGCTCTTATGTAGTGAAGAGTTTTCAAAAACAATACCCTCATCCTTCTTGAGCTTTTCTGTGGTACTCATAGTAGTACTATAACCTTTATTGTCCAGCATATTAGTTTTTTTTAGAATATCCCTAATATATTTGGTTTGGGAGAGATGCAAACTTTCCATCGATTTAGTAACTTTAACACTAAGGAAATAATTAAAGTCACTAGGATATGTAAAAGCATATTCTGAATTAACTTTAACCTTAATGTGGCTGGAATGGGAGCCAATTACTAGAATTTCATCCACATAGAAAAGAAAAAACAATATGTCCTTACCCAAGTGCTAAATGAATAGGAAAGTATCTTATTTAGATACTTGAAAGCCCCACTACACTAGAGATCCTTTTAATCTATCATACCAGACCCTCATGAAATATAAATGTGCCACCCAAGAGGGGGGGTGAATTGGAATTTTAAAAATTATCCTAGCAAATCCACACAACAAGCAATCTAAAGTCTTAATAAAAATTGAAAGCAATAAGTTCAATAAAAGCACAATAATTAAAGAGTAAGAGAGAAGAGAAACAAACACACGAATTTTTACGTGGTTCGGTAATCCCCGCCTACGTCCACGCCTCCAAGCACACCGGGCTTGAGGATTTTACTATCCAAGCCTTTCCAAGGCTTCAACCGATTACAATTGACTTTAAGGTGTCAATAAACCTTTACAACAAAGAGATTATCTCCCAATCTCTTCACTCAAGTGTCTCACGCACTCAAACTCGTACAATTGAGATGAATAAGTGAAGGTTACAATGAAACTCACTCAATGAGTAGATATTCAAAAATGAAGAACAAGAAATGATTCAATATTTGTAATTTGAAAGTTTGAAGGCTCAAGATATCTCGTGTGCTTTTTGTTTTTGCTTGTTGGAGGCATTGAAAATGAGTTGGATTTGAGTTCTTATAGTTTGAGCTAAAAAACTAGCCGTTACAAACTGTCGGCCCGAAAACGGTTCACCGTTAGCTGTTAACGGTTAACCGTTTGCGCTGGTCAAAGTTACCGTTAGGCCAAATTTCAAATTACCCTTTCGCCGTTTAGGCTTACCCTTTCGCCATTTAGGCTTACCCTTTCACCGTTAACTTCCAGAGACCTGCAAGATGAACACCAGTTATCCGTTTATAGTAAACGGTTAAGGATTTGCATGAAGTGACTCTCTGGATATTATCGGTTAACCGTTTGTGATAAACGGTTCGCCGTTTGTTTCCAGTAACCTGTAAAACAAATTTGGTTTAACCGTTCTTACTAAACGGTTCAAGGTTAAAATAATCGATTAACCGTTTTCAGTAAACGGTTCACCGTTATGTTCCAGAATCATTATTTTAACAATACTTTGCAGAACATGCTTTCTGGAAATTATCGGTTAGCTGTTTTAAATAAACGGTTAGCCGTTTGCTACAGTGATTGCTACAGTGAAATTATTTTTCAAATTTACAATTTGACCCAAAATTATATAAAACTATATGATGGCCCAAAACGTTATGAAAGTTTACAAATAGATCCAATTTCAGAAGTTCCAAATAATGCTTTATTAATCTCAAAACTTTCTGAAATTATGAAATAGCCCAAAATACTATGACACTTTTCAAATAAGTCCTTCTCCAAAATTTCAAGCAATACTTGTTGATTTTAAAGTTTTCAAAACTCTTTCAATTAAATCATAACTTGAAAAACAACCGATTTCATAAAATCATTTTTCCATTAAATATAAAACCTTTATAATGTAAAAGTAATGATTTATTTAAAATATATAAAAAATAATGATTTATTTAAAAAGAATAAAAACAATCAATTTCATAAAATCATTTTTCCATTAAATATGAAACATTTATAATGTGAAAAAAATAATTTGAGCTTAAAAGATTAATCATTCTTAATCTTGTTTGTTATCATCAAAATCAATATTATGAAAACATATATGTTAACAATCTCCCCCTTTTTGATGATGACAAACATTTCATGTATTTAAAGAATAATTCCACAAATTGCTCCTCCTAAATATAATATTCTCTTACGATTTGCCAATTAGCTAAATTAACAAATTTAAATACATAGATTTTTCTCCCCCTTCATCATCAAAAAGAAAACTTAATTAGCAAAGAAAAAGAGTAGTAAAGTTTTATAAATTTAAATACATGTATTCTTCTCCCCCTCATCATCAAAAAGAAAATTTAGTGGAAAAGGAAAAGAATAGCAATTTTTTTTTTATAAATTTGAAAACATGTATTCTTCTTCCCCTTCATCATCAAAAAGAAAACTTTAAAGGAAAAGAATAAAAATAGCAAATTTGTTACCCATATTGTCTGAATAGAAATTTCGACAGAATCTCCCCCTAATAACAAGCATCACCTCAAATACAAGATTTAGTAATAATACATCCAAAGTATTATAGATCATGATAAAAGCCAACGCCATATACAAATAATCACACCAAAATGTCATGAACCATTATTCCGTTAATTACCAAATTAACAACTCATAGCATAAAATTATCATATAAAAATCATGTAATCAAATCACCATCATATCTCAAAATCATCACCATAAACACATATTAATCATCAAAAGAATATTCAAAGTGCATGTTACTCTCCCCCTTTTGACAACATCGAAATGATATATTCCTTTGTCTCCCCCTTTGGACAACCAAAAAGTTCAAAATGCATATTATCCAAAATCATATTATATGCTCCCCCTAAATATATGGCCAATTTAAAAATTTAACCAAAATGATTTATCCAAAAGCATATAATATTTGTCTCCCCCTTCATCGTAAAAAAGAAAAGATAGATAGATGCAATTGAAACAAGATAAAAAAAAATAATTCGATGAAGATATTACCCATTTTGTGTGAACAAAAATTTCGGTAAATTCTCCCCTTAAAAATGAACAAATTCTCAAATGAACAAATTCTCAAATTCACAACATGGTTAAAAACACTTCCATATAAGTTTAAACAATTATAACAAACCAATAACTCCATCAATTCATCAAGCAATGCACATATAATCATTAATCATCAAAATCAATATGAATTCCCCCAACACTTGTAACAATTAAATCCGAGGATTCCATAATCATATATCAACCATTAAAAGAATGCTCAAAATGCATGTTATTTCCCCCAATTTACATCATTAAAATAATTTATTACTTTGTCTCCCCCTTTGGACAATAAAAATGTTCAAAAAGCATATTATCCAAAATAGAACAAGTAATAAGCTAAGCAAGGGAATGCAAAAGTCATAAGAGTATAATGTCAACAATTCAAGCTCTATAATTACTAATCACATTTTAGAAATCAAGACAACTAAACTCATCAAAGATCTAATGTGACATTTTAATATAACTTACATTCTCATATGCGCAAAGATCTCAATGATCATGTATTTCTCCTCCTTTTGGTATCATTTAAAGCAAGTAATGCATATTCAACAATACATCGATAAAGTACAAAAATATGCATTCATTCACTCATCATAGATTGCATAAGATCAAAGCTTCATTAAATACAATGTAATCATCAATGCACATTCTTTATCATCAAAACTTAAGTAAAGCATAAGTACATAATGACAATATATAGATCATCAAAATCAACATAGCCATTAAAAAAAAAATATCGTTATAAGTAAAGAACAAGTGATCAAATTCATAAGAGCAATAAGTCATTTGTACGAATTTTATAAACGATATAACACAATTAATGGCATATGAGAATTCACACATATAATTCATTCATCATGTATATATTTTACACAATCATGAAACATGTAAGCATTCAAAGATTAATAATTCAAGCATATCACTCGTTTATCAAGCTTAGACATTACATAATCATCAAAATCAAACAAATCTATCATGATGAGTTGACAACCTATCATCATAAATATATAACCATGCATCATGATAAAGCACTCAATGTTAAACACAATGATAATTCAATCATATAAACATGCAAGTATATTTTCACAAATTGAAGCTATTATCCATTTATCATGATCCATTCAACAAAATTAATATGGCAAGAATTATTACCAAAACAATTAAATCATCTTGCCTCATCTTTTTCTTCTAGATCATGCTCAAATGATTATCCTCACAAGCTTCATCAAGGAACTCTCTACCATTCCTTGTTTGTGGTACCTACAAAAAAAATATTCAAGTTGTGTACTTTGGTACCCAAATACTCTTGGGTCCTTGAGTGTTAGCAATGATTCCTTTTGGAACCCAAATACATTTTGCTCCATAATACACATTTCTTTTAATTGGACATTTATTCTTCATGTGACCATCTTGATTGCAATGGTGGCATACAACTTGATTGTTAATGGAGGTACTCTTATCAAAGTAATTCTTATAATACTTTTGTTTCAAATTTGGTTTATAGCCAATACCTCCTTTGTCAAACACACATTTTTGTGAAAAGTTATCCAACATCTTTTGCCCATTTGTGAATTTTAACACAATTTGATTTAGCTCATAGCTCTTCTTCTTAAGCACTTCATTTTCTTTCATTAATTCATCAACATGTGATTTCTCATGCTCATATGAAGTACTTTGTTTGTATTTAAATGATGCAATTATTTCATGCAATATTTTATTATCTAACTCTAGTCCTTTAATCTTTTTATTTAATGAATCATTGCATTTTTGTAAAGCATCCTTTTCATTTTTCAAGTCATCTACATATGATTCTAGATGCTCATGTGAAGTGCTAGGTTTCTCATTTGATAATGCAACTCTATCTTGCAATGTTTTATTCTCTAATTCTAGACATGTAATCTTTGTACTTAGAGATTCATTTTCATTTGTGAGCTTTACTATTTTCTTTTTAAGACAAGCATTCTTTTTACCAATTTTCATCCAATTATCATGCAATTCTTTAAAAGCATCATATAATTCGTCATAAGTAAAAAGATCATTTACCGCATCAAGTTCATCATTCGATTCATCTCCAATTGCCATGAGAGCTAGATTTGTCATTTCTTGATGCTCTTTATCATCACTTGTTTCCTCATTGATATCATCCCATGTAACTACCATTGCTTTCTTCTTGAGCTTGTTGAGAAGAGGGCATTCCGTTCTTATATGGCCAGGCTTATTGCACTTATAACATTTGATTACTTCCTTCTTCTCCTTTCGGTTTTTGAGGTCTTTAAATTTTCTTCGCTCACCGGATTTCTTAAAAAGTTTTCTGAACCTCCTAGCCAACATATCCATCTCCTCCTCATCCAGTTCGCTTTCCTCATCACTCTCATATTTCGAGACTTTGAGAGCAATACTTTTCTTCTTCTCCTCATTGCCTCTTTCGACTGCCATGTCTTCCTCATAAGAAATAAGAGAACCAATTAAATCATCAATAGGTAAGATATTCAAATCTTTAGCTTCCTCAATGGCAGTCCTTTTTGGTCTCCATTCCTTAGGTAACGACCTAATGATTTTCTTAACTTTCTCGCTATTTGAAAAGACCTTTCCTAGGGCTCCTAGAGTGTTCACTATGTCCGTAAATCTAGTATACATAGAATATACACTCTCATTTTGTTCTATTTGTAATTCATATTGCCGAGTGTACCTACTAATTTTAGACTCTTTCACTTGATTCGTGCCTTCATAAACAACTTCAAGTTTATGCCAAATTTCATTAGCACTTTCACAACTAGACACTTTATGAAACTATTTCTTATCAAGTGCACAAAACAAGGCATTCATGGCTTTGGAATTTAGAGAAGCTTTTCTCTTTTCCAATTCATTCCATTCCCGTGAAGGCTTTGGAATATCTTCCCCGACTTCATTTTTAGTCAAAGGCATAAATAGACCATCAAAAACAATTTCCCAAATTTCATAATCTAAAGCTTGTAAATAAATTCTCATCCTAGTTTTCCAATATGGGTAGTCATTACCTTCAAAGAACGGTGGTCTAATTGTGGATTGTCCTTCCCTAAAGGTTGAGTCACTGTACATTGCCATGGATCTTTAACTCTAAACGGTTAAGTCTGCACAAGAGCACTTCGCTCTAATACCAAATGAAATATGAGTGTGCAACCCAAGAGGGGGGTGAATTGAAATTTTAAAAATTATCCGAGCAAATCCACACAACAAGCAATCTAAAGTCTTAATAAAAATTGAAAGCAATAAGTTCAATAAAAGCACAATAATTAAAGAGTAAGAGAGAAGAGAAACAAACACACGAATTTTTACGTGGTTCGGTAATCCCCGCCTACGTCCACGCCTCCAAGCACACCGGGCTTGAGGATTTTACTATCCAAGCCTTTCCAAGGCTTCAACCGATTACAATTGACTTCAAGGTATCAATAAACCTTTACAACAAAGAGATTATCTCCCAATCTCTTCACTCAAGTGTCTCACACACTCAAACTCTTACAATTGAGATGAATAAGTGAAGGTTACAATGAAACTCACTCAATGAGTAGATATTTAAAAATGAAGAACAATAAATGATTCAATGTTTGTAATTTGCAAGTTTGAAGGCTCAAGATATCTCGTGTGCTTTTTGTTTTTGCTTGTTGGAGGCATTGAAAATGAGTTGGATTTGAATTCTTATAGTTTGAGCTAAAAAACTAGCCGTTACAAACTGTCGGCCCGAAAACGGTTCACCGTTAGCCGTTAACGGTTAACCGTTTGTGCTGGTCAAAGTTACCGTTGGGCCAAATTTCAAATTACCCTTTCGCCATTTAGTCTTGCCTTTTTGCCGTTTAGGCTTACCCTTTCACCGTTAACTTCCAGAGACCTGCAAGATGAACACTAGTTATCCGTTTATAGTAAACGGTTAAGGATTTGTATGAAGTGACTCTCTGGATGTTATCGGTTAACCGTTTGTGATAAACGGTTCGCCACTTGTTTCCAGTAACCTGCAAAACAAATTTGGTTTAACCGTTCTTACTAAACGGTTCAAGGTTAAAATAATCGGTTAACCGTTTTCAGTAAACAGTTCACCGTTATGTTACAGAATTATCATTTTAACAATACTTTGCAGAACATGGTTTTTGAAAATTATCGGTTAGCCATTTTAAATAAACGGTTAGCCGTTTGCTACAGTGATTACTACAGTGAAATTATTTTTTAAATTTACAGTTTGACCCCAAAACTATATAAAACTGTATTATGGTCCAAAACGTTATGAAAGTTTACAAATAGGTCCAATTTCAGAATTTCCAAATAATGCTTTGTTAATCTCAAAACTTTTTGAAATTATGAAATAGCCCAAAATACTATGACACTTTTCAAATAAGTCTTTCTCCAAAATTTCAAGCAATACTTGTTGATTTCAAAGTTTTCAAAACTCTTTCAATTAAATCATAACTTGAAAAACAACCAATTTCATAAAATCATTTTTCCATTAAATATAAAACCTTTATAATGTAAAAGTAATGATTTATTTAAAATGTATAAAAAATAATGATTTATTTAAAAAGAATAAAAACAATCAATTTCATAAAATCATTTTTCCATTAAATATGAAACACTTATAATGTGAAAAAAAATAATTTGAGCTTAAAAGATTAATCATTCTTAATATTGTTTGTTATCATCAAAATCAATATTATGAAAACATATATGTTAACACCTCAAAGCTTGCTTTAAACTATATAAAGCTTTGTTAAGTTTGCAAACATTATAGGGATAGATTAAATTTATAAAGCCCTTAGGTTGATACATGAAAACGTCCACTGTAAGAACATCATTGATGAATGCATTGTTCACACCGAGCTGCTTTATTTGCTAGTGATGCATAACAACCAAGCTCAGAATCACTTTAACTGTACAAGGCTTCATAACTGAACTAAAAATTCCAAAGAAATCAACTCTATGTGTTTGGTGAAAGCCATTTGCCACTAAACAAGCTTTATACTTGGAGATATTGTCACTTAGGTTATACTTAACCCTATAAACCCATATATTACCAATAAGTTTAGCAGTTGTATCAGCTAGTACCAAAGCCCAAGTATTGTTCCTCTGTAATGCATCAATTTTTTCTTTCATAGCCAAATATTACTTGGAGTCTTGTAAGGCAATTTTTTACATTAATTGGTTCAAGATCTTGTGACGCATCTAGATAAGTTTTGGATTTAGAAATACCAACTTTTGCTCTGGTAATTATTGGATGTGAAGGTTTTGAAGGCTGTTTAGGTAATATAAATGAAGGTTGTGAAGGTTATGAAGGTTGTCTAGGTAGATTTAATGATTGTGTAGAAGAATAATGTTGTTCTGAAGTAAAGATTGATGTTGGAGACGATGTTGAAGCAAAGGTTATAACTAGTGACTTGTTATTATTACTGGCAACAAGAACAAAATTTTGAAAGAAAGTGATTGAACAGGTGAAGAAGTGTATGAGTTAGACTCATACAAAGCTGAAGAAGATTGTTTGGAGAGCAAATCAGAATATTGAAATTCAATTTCATTGAATGTAACATGTCTAACAAAGACTCGACCTGACTTATCCAAACATTTATATCGTCTATGAAGAGGGCTTTGACCAATAAAGACACAATTTTGATTATGAAAACCAAGTTTATATTGGTTATAAAGTTTGAGCAAAAGGAAACAAGAGCAACCAAAGACCCTAGGAAATTAATAATCAAGTAACTGATTTTGTAGTTTTTAAGATGGTAACAGATTGCCGAGGATTGGTCTTGGTATAATGTTGATTAGGTAGGAAGCTGTGTGAAAAGCTTCCCACTAAAAGGAGAGAGGTAGATGAGACTGAGATAAAAGAGTAAGACCACTCTCAACAATGTGCCTATATTTCCTTTCAATAATATTATTTTGATAGTGAGTGTGTGGACAACTATTTCTTAAATGGACTCCCTCTTGTTGAAAAAAAGATTTAAAGGCTATAAACTCACATCTCATGTCAAATTGTAGGGCTTTAATAGGTAAAGAGAATTGTTTTTCAATAAGAGTTTTGAAATGTTTGAATGTATTAGGTGCTTCTGATTTGGTGGTAAGAGGAAATATCCAACAATATTATGTAAATACATCAACAAAGGAAATATAGTATTTAATACTACCCGCAGAATATTCAGAAGCTGGACCCCGTAAGTCAATATGCAAAAGTTCAAGTGAAGATCTTAATTTAAATTCAGTTACATAAAAATGAAATTGATGCATCTTTCCATCTTTCCATATTGAAACATGATGCACAAGAAGTTTTCTTATTATTGTTTACCAAGCATGCTCGTTTGGATGCCTAAATCTGTTATGTGATAACTTTATTGGCTCACTTCCTGAAGTAAGAAAACCTTCAGGACTAACATACTCTTGACTACTCAATTCTTGCATTGAGTTTACACTTTCTTCATTAAAGAGTGAAATACAAGTATGCAACCCAAGTAGGGGGTGAATTGGTATTTCAAAAATTATTCTAACAAAACAACACAACAATCCAATCTAACGCCTTAATAAATTCGAAAGAAATAAGTTCAATAAAAACACAATAACAAATGAGTAAGGGAGAAGAGAAACAAACACACAAAATTTTACGTGGTTCGGCAATCCCCGCCTATGTCCACGCCTCCAAGCGATCCAAACTTGTGGATTTCACTATTCAAGCCTTCCAAGGCTTCAAATGCTTACAATTGCCTTTACGGTGTCAATGAACCTTTACAATAAAGAAATTATCTCCCAATCTCTTCACTTAAGTATTTCATACACTTAAACACTCACAATTAGGATGAAAAAATGAAAATTACAACAAAATAAACTCTCTTAAAGAGTAGATGAACAAAATGAAGAACAAAGAAAATTCAATGAATAATGATTTGCGAATTGAAAGCTTAAGATATGATGTGTGCTTTTTGTTTTTTCTTGCTAGAGAGCTTGAAAATGAATTGGATTTGAGTTTACATAGTTTGAAATCAAAGACTAGTTGTTTTATACATTTTGGTGACAACCGACTTACCGGTTATAGAATCCGGTTAACAGCTTTTATGTTACCGTTACAGCAAAAATTTGAATTTGAGAATATTTGGCATGCCGCTTTTGAAATTCGGATAGCCGCTTATGTTCCAGAAGCTTACTGCCCAAAATTCGGCCAGCCGCTTGTCACAAGAACAGGTAAAATGCACTATTTACCAAAATTATATTTTGATCCCAAAACTTTATATAACTGTATTATGGCCTAAAACGTTATGAATCTTTTCAGATAAGTCCAATTTTAGAATTTCTAAGAAATACTTTGTTAATCCCAAAACTTTTTAAAATTATGATATTGCCCAAACTATGTAAAATTATAGAATGACCCAAAATATTTAAATAGTTTCAAATAAGTCCAAATCTGAAATTGAAAACAATATTTATTAAAATCAAAAGATTATAAAATTCTTTCATTTTGGTCCACAACTTGAAAAACAACTTAACTCCATAAAATTATTTTCTTATTATAAAAGCAAAATACATAAAGTTTTTGTTCAACCAAAAACATGTGGTTTGTTATCATCAAAATCAACATTTATAGCCATATAGGCTAACAATCTCTCCATTTTTTATGATGACAAAACACATTATAAAAAATTTAATTTAGTTATGAAAAGCTCCCCTTTAATCAATGCAAGGTTAAAGATTAATTTCAAAAAGATTTAAAAGACTCCCCCTACATAAGTGCATTTGAATATTTTTCACAACAAATGAATTTTCCATATTTCCCCTTTTCATATTACATCTTCCCCTTCATCGTAAAAAAGAATAAAAGCTCCCCCTATCAATCATCAAAATCTCAATACAAGCACATTAGTTCAAAAACAACCAAAACATAAAGAAAGAACATAATAATCAATCAAAGCAAATCCATATCATCTAAGTCAAATACATAATCCAAAATCATAACAAACATCCATATAATCGAAAATAAAAAGTACATAAAACAGTAAATGAAATGTAGGTGTGTTCAAATACAAGCATAAGAGACTACTGAGGTGGTGAGGATGGTGGTGATGGAGGAGGATACGAATATGGAATGCCAAAATGCTCAAAGAGGAGAAGCTGTCCATGAATGAGCTGCTGCTGAAACTCAGTTTGCCGCACAGAGATTGTCCTCACCTCATCCATAAGCTGCTGAAAAGTAACCTCCTCAGAAATAAGAGGCTCGGGAGGTGGTAAAGTAGGTGGTGCAAAGGCAGTAGGAGCAGATGTAGACACTGGAGGATCTCGACGTCGACGTTGGCCTCGAAACGAAAGCAAGAAGTCAAGAAGTTGATCAGTAAGAACCACAACATTGAGTGGCCGATCATCACTCGAAGTAAGAAAAGTGTACTTGTTTTCAGTGAACTTGACCCAAGTGCCATTACTCCACTCAAAACCTAAGCCAAAAACATCGTCATCCCCTATACCCTTGAAACGGTCTACACGATGATTCATGAATCGGTACATTAAAGTGTTTAAGGATTTGGGTAATGAAGTGACCATACGGAAGGGAGCGGTAATCAAGGCAGGTATGGTCAACATGGTTCGGATGATGATATATCCCAAGTTAACCAGACGACGTCTAAGAGTACAATCAATCAAAACAACATCCATGTTGGAAACCTCATCCAAATGCCCTGATTTAGGAAGAGCAATGGACTGAATAAAGCTAAGCAAAATACAAGTTTGAAGACAAAGACATTGAGTACAGAAATGAATGGTACAATCTTCAACAGAAAGATCATTACGCAGACATATATTACGAACGGCATCAACGTGAATATAACAATCAAGTTTGAGAGATTTCCTAGGCGAAAAATTTTCTAGGCCAAAATCGGATGATCTTAGGATAAAGTTTAACATGGAAACATCAAAATCAATCATAACTCCTCTAATATTGGTGATTATTCAAGTCTTGTTCTCCGCGAAAATGTCCATATTCGAGTAAAACACTTTCACCAAGTCAGGATAAATATTCTCCTCAGTCATAAGTGCATCAATCCAACCAACATCTCCCAACAATTGAAATAAATTTCTATGACTAATATTGAGAGTATTAAGCCAATCCGATAAAACATAACACGTATTGAATACCTCACGAGTCTTGAAACTTTGGTGAAATCGTTTGGTTAAATGTTTGTTGTTCTGAAAGTGTGTGGACTCAAAGTTGGATTGATTGGAGGTGCCCCTTGCTTGCCGTGACCGTTTGGTGGTTTGAACCGATTCTTTGCATTTTCCTCGAATCGGCTGCGAGCTTGACATGATGACTTTGAATGATTTGAAGTGAAATAAGGCAATGAGAAAGGAGATGATGAGGAGTGAAAGAGATTTTGAGAAGTAATTTGGATTAAAAATGGCTTAAGAGGAAGAAATCTACAGAGATAAAATTTCAGTTGGAACCCTAAATTTGATTTCAGATCTAGTGATTTTGAGGTTGAAAATGGATTTGAAAGATGATTTTAGACACAAGAACGGATGTGGAACAAGTTTTATGGTTCAATTTGCATAAAAAAAATGAGTGAAAAATGATGGATTTTGGAGTGAAAAAGAGAGGAAGAAACGACTTTAGAGAGAGAAAGCTATCTGGTTGGCCGAATGAAGAAGAAAGAAGAACAATTTATATGGCACACAAATTCGGCTTATCGGTTAGAAGAACCAGCTGTCCGGTTTTCAGGTAGAAAAAGAGGTTTGCAAATTGAGTTTTCCGGATTGAATAACCGGATGACCGATTTGTGTCCAGTAAGCTCTAAAACACATCCAGCTTTCTGGTTTTTATAACCGGTTGATCGGCTTTCATCCAGAAATATTTCAAAGCAAATCCAGCTAACAGGTTTGATAAATCTGGTTATCCGGAATTTGACCCAAGAGCAATTAAAGATAATCCGACTTTCTGTTTGCTAAATCTGGTTATCTGGATTTAATCCAAAGAATAATCAATAAGAGAAACGGTTTTTCGGTTGATAGGAAACGGTATACCGGTTAATACTTGGAAATTATTTTGCCTCTTATTGAATTTTAGCAAGCTCTTATACTTGTATTATACACACCATTCTATTTTTGGCTTAAAAAAAGTAATCAATTTTAAATCATTTTGTAATTTAAAACTTTTCAATAAGCCATTTAAAAATAAATGCATACAAGAACAAACATATCAACTTAATCAATAAATCATAATTCAAGATGCAACATTCATCATTCCAAGCTTATGTCTTATCTTTATAAAAAGCTCTTCACTAAGAGGTTTTGTAAAAATGTCCGCAAGTTAATTTTCAGTAAAAACAAATTTAATCACAACATCTCCTTTTTAAACGTGATCTCTAAGAAAGTGATGCCTAATTTCTATATGCTTAGTCCTAAAATGTTGAATATGATTCTTGGATAAATTAATAGCACTAGTATTGTCACACAATATAGGTATTTAATCAAGATTAATACCATAGTCTCTAAGGAATTGTTTCATTCAAAGGATTTGTGCACAACAACTACTAGCGGCTATATATTCGGCCTCAGTGGTTGAAAGCGCAACCGAGTTTTGTTTCTTACTAAACCAAGAAACAAGTGAATGACCTAGGAAGTGACATGTTCCACTAGTACTTTTTCTATCAACTTTATATTCGGCAAATTTGGCATCCGAATAACAAGTTAAGTCAATATGAGTTCCCCTAAGATACCAAAGACCAAGATTGATGGTGTCAATCAAATATCGAAAAATTCGTTTAACGGCAAGCAAGTGTGACTCTTTAGAACAAGATTGAAATCTAGCACATAAGCATACACTAAACATAATATCAGGCCTACTAGTAGTTAAATAGAGTAAGGATCTAATCATACCTCGATATGTTTTGATATCAACTTCCTTACCCTTCTCATCTTTGTCCAGCTTGATGTTAGTACTCATTGGAGTGATTTTTGCCGTTCCATTACCATAGCCAAATCTTTTGAGTAGATCTCTCACATACTTGGCTTGATTTATGAAAATTTCTTCCTCGTTTTGTTTTATTTGAAGTCCAAGGAAATACTTCAGCTCTCCCATCATACTCATCTCAAATTCTTTGCTCATGCAAGAAGAAAATTCTTTACACAACAATTCATTAATAGAACCAAAGATAATGTCATCAACATAACTTTGTACTATAAATATATCTTGGTTCTTATGCTTAACAAAGAGAGTAGTATCTGCTCTTCCCATTGAAGAACCATTATCCAATAGAAAATTCTTAAGCCTATCATACCATGCTCTAGGTGCTTGTTTTAGTCCATATAATGCCTTAGACAACTTATACACATGATTTGGAAATTTTTCATTTTCAAAACCAAGAGGTTGTTTTATATAGACTTCCTCCATAATGTAACTATTTAAGAAAGCACTTTTGACATCCATTTGGAATAAAATGAAATCCTTATGACATGCATATGCTAACAACATCCTAATGGATTCTAATATAGCTATAGGTGCAAATGTTTCATCAAAATCAATTCATTCTTCTTGGTTGTAAGCTTGAGCCACTAATCTAACTTTATTTCTTACAACTACACCAGATTCATCCATTTTGTTTCTAAATACCTATTTAGTGCCTATAATGGATTGATGTTCCGGATTAGGAACTAATTCCCACACATTGTTTCTCTCAAATTGATTCAACTCCTCTTGCATTGCCATAATCCAAGATTCATCATTTTCTACATCCGCAAAGGATTTTGGTTCAATTTGAGAAATAAATGCAGCATACTCACATTTGTTCCTAAGAGAAGATCTAGTTATAACACTTCGTGAGGGATCTCCTAAAATTACATCCTTAGGGTGAGAAGAAACATACCTCCACTCATTGGGGAGTATTTGAGAATTACCTTCATTTTGCTCTGCATTTGTTTTTTCATAATGTTCCTCTTGAATTCCATGTGGTGCATCTTTTTTGTTGTCATTTGATGCTTCTTGTTGATGTTCTTCTTCTGCATTATCATCAACAACGACTTTCTTCGTAGAGGAGGGGTTAGACTCATCAAATGTAACATGCATAGATTCTTTCACAACCAAAGTTCTTTTATTATACACTCTACAAGTTTTGCTTGAGTTTGAATAACCAAGAAAAATATCAATATCATATTTTGGATCAAATTTACCAAGATTATATTTTGTGTTCAAAATAAAACATTTACATCCAAAAACTTTAAAATAACCTATGTTGGGTTTTTTTATCTTTCCAAAGCTCATATGGAGTTTTATTAAGATTGGGTCTAATCAACACACGATTCAAAACATAGCAAGCGGTGTTGACGGCTTCGCCTAAAAAATATTTAGGCAAAGAATTTTCATTCAACATAGTCCTAGCCATTTCTTGAATAGACCTATTCTTTCTCTCTACAACTCCATTTTTTTTAGGAGACCTAGGTGATGAAAATTGATGCTCAATGCCAAAATCATTACAAAAGTTCTCAAATGCATAATTATCAAATTCTCCACCATGATCGCTTCTAATACAAGAAATACTACATCCCTTTTCATTTTGAACAGTTTTGCAGAAAACTTGAAATGCATCAAAGGCATCATCCTTATTAGCTAAAAATAATACCCATGTGTATTTAGAATAATTATCCACAATTACAAAAACATAATATTTGCCATTTAAACTAGCATATCTAGAATGTCCAAACAAATCTATGTGAAGTAATTGAAGTGGTTTTGGAGTAGAAATATTTTTCTTGCTTTTGAAAGAAGTTTTGATTTATTTTCCAAATTGGCAAGCTTCACAAATTCTATCTTTTTGAAAACTAGTTTTTGGAAGACCTTTAACCAAATCATTTTTTACAATTTTTGAAATCAAATCCATGCTTGCATGACATAATCTTCTATGCCACAACCAACCATCATCATGCAATGCGGAGAAACATTTATTATTTGTAGATGCACAATCTATATTAATGGTATAGACATTAACACATCTGTTTCCTACAAACAAAACCTTGCCATCACATGCATTCTCAATAACACATTTTGATTCATCAAAGATAACTCTATATCCTTTATCACATAATTGACTAATGTAAACCAAGTTGTGTTTTAAGTTTTCAACCAAACACACATTTTCAATAAGAATAGAGGATACATTACCAACATTGCCAATGCCAATGATTTTTCCTTTTGAATTATCTCCAAACAATACATCTCCACCATTTTCGATCTTGGTAAAACTTGAAAACCAAGAATAATTTCCTATCATGTGTCTTGAACAACCACTGTCAAAGTACCACTTATTCTTCTTCTTTTTCAAGCCCTGCAGAGAAAATTTTAAGTTTTTTTGGGTCCTTGAGAGTTAGCAATAGTTCCTTTCAGAACTCAAACAAATTTCACACCATAATATGCATTTCTCTTCACTGGA
Source organism: Citrus australasica (assembly GCA_029618585.1). Lineage (NCBI taxonomy): Eukaryota > Viridiplantae > Streptophyta > Magnoliopsida > Sapindales > Rutaceae > Citrus > Citrus australasica. The sequence goes on from JARCIV010000006.1 coordinate 1,666,190, forward strand.
CATCTATTTTTTAGATGACCATCTTGATTACAATAATTACATACAATTTGATTATTAATAGATGTATTCTTCACAAAGTAGTTCTTATAATATTTTTTCTTCAAAATTAGGCTTATAGCCAAGACCTCCTTTGTCAATCACACATTTTTGTGAATTAAGTAAGTTATCTAACATCTTTTGCCCATTTGTAAATTTTAAAATGATCTTAGTTAACTCATTGCTCTTCTTCTTAAACATTTAATTTTCATTTTTAAGTCATTTATGTGTGATTTTAGATGCTCATGTGAAGTGCTAGAATTCTCAAATAATGCAACTACATCATGCAATGTTTTATTCTTCACTTCTAGGTATGTAATCTTTGCACTAAATGATTCATTTTTATTTTTAAGCTCTACCATTTTCTTTTTAAGACATACCTCATCAAGTTCATCATATGATTCTTCCCTAAAGGCCATGAGAGCTAAATTTGTCATTTATTGTTGCTCTTCTTCATCACTTGTTTCCTCAACGCTATCATCCCACGTGGCCACCATAGCTTTCTTCTTGCATTTGTTGAGGTGAGGATATTCTGGTCGTATGTGTCTGGGCTTCTTGCATTCATAGCAAGTGATTGGCTCTTTCTTCACCTTTTTATTCTTATAGCCTCTGAACTTTCTCTGCTTATTATTCTTCTTGTAAAATTTTCTGAATCTTCTAGCCAACATTGCCAACTCCTTATCATCCATCCCGCTTTCCTCATCACTCTCACGTTTTGAGGCCTTAAGAGCAATGCTTTTCTTCTTTTCCTCATGCCCTTTTTCTGCTGCCAAATCTTCTTCATATGAAATGAGAGAGCCAATTAAATCATCAATAGGTAAGACATTCAAATCTTTGGCTTCCTCAATGACAGTCTTTTTTTGTCTTCATTCCTTAGGTAGCGACCTAATGATTTTCTTAACTTTCTTGCTATTAGAAAAAGTTTCTTTAAAGCCCCTAGAGTGTTCAATATGTCCGTAAATCTAGTATGCATAGAATATACACTCTCATTTTGTTTCATTTGGAACAATTCATATTGTCGAGTGTATCTACTAATTTTCGACTCTTTCACTTGATTCATGCCTTCATAAACAACTTCAATTTTGTGCCAAATTTCATTAGCTCTTTTACAACTAGACACTCTATGAAACTCTTTCTTATCTAGTGCACAAAATAAGACATTCATAGCTTTGGAATTTAGAGAGGCCTTTCTCTTTTCCAATTCATTCCATTCCCGCGAATGTTTTGGAATATCTTCCCCGACTTCATTTTTAGTCAAAGGCATGAAAGGACCATCGTTAACGATTTCCCAAATTTCGTAATCTAAAACTTGCAAGTAAATTCTCATCTTAATTTTTCAATACGGGTAATCGTTTCCATCAAAATATGGTGGTCTGGTGGTGGATTGTCTCTCCATAAATGTAGAATCATTATAAGTTGCCATTGATCTTTAGCTCTAGACGGTTAAGTCTAAATAAGAGCAACTCACTCTGATACCAAATGAAATACAAGTATGCAACCTAAGAGGGGGGTGAATTGGTATTTCAAAACTTTTCCTAACAAAACCACACAATAATCCAATCTAACGCCTTAATAAATTCGAAAGCAATAAGTTCAATAAACGTACAATAACAAATGAGTAAGAGAAAAGAGAAACAAACACAAAAATTTTTACGTGGTTCGGCAATCCCCGTCTACGTCCACGCCTCCAAACGATCCAAACTTGAGGATTTCACTATCCAAGCCTTTCAAGGATTCAAATGCTTATAATTGACTTCAAGGTGTCAATGAACCTTTACAACAAAGAGATTATCTCCCAATCTCTTCACTCAAGTGTCTCACACACTCAAACACTCATAATTAGGATGAAGAAATGAAAATTACAACAAAATAAACTCTCTTAAAGAGTAGATGAACAAAATGAAGAACAAAGATAATTCAATGAATAATGATTTGCGAATTGAGAGCTCAAGATATGATGTGTGCTTTTCTTTTGGTTGCTATAGAGCTTGAAAATGAATTGGATTTGAGTTTATATAGTTTGAGCTCAAAAACTAGCAGTTATGCACATTTTGGTGATAACCGGCTTACCGTTTATGGAATCCGGTTAGCTGCTTTTATGTTACCGTTACAGCAAAAATTTGAATTTTAGAATATCCAGCATGCCGCTTTTCATATCCGGTCAGCCGCTTTTGAAATCTGGATAGCTGCTTGCGAAATCTGGATAGTAACCAGTACAGTGCACTGTTTTCTAAAATTACATTTTGACTCCAAAACTTTATATAACTGTATTATGGCCCAAAACATTATGAATCTTTTCAGATAAATCCAATTTCAGAATTTCTAAGAAATACTATGTTAATCCCAAAACTTTTTGAAATTATGATATCGCCCAAGCTATGTGAAATTATAGAATGGCCCAAAATATTTAAATAGTTTCAAATAGGTCTAAATTTGAAATTGAAAATAATATTTATTAAAATCAAAAGATTATAAAATTCTTTCATTTTAGTCAACAACTTGAAAAACAACTAAACTCCATAAAATCATTTTCTTATTATAAAAGCACAATACATAAATTTTTTGTTCAATCAAAAACATGTGGTTTGTTATCATCAAAATCAACATTTATAGCCATATAGACTAACAAAGAGAACTAACATTGATATAGGCTTTAAACTTTGATCTTCAGAGTAAATAGGAGGAATAAGAGAATCATCTTGAGACAGTCGTTTATACAGACAACCTTCAGTAATGCCCTATGCCAGCAAAGTTCCCTCCATTTTAACTTTAATAAAACACAGATTGGAAGAAAATTCAACAATTATATTGTTATATGAAAGAAGTTTACATATACTAATAAGGTTCTTGGTTATCTTAGGTACACATAAGATATTATTCAAGTTCAAAGAGGTTCCTAAAGAAGTATAAAATAGGTGTAGCCTATATGTGTTTTGTTAGGACCTTGAATATTTCAACTAGTAACAATTAAAAGCCAAAATAAGGTTTACCTTCATTAACACTCATTTTAAGAACATTGGCATTAATATACACCACAACAGGATAGTAAGCTTGGCCTAATCCAGAGATTAAGTGTGTAATGAAATCCAAAGAGCTAAAAGGCCCCTCCTATCGACTCATTAACCCCTTGTGGACTTTCCGCAAAGTCTTGAACTGTTCGCGTAGGAGCTTCACCATCACTCAATCGCCTTCCTTATATTCGACATGGCGTCTCCTCAAATCAACCCATTTCTTCATCCTCTGTGTGACTTTGTTGAGGTAGGCTTGCATGATGTCTGTTTCCTCGTGCCATTCACTAGTTAGCTTGTGAGCCGTTGGGTTTCTTCCTTTGTATGTCAAGGCTATGGCGTTGGGCGTCATAGGTGGAAGCTAGTCGAGAACTTGAGATTGGTTCCCAATAACTTGAAGAGCTCCGTCTAAAAACGACCGGTGAGTCGTGGGTCACGATCGCTCACAACGCTCTTTGGAACTCCCCATAACTTCACAGTGTGCTTGATGAATAGGCAGCTGTATTTATCAGCTTTATAATTAGTTTATGTGGCGATGAAAGTCGCGTACTTGCTATAGCGGTCAACCATGACCATGATACCTCCACACCCTCGAGATAAGGCTGAGATGAAGTCTATAATGACGCTCTCTCATGGCTTTAATGTCATTGGCAGGGGCTCTAATAATCTTGTCAGAAGTTGGTGATCCACCTTATTTTGTTGGCACACAAGACAAGTCCACACATAGGCCTCGATGTTGTCTCTCATGTGCGGCCAAAAGTACTAGACTTGGACGAGTACGGTCGTTCGCTCTACTCTGGGGTGGCCAGCCCACTTCGAGTCGTGGCACTCCTTGATGACTTCTTTTCATAAATTTTGCTACCTCAGCACGAATAGTTGATCTTTTTTAGTAAGAAGGATGCCTTCATCTTGCCAAAATCGTCGTGTCTTGCCCTCGAGAACTTTCCCCAACAAGTCTTTCGCTAGTGGGTCTTATTAGAGACCTTCCTTTATGCATGCAACAAGGTCGGACTTCGGTTCGCTCATGCTAAGTGCTGCCAACTCCGCTTTACGACTTAGAGAGTCTGCAACGACGTTGGTTTTTCTGGGTTTGTACTCGAACCGGTAGTCAAAGTCAGCAACTCTTGCCAAAATCGCCTTGTCTTGCCCTCGAGAATTTTCTCCAGCAAGTCTTTTGCTAGTGGTTCTTATTAGAGACCTTCCTTTATGCATGCACCAAGGTCGGACTTCGGTTGGCTCATGCTAAGTGTTGCCAACTTCGCTTTATGACTTAGGGAGTCAGCAACGCCTTTGGTTTTTTTGGGCTTGTACTCGAGCCAATAGTCAAATTCCACAAGAAAGGCTTGCCACCTTGCTTGCTTGGGGCTGAACTTCTTTTGCATTTAGAAGTAGCTCGTGGTTACGTTGTCTGTTAAGATCACAAAGTGTGAGCCAAGCAAGTGGTGTCGCCATACATGTAGGCAATAGATTATTGCAATTATTTCCTTCTCTTGCACATTGTAGCAGCATTCCGTGTCATTAAGCTTTCGACTCTCGAACGCTATTGGGTGGTCGTCTTGCATAAAGACTCCTCTAATGGAAAATTCAGAAGCATTCGTTTGGACTTCGAAGGGCTTAGTATGGCCCGGAAGAACGAGGATAATTCCTTGGAGATTACCTTCTTTAAGTCTTCGAATGCGTGTTGGCACTCTTCGAACCAACGTAATGCTCAATTATTCTTCAACAAGTCGGTCAAGGGTACCACCTTAGCCGAGTATCCCTTGATGAAGCGTAGGTAGTAATTCATCAATCTGAGGAAAGACCAGAGTTAGGTACTTTGGTGGGAGGTTCCCACTCGACGATGGTCTTCACCTTTCAGTTCTCCATCATTAGTTTCCCATCTGTTATTTTGTGGCCAAGGAACTCTACCTCTTATTGAGCGAATGAGCACTTCTCCATCTTGAGGTAGAGTTCATTGTCGTATAGTACTTGGAGGACTTGTCGTAAGCATTGCGCATGTTCCTCGAGTGTGATGCAAGTACACGACGATGAAGCGGTCGAGGAAAGGTTTGAGAACTTTATTCATAAGGGTGCAGAATGTAACGGGATGAGTGTTTTATGCAGCAAAATTGTGCGGCACTTAGTCGACTTCCAGCACTTAAGTCGCTAAGTACGCATTTTAGAACTTCTTAACTAGCCAAGCAAAAATGCTTCGCCGAAATACTGGAGAGAAGAGAGCAATATGGCCAACTATATTTTTATTACACACTAATGAAAAAACTACAAGAGAGCTTGAGAGCTTGTGTGAGAATGTGAGTGAGCTGGTGGGTATGTGTTTGTGGTGTGGTGGTGAGCAAATGAGGAGGGCTCGCCCCTATTTATAGGTGTTGGATGCTAGTTCTTGAATCTTTCTAGCAACTTCCATAAATATTTGTTGGACTTAAATGCTCAATTCTAGAAAACTCTAGGATATTTACAATTGTAGAGAAGTTTAGAATTCGGGCCGAGCTTGCTAAGCGCACCACGGCTGACTAGTTGCACTGGTGGTCCGTTACTAACTGCGTCCCACTTCTAAGCGCACTCCATATCAATGCGAACTTTTACTAGACATACTCGTGCATGTGGAATTAATCTTCGTTGGTTTCAATTTTTAGCAGCACGTGACATTAGGCATACTGCACAAACGTTTACATTTACTCACTTTATATATTTTTAGGTTTAAATAATTTTAATTAAATTTTAAAAAATATTTTTAAAAAAGTGCAAGCATGCGTACCGCCATATATTTTACATATACCAAACTCACTCGCAACCTAGTGTAGGTTTCAATTTGTGATACCAAACTTACCCACAACCCACGAAATTACCTGCAATAGGTGAGTTTGGGTATGTTTCCGAGTACCATTGTCATCCCTAAATACAATACTAAATAATTGCTTTCATTTGGAATAAATTTTAATTAACTTTTTCATTATCACGGCCGCATATTCAATTGCTTCCGGTGATTAGTAACGCCTCATTCGTTAATGATTGATTATTCTTATTTAGTAAGTAGTTTATAATTGGCTTTCATGTGTGAAGCTAAATTCTATTCTTTCTGGCTAGCATAACAATTCTTTTTCACGCTTATTATTGTTACCACAATTGATGACTCAAGTTCGATAGGAAATTTCATGATTTACTTCAACAAACAAATTTTAGGCTTTGCTTTAGCAAAATAGCACAGGATTGTCAAATGGAATTCAAAATGCTAACAAAATGTACAAATTTAATGTAACAAAATGCTAATAATTTTAGTTTAGTGTTCTCCTTTTAATATTTATTTAGTTTCCACACACCAATGTTAATGACATTTTGTGAGTTAGATTGATTTTCAAATTATTGGTTTTTGTATTTTTGAGCTTTTACCTTATGATCAAGAGCTTTATTAATGGACAAGTGTTTCTCCTGTTTAATTTTTTAATGATCAATGCTTAGATTAGCTTATGCTAATAACACAATATAAACAAGAGAATGTTGTAAGTTTGGAAAAATAAGCAACAAGTCGAAAGCTATTTGCATATAGTATAATTTTTATTAAAATGAAATAACATTGATCTTACAAAATGAAAGCCATTTACAACTTAAGCGAAGGCAAACCATATTTGCCAATGAAGAAACTCAACTATAGTATACAACAAGTTATCTATGCTCTTGGTAAGTTATTCTTTATAGGGCTAGTATATAGCAAACCCAAGATTTCTCCTCTATTGTAACATTAAGTTCCAATAGCATCAAATTATTATAGATTTAATCTCTCCGCATTTGAGCGTGTATAATGTTAATAATCTCAACGATTAAGAGATTGATGCTGAATCGATACTACCCAAGCAATTATCACATCTAGTTAATGGAACTTCAGCATCTTACCTTGATGATATTAAGCAATTTTGAAGTTTTCCATTTTCAAGATTTTGATTTCCTTTTTGAATTTGACAAGCTTTAATTTTGAGAGAGAGAGAGAGAGACGGTTTCATTGGGTGTTGGAAGTTGATGGATGAAACACGCATTTTATCGATAGCTAAATAAAAAATTAATTGGGTGTTGGAAATTGAGGGATGAAACAAGCATTTTACAGTAGTTAAATAAAAATTAATTAGGAAGAAATCCTGGATATTGGTTTTAATAATGTCAAATGTCAATAGATTTTCATAAGCTCATATAGTGATTAGATCAGGAGAGGATCTAAATTTATTAAATATCTATTCAAAGCATCCTTAGTTGCAATATCACTGCGGACTAAAATGATGAATCCAAAACCTGAGCATATTAAACGACAACATTCAAAGTATGTTTAATTAGCTCAGGTAGTCACGAGTTGAGCATGTGGCTTACTAAAGATCAAAACAGCAAGGATTGAAGACGTTTTGACCGAGGCTTAAGTGAAGCATGTGAATGTGCACGTGGTGGAAGAATCAAGTTAGTTAGAAGTTGTTAATCCAGGTGGCAGAAATATGTGCTTTCTGGGTTTTTTATCAGCTGGTATATAAGCTGATCTTCTGAGCAGTTTTTGTATCAATCTGAGAGCATTATAGAGAAAGTTAAAGTAGAGAGAAAGTTTCGTCTTGTTCTTAGCAATTAACTCTTGTGTTGCTTTATAAAAGTCACTAGAATCATCAATAAATCTTGTTCTGTTGGCTTCTCCCATGGATGTAAATTGTGCTTGCTTGCAAAATCAAACCACGTAAATCCTTCTCTTTTCTTGTGTTTGATTTGTTCTCAATTCTTGTTTTGGTGTGTTCTGATCATAGTCATTTTCATCATAAAGGTTTCTTAATTCGTAGAGTTTGATTGATTTGGGTTCAAAGCATCTTTGTTGATCTGGTTTGTGATCTTGGGCAGTGATTGAGTTGCTCATCTGATTCTATAACACTCAAATCACTACAATCACTCATGCCAAAGAAGGAACTTGTTCTGAGCATTAACACATATGCTACTATTTCTTAAAACAACTAGTTTATATTCCTCCATTTTTGGAACATAACCTTCATAGAACCACTTGGCTTCGACAAAGTACATCAAAATTCATTCTTCTATCTCAGAAATACGACTACATCAGTAATAACCAATCGCCATTAATTGCTAAATGAAAATTTCTACATCAACTGAGAATCAACCTTAGGCTAATTATATAAATTGGATGCCTTAAATCGTGAGCTAGTATTTTAATATTAATTAGGTCTGAGAGCTTCTACATGGTATCAAAGTCAAACTTATATGCGAATGGACCCACACCATCTTACTACATGATAAGGTACATGCAAAATGACTAGCTTACAAGTGCCCAGGTGTTAAGGAAATAATTCCAGTATTCCACATAAATTAATAATTATAAATTGAGCTAAGTAAATAAGCTTGAGGCAGTCCTCAACTTCCTCAATTTTTAAGATCATTTTTTAGCATGAGTTACATCTATGGGAATATATTATTATGCCCACTTAACAAATAAAAAAAATGATGATAAACACAATATATATATATATAGAGAGAGAGAGAGAGAGAGAGAGAGGGAGATGTTCTAATCCAGAATTTTAAAGTGCAGGAAAGTTCAAGAAAGATTTAAAACCGCATGGTTTTAAAGGCTTAAAATTATATACCTTTAAAACCGTACGATTTAAACCTTTCGCGAACTTTTCCGCACTTTAAAATTCTGGACTAGAAAACTACTATATATATATATATATAATCGCTTACCTTGTCTTTTGCTGCATATTATGTGCAGTATGATCTTCCTTCCTTCACCAATTCTTCTCAGTTTCATTGTAAATTGTTAGGAAATTGATGGGTAAAGCAGACACGCAGCTAAAATAAAATTGGAAGAAAATAAAGAACAAGCACAATAGAGGACACCATAAATTACATGGTTCGTCTTTTAGCCTACGTCCATGGGCGAAAACAGAAGGAAAATATTTCACTAGTGATATAAGGATTACAAGTATTATAATATTTTGGCTCACTTCCCAGAACCCCAATACACCCAATCTCTCACTTACTAGACTCACAAGAGCTTTATAATTTTAAGCTCTGAAAATTACTCAAGCTCTCTATTTTTATCTCTCACAAATTGAATGCAAAAATGAGGGTGGGATGCCCTCTTTATATAGCCAAAATTTTGGCTCTTTTTTTTTTCAAATATCCGGTGCCAACCATTTTGCTTCTTCAAACCTTCTAGATGCTGCTGCCAAATCTTTTGACATTCTCCCACTTGGAGATTTGATTGAGGATCAATCAATCTCCACACCATCCTTTCTGCTTTACTATAATCATGTTGCCTACGTTTCTGTTAGGTCACAAGAGGATCTACTCCAGATAAACTTGTCAGCACTTATTGGCTCGGTCAAAACATCTGTTAGGTTCTCCTTCGTATGAATTTTCTGTAAATCCACACTTCCGTCTTCCATTACTTCTCGAAAGAAGTGATACTGAACTCCTATGTGTTTTGTCTTGGAATGAAAGGTTGGATTCCTTGCAATATGTAAAGCACTCTGACTGTCACAATACACAGTAATTTTCTCTTGTTTGTGCCCAAGCTCCTCCAATAACCTTTGTATCCAGATAGCTTCCTTGCAAGCTTGTGTTGCTGCCATGTATTTTGCTTCTATTGTAGATAAAGCGACAACGGTCTGCAGTTTCATAACCCAGCTTACAGTTGCTCCCACAAGTGTAAACACATAGCCAGTAGTAGATTTTCTTTTATCAAGATCTCCTGCAAAATCTGAATCCACATAGCCCCTAACAGTAAACTCTGATCCTCCATAACACAATGCAACATCTGAGGTTCCTTTGATGTATCTCAAAATCCCTCACAGTTATCCAATGCTCTCCACCAGGATTCGCCATGTATCGACTGACTGCTCCCACTACTTGTGCAATGTCTGGTCTAGTACATATCATAGCGAATATCAAACTTCCCACCGCTAATGCATATGGTACTCGAGACATCTTCTTCCTCTCCGCTTCATTGCTAGGACACATACTTGAGGACAACTTGAAATTAACAGGAAGTGGGGTAGAAATTGACTTACAATCTTGCAAGTTGAAGTGCCACAAGATTTTCTTCAAGTAATTCTTCTGCAAAAGCCAAATATTCTTGTTATTTCTGTCTCAGTGAATTTACATCCCTAGAATCTTGTTTGCTGGTTCCAAATCCTTCATTTCAAACTCCCTAGTCAACTATGCCTTTAATTCTTGGATTCAATTTTTGTTGGGACCTGCTACCAACATGTCATCCACGTACAACAACAAAATGATGAAATTATTATCTTCAAACCTCTTGTAATATGTACAGTGGTCTGAACTGAGTCTATTGTATCCAAGGCTCATGATGAAGGAATCAAATCTCTTATACCAACACATCGGCGCCTGTTTGAAACCGTATAGAGATTTGTTCAACCTACAAACCAAGTTCTCCTTTCTCTTTTTAGTAAAACCTTCTGGTTGGATCATATAAATTTCTTCTTCAAGTTCTCCATAAAGAAATGCAGTTTTCACATCTAACTACTCAAGATGTAAGTCAAATGAGCACACATCGCCAAGACTACTCTAACTGTTGTAAGTCGAACCACCGGAGAAAATATCTCGTTGAAGTCAATACCTTCTTTCTAAACATATCCTTTCACCACCAATCTTGCACGATACCGCTCCACTTGATCATTGCCATCACGTTTGATCTTGTATATCCATTTGTTTCCAATGGCTATTTGTTTCCAATGGCTTTTCTTCCGTGTGGTAGTGATACAAGTTCCCATGTCTTGTTCTTGTGTAGAGCTTCAATTTCTTCCTGCATTGCTGTCATCCACAAAACAACATCTGAGCTGTTTAAAGCTTCATGGAAAGTTGATGGCCCTCTATCCTCTATTAGAAGACAGTATGTAACATTGATCTCTGTGACATACTCCGAGTGCCACGATGGCGGTAGTCTCTCATGAGTTGATCTTCATCTTTCCTTTGCAGTTGATCTTCTATAAAGATAACATCTCTGTTGATAATGATCTTGTGGGCAGTGGGGTCCCACAGACAATACTCCTTTACTCCATTAGCATACCCCAAGAAGATGCATCTTCTAGATTTTGCATCCAGCTTTGTTCTTTCTTGGGAATTGTACATCACGTACACATGACATCCAAATGCATGTAGGTAGGAATAATCAGTTGGCTTTCCAGTCCACATCTCCTCGTTGTCTTCAGCCTAATAGTTGTAGATGGTGATCGATTTACTATATAACAGGTAGTTTTGGCTGCTTCTGCCCAGAATGAATTGGGTAGACCAGCAGTCCTCAACATAGCTCTTATCCGTTCTGTAAGAGTTCCATTCATCTGCTCTGCCACTCCATTTTGTTGAAGAGTGTATGCCACCGTGAACTGCCTCTGAATACCTTTTTCCTTACAGAAAGTAAGAAACTCACCGTCTGTATACTCTCCACCATTATTTATCCTCAAGCACTTGATCGTTTTACCATATTCAAGTTCCACCCGCTCTTTGTATTCTTTAAACACTGAAAATACATCTGATTTTTTCTTAATTAGATACACCCAACATCTTCTGGAATAATCATCAATGAAAGTCACCATGTACTTTGCACCTCCCATGGATATATCCGGTGATTCCCAAACATCAGAATGAATCAAGTCTAGAATGCATTTACTTCTAGCAATAGATCTACTGAATTTTAATCTATGTTGCTTACTTGTAACACAATGCTGGCAAAATGGTAAACTTACCGATTTGAGCCTCGGAAGCAATTTTCGTTCAGAAAGAATCTTCAAACCTTGTTCTGACATGTGGCCAAGTTTGAAATGCCACATTATTGTTGACTCTTCTCCATTTGATGCAACACACGCATCAGCCTCATGTAGTGTTTCTCCTTTAAGCATAGATAGATTAGCACCGATCTTTTCCGCCTTCATCAATACAAGCGCTCCTTTAACAATCTTCATAATTTCATTCTCCACATGAGTTTTATACCCATGACTATCCATTTGTCCCAAAGACAATAGATTTTTCTTCAGGCCGTTGACATGTCGTACCTTCCCAATTGTGCGAATTATACCATCAAACATTTTTATTTTGATAGTACTAATACCAGCGATCTCCAGGGCATGATCATTACCTATATATATAGATCCTCCTGAGATAGGTTCATATGTGTGGAACCATTCTCTCCTAGAGGTCATGTGCCAGGTAGCTCCTGAGTCTATAAGGCAAACATCAAATAGTCATTTTCTGCCTTCTGAAACAGTTGTTGCCTCGCTGTAGAGAATTTCGCCATCATCTGAGGTACTTGCTACACACCCCTGAGCATTTGATGACTCAGATTCTTTGCCCTATTTTCTCTTCTGGTTACTCCAACACTCTTTCTTGACGTGCTCTTTCTTGCCACAGTTATAACATTTAACATTCTTTTTACTTCTGGATTTTGATCTATCATGATTGTGACTCCTACTGGGGTTACGTTCCGTTGATCTCCCTCTCGTCACCGATAGCGCCTCCGCTTGTTGTGAACTTGCTTGTCTGTTTTCTTTATTTTTCTGCATGCTCTCCTCATTTAATATGGAGGCTGCAACATCGTCGAAAATTAGATTGTCCACTAGATTGTTGTTTGTTAGGTTGATGATGAGTTGATCATACGAATCTGGTAGACTTTGAAGTAGAAGCTCTGAACGTTCATTTTCTTCTATATTATGACCCAACATTGTGAGTTGTAAAAATAGAGTCTTCAAGGTGTTGATTTGTTCGGTCACCATTGTAGATTCCGCCATTTAAAGAGTATAGAGTTTTCACTTCAAGAAGATTTTGTTGTGTAGTGACTTGGCCTCGTACAATTTTGTGAAAGTATCTCATATTTCCTTCGCTGTATTTTTCTCTGCAACACTGGATAATACTCCTTCCGCAAGTATCAAGTGTAGATCAGAAATGGCATTGCCATCGATCTCGTTCCACTTGTCATCAGTTATCTCCATGGGCCTTTCTCCAACTCTTACCAAGCAATTATTTTTCCTTAATACAACTTTTATCTTCATTTTCTACAACAAAAAAATATTCCCATTGAACTTCTCAATTTCATATTTTGCCGCCATTTTGTTGATAAATCTCACACACAAACTAGTGTACCACCTTGAATAGTTGTGAGTATGTGTGAGAATACACACTAGGAAAGTTCCCAGGAAAGACTAGAGGGGTCACAATGGTCTCATTTAAAACCCAGACTCCTTAAGCTCTTATCGACTTTATGACAGAACTTTCCTAGACATGTACAAAACAACACAACTGCTTTACTCACACTTCTATTCCTTGCTTTGCACTGCAAAATTCTTGGATCGCTTCCACCGTTTCACATGAATAGTACCGTATACATTAACAATGTCGTATACATGAATAGTATTATATACGGGAACAATGCTCCTTACATAAACAGTACCTGACTCCAAAAATACAACCAACAGCTCTGATACCACTGTTAGGAAATTGATGGGTGAAGCAGACACGCAGTTAAAATAAAATTAGAAGAAAATAAAGAACAAGCATAATAGAGGACACCAGAAATTACGTGGTTCGGCTTTTAGCCTACGTCCACGGGCGAAAACAGAAGGAAAATATTTCATTAGTGATATGAGGATTGCAAGTATTATAATATTTTGGCTCACTTCCCAAAACTCCAATACACCCAATCTTTCACTCATTAGATTCACAAGAGCTTTATAATTTTAAGCTCTGAAAATTATTCAAGTTCTCTATTTTTATCTCACAAATTGAATGCAAAAATGAGGGTGGGAAGCCCTCTTTATATAGCCAAAATTTTGGCTCCTTTTTGTTTTCAAACATCCGGTGCCAACCATTTTGCTTCTTCAAACCTTTTAGATGCAGCTTCTAGATGCTGGAGCCAAATCTTTTGACATTAATGTCTAAGAGTGCTTTTTATTAATATATGTCATGTATTAAGGAAGTATATCTACAACGCCAATGTATCCCATCCAAATAGCCATATTATAAACGTATACAAAAATGAATCAATGATTAATGGATGTCTATTTTATATGTGTGTGTATATATAGTATGAATTATTTTAAACCTTTTGATAGCCTCTATAAAGAGTCTGAGCTTTTTAGAAACGTATCAGCTATGATCGATGTAATGCATGATATTTTGGTCATTAATCTCTGCCAAAAGCGTATCTTCGATCAAAATACTCCATCATCCTAAAACATCTCTTACATAAGGCAGCTTTGTTGTGAATCCTAAATCTTGTTGAAAATTGATTAAAAAAAAGAGTTGAAAAGTCAAATCTCCAAGTGGGAGAATGAATAAAAGAAAAGCCCCAAAATGAACAGTAGCCGCAAGATAAATAATAGTCGCAAAATGAACAATAGCCGAAAAATGAACAGTAACTGCAAGATGAGCAGTAGTCACTGGTGGCTATAAATAGAGGAGTGCTCCTCCTTATTGTTTGTATCCCAAATCCCAGAGAAGGAATCCAAGTTTTGGTGAGAAATTGAGAGAGAGAAATGTTCTTAAGCATGTAGTTATATTGAAGGAGAAGTTGGTTCCTCAATATGGGTATTACGGGTTTGCTTTGTTAAGGGATATTTTTCGGGATTATGTATTTGGGGCTTGGGTGAGAGAAATTTTATTTCTAAAAGTGGTTGTAATAATTTCCCACATAGTGAATATTTTTCTCTGGTTGTCTTGTGACAACGGCCGTGATTTTTCTCCAGATTTGGAGTTTTCCACGTAAATCTTGTGTTGTGTGATTGGTGTATTCTCCATTTAATTTTTCTTAGTAATTTGTTGCTTGATAAATTGCTTGGAGAGATCTTGGGAGGAAGCTCAATTTCCTAACAGTGGTATCAGAACCAACGGTTTGTACTTGGGGTATACAATACTGTTTATGTAAAGCAAATATGTCAGCAGCTGGTATTTTTCAAACTTGGTTAGAGTTTGATGTTGTTGAAAAATTAATGGGAGAATGATTTTATTTGCTTGTGGAGAATTCAAGTCAAAGGTGTATCCAATCTAGTATGCACAAAGATTTGAAGTCTGGACAATTTTGGCACCTCAAGAAAATTGTCAAGAAGGCGGAGTGGCTTGGCAAATTACTCCAGAATCAGTAAAGGAGATATTGATATTCTCGCAGATGATGAGTTTCCTTTTGAAAGGAGACTGTGTTAGTTCTTTTGGCATGTAGATCTCTAAGTTGCCATGAAAGAGAACATGCTATGATCAGCGGGGTCCACAAGTTTGCACGCGGGCATTGGCTTGGTATAAATGCAAGGTGTGTGGTGAAAAAGTTATGTCATGGCTGAAGAATTCTCAGGGAAACCAGGCATGAGAATTGCACCATAAATTTCAGTAGGATATTTTGACATGTACCGAGAAAAATCTTAGAATGGTTGATTATAAGTGGTATACTCTTTTATGGTGGAGTATGATAATTCTCTATGTTGAGAATTATGACTGTTGGTGAAGACAGTGTTTTGTAGTAGTGGCTATGAATTTTTTTCTTTTTTAATCAAGGTGGAGATTGTTGAAAATTGATTAAAAAAATAGAGTTGAAAAATCAAATCTCCAAGTGGGAGAATGAAGAAAAGAAAAGCCGCAAAATGAACAGTAGCCGCAAAATGAACAGTAACCGCAAGATGAACAGTAGTCACTGGTGGCTATAAATAGAGGAGTGCTCCTCCTTATTGTTTGTATCCCAAATCCCAGAGAAGGAATCCAAGTTTTGGTGAGAAATTGAGAGAGAGAAATGTTCTTAAGCATGTAGTTATATTGAAGGAGAAGTTGGCTCCTCAATATGGGTATTACGGGTTTGCTTTGTTAAGGGATATTTTTCGGGATTATGTATTTGGGGCTTGGGTGAGAGAAAATTTATTTCTAAAGGTGGTTGTAATAATTTTTTACATAGTGAATATTTTTCTCTGGTTGTCTTGTGACAACGGCCGTGGTTTTTCTCCGGATTTAGAGTTTTCCACGTAAATCTTGTGTTGTGTGATTGGTGTATTCTCCATTTAATTTTTCTTATTAATTTGTTGCTTGATAAATTGCTTGGAGAGATCTTGGGAGGAAGCTCAATTTCCTAACAAATCTCTCCATCACCTTAAATTCAATTTCAAATCAAAAGCACATCAATAGCTATATCCCTATCCATAATTTAACAAAGATACAAAAAGTATGAAGTTACCTTGTCACGTCACTTTGTTCCCTCTGGTGTGCTGCGTGTACTATGTTGAAGTCTAACCTTGCAACTTGAACAAAGTTTTATTATGCAAATCATCTCTTGTATAGATAGACAAGAAATACTTTGCCTTTAATCTTGGTAGGGGTTTACCGAGCGGATCGAAAAGAGCATGATTTATTTGTTCAGCAAGGTTATGGCTAACATGATACCATTGACTTAGGATGAGTGGTGGTGAAAACAATGGCTTCATCTAGAATATCTTCTCTGTGAATGGCTAGGTATGCAGCCTCAAACAAATTCAGCATGCCTTGAACATCGTTCATCAATGATGCCTTGAATCTACCTTCATCAGCATCATCTTTCGACTTCTCAAACACATGTGATCATATACAAAAACATGTCAAATATATAGTTATATTTATTTTAAAAGATTTAAACAATAGTGAAATTATTATCCTGCGTGACAAGGACTAGTCAAAAGAACTGAGAAGGTTTTTGGCAACTTTCAGCTCTTAAGCTGGCTATTTTATTATGAGTGAGGCCTTGAACATTGATATTAATTGCAATTAGCGCAGACACATATATAGATAGCTTAAGAAAATATTTTATAAAATACCACATGAAATCTTAATTTTTGCTGCCTAAGCAGTAAAAAATAAAGAGAAACTATGTAGAGATCAGCTACATCACTGACAAACTCGACGTGATGTATTTGCTCTAATGCATCTTCAATCTCTTTTTCGAAGTGGTAAGCCACACCTAACCTTTGGACAGCACCAATCAAGTGCAATTTCTGGGCAGGACGTTATCATTCTCCTTTAACTCTTGTTTCTAATATATATATACATTAGACATCCCTGACTTTAATATATATATATATATTAAAAAAATTATATTTCAACACACTACAAGACAAAATATAGTATAATAGAATCTGTCTTTATTTTATCTTTTATCTTATATATATATATATATATATATATATATATATATAATCATATGTATTTATAATCATTTTCTCATGCCGACATTAAAATACAAATTTTGTGCAGATTGTTTGTTACGCTGTACGATATTAACATGTTTTTTAATTAACTATAACATCATATAGCGTAATAGTGAATATGTATGAAATTTGTATTTTTATTATCCGCACTTGAGAATTATTATTATTATTATTGTCATTATCAATATATATATGTGTGTGTGTGAGCACGCGCGTGTATTGAAAAGAGTTAGCTTTTAATCTAGGAATTCCCATCTTTTTCAAAATTTGGGATGATTTTTTCTTTTTTCTTTTTAATAAACCTTGCCGAAGCAAGGAAAATATTATTAAATAAAAATTACAAGAGATTACAACTCACGGGATGCAAAGAACTCCAGACATTCCAACAAAAAGTATAAAAAAATAAAATCAACAAAAGATCAATATGTGGAGGAAGAAAATTTTCTGGAAATTCACTACATGGAAGATGGAAGCATCGAGCCGCGTTAGGGAAAGTCGTCTCATCTCATCGTCTTGATTCAGCCACATTAAGTTTAATACCCATGATTGTTCCTTTTAATGACGTTGGTTTTCAATAATTACTTAATTTTAGTCTTTTGTGCCTCTGATGAAATAGACCTTTGGTATATAATTTGTTTATGTTTCCTTTCTTTGATGACTATAAATGTTTAGATTATTCGAACGACTTTTGTTAATTTATGGTGTTTTTTTTCGAATACTTGTTTTCCTTCTATATAGATATATTGCGTTATTGTTATGCTTTTGACATTTTTAATAACTTGATTTGCACTCTCATGGCTGAAATCATTTGATTGTACAAGGTTTATTTTCTTTATTTGTTCTTTCCTCTTATAAGGTTTCCCTTTCATCATCTAATGTAATTCTTGTTCTAAAATTGAGTTTTTCGTTTCATCATCTTAAGCTATGTGGGTTGAAGTTATCATTACTTGGTCCTAGGCGTAGTGTAGCGAACAATTTATCGACTTTACACATGCTGTAACTTGAGTAGAAATAAGAATAGGGGACAAAAGGTAATACTAGGTGAGATTTCTCATCTCCATCTGACGATTTTCTAAATAAATCATGTAATTTATTTTGTTCAACCAAATTCATTATTTATTGATTGATGCATAAACAAATCGTCATAAATCTGCAAGAATAAAGAATAAGTTCCCTTCAATCTCCAAAAGTCAGGAACTAACACGAGCAAATCGCAACGAACAGGAATTGATTGCTAGGAACTGGAACCTTCACAAGCAAATCTTCTTCATGAACGGATCATCACGAGTTTATGTCACTGATGATCGGAGGACAATCACGTATTTGGAAATCCATTTCCCCTCAATTCACGAAGAAAGAACCCACTGCCTTTTTCTCTTTTCTCTCACTCTCTTTTGATATTGCTCTAATTCTTATGGTTATTATTGTATGTGCTATCGCTCACCCATGTAGTGATTATATAGTACAATAAGTGTAGTTTAATTCAAATCAACTTCCTAGAATTATTTGATAAGCTACATCTTATGTGATTAGAATTAAGATAAAATACTAATTTTATCTTATAAGAATCCTAGAAAACTCTAAGTTTATCTTATCACTTACGTTAAATTAATACATATCATCATGGGCGCTAAATCTAACACCATCTAAAAACTTTAAAAAAATTATCATTTGTCAATTTTAATTTTTTACATGCCTCTTTTGAAATAATTTTCGAATATTATTTTTATTTATGCATATTTGTTTTTTTTTTATGATGATTTTATAGTTTAGGTTCTTGGAATAACTTTTGTTTATGGTTTGCTTTCATAAAATATAATTGCGTTGTTATCTGTGTTTAACACCTTTAAGTTATAAACTTGAGTTGCACTCTCCAGGCAAATATTATTAGATTGCAGTTCTTGTTCTAAATGAGCTTGTGTGTTGTTAAAAATAATAGTTATTATTTGTTTCTTTAAACCATACTGTTCTCAACTCAGATTTTCCTTGATTCCATCAGAGTCAAGAATTTAAAATTCTCTGGTGAAAGTAGACTCTCTAAACACGAGACTTTCGGGAAAAGAGCGACGACACTCCATGGTTCTATGAAATGATTACAGGCCCCTTATTTTGAAAAATGATTGCATAAACTCCTTCGTTTAGGGTAATTATGCACTTTAACTATAGTGACCCAACTGTATTTTATTTGAGCATAATTATTTGAAAAGGGTCTATGAGACTATTTATATAAGGCTAATGCTAAGTTACATGTATGTAACTTACAATCCTCTCACATGAATAGTAAATGGTGTGGGCCTATTCACTATTCATTTGAGAGGGTTGTAAGTTACATGCATGTAACTTTATATAAATAAAAGGATCTTGATGGTCATTTTGCCAACCGTTTGGACATGTCACTATCCTTGTCCCACCAGAAAAGTTAAATTCATTGTTACTTGTTTTGTCTTGATTTGGTTAGCCTCCAAAAAAAGAAAATAAAAAGGAAAAAAAAGGTTCACTTAAAAACTCTGCTGAGGTTACCTTTGATTCAAAGGAAAATAGCCATGGGATAGAAATAACTTTCTCAAAACACCTTTTAAAAAATTATGTGATACGATTGGATCAAATAAGCCCTAATCGAATATTCTAATTCTCGAAGAATTAGGCGCAAGGGGATTGATCAAGATAGATCTCTTATTCGTATTATAAAATAGTGGGATCGGATCTGTTCTCTCTCTCTTTCAAGTTTTCATTGGAAAATATTTATTTTAAAAATATGATTAAGTATGCATTATCAAAATTTATTTGAGTGCAACAAAAAAAAAATTAAATGGCCCCTGAGACGGTATTTGAGATTGAAGTGTCTTGCCTTTTAATTTATATTTGTTGTAGAATGAAAAATTAAGCCATCAATAATGAAACGGAACAAATATATATAGGGTACTATATCATGTAACCTTAGTAATTTATGCATATAATAATTATTATATGATAATAATAAGCTAGCTTAAAAGTGCTTTATTTTTTACAACATAACCAAGGCAGAAGCCCTAGCAAGAACGAGCTAGATCAACATATGCATAGGACTAATTAATTAAAGATTATCAGGTTCAGATTCAGATTCAGACTCAGTTTCAGATTCTGATTCATCATCAGGATCCGGTTCAGATTCAGATTCAGATTCAGGAGTGCTGGTGCAGTTATTGTACAGCTTACAGGTTGCATAATTGACTGTTGCATTAACTAGAGGAGCAGCGTGAGGACTCAACAAAGCGTTGCCAATCAAGCCAAGTCCTGCAGTAACAACCTTGCTTACGCCGCGCTCCCCCTGGTCGCGCACTTGGGGTTGCTTGAATATGTCTTCATCGTTGCTGTTGTGTTCTTGAGCATTCGATGCAAGAACCAAGAGAAAGAGATTCATGAGGACGTTGAACATTTTTGTAATCCTCACCATTTTAATTTGGTCTCTAAAGTCTCAAGTGTTTGATATTTTTCAATGAGAGACTCTTCAATTTTTTTGCAACGTGAACTAAGATCCCAAGGGCAACATCTAGACGGTACATCTTATATAGTATAAGATTTTCTTGTTTAAGAATGTCCCAATAGATTTTTGTTAAGATGGGATAAGTATTTTATGAGGCAAATTAGGTTATGGTAACAAAAATAACTGATACAAGAACCTAATTTTCTGTTAAATTACAAAAAATTATCATTTAACTTCTCATGTTTTATTTTGGATTCCCAACGTGTATATGTACCTGTTGTATTTCAATTTCTTAAACAATTTGAAAATTGTAATTTGTAATTAAGAAAGTGTAATTGACATAATTTGTAAAAATATATTGAAAATGTAGATTTTCTTTTTCAAAAAAAAATCTCACTAAAATGGTGGGGTTAGGTCGGACCCCTACCCATAATATAAATCATTATTCTTAAATTGTGGATTTCCTCAACACGATGTATTGGGAATTGTGCTTACAACAAGGCTTGGAGGGGCTCTAGTTCCCTGGACAACAAAAATTTTGTTTCATATCGTGTAAGTACTAAGTAGATGCGAAATTTAATCTAGTACATCACTGAGTCAAAGAGCTGAACATGTTCCAATGTTTGACAAGATGTTTCATTTCCATTACCTTATTCCATCAAAGACAGTCTTAAATGGTGCTGACACCACCGCAACAACACGCACATATATCACCATCCTACACCATATTATCATGTATTTACATATGTCAAAACGCAATTACAATGATTTTGAATTCAGTGATAAGTGCAAACATTATGAAACGCAATTAACAGATGGTGATATTGTCAAGAATTGGATCCTAATAACAAAAATCAAATTCACCCCAAGAGATTAATCCTGACTCAAGAATCCAAGAACAATTAACACACACCACACAAGTATCTTACGCAAGAATCAAAACTTAAAAGAAACAAAACGACACCAAATATAAGTGGTTCAGCACCAAGAAGTGGTGCCTACATCCACTGGGAAGACAAGCAATAGATTTCACTATACTGAGAACGAAACAGTACAAGAATAGATGATGATTACGGAGAACAAGATCTATTAACCCCTTTCTCTCTCTATCTTCTCTCTACTCTCATTGTTTCCCAATGATGAAGATGATTCCAGAGCCTACACCTTTTAACCTCTGTTTTCTGGGTTTGTTAAGCTAACAACTCTTCCCACCAAAACCAACCGAGACGCTCCTCTCTCACATGCTTGTCACAAGCTGACATAAGTGAGCTCAAAACGGCATTCATAAACGTCGTTCTGAACTAATGAGATTCGGCTTCAATACACGTGCAGACCACGTGTATTACTTTTTGTTTTGAGTGACGCATGAGGCTATGTCAGTTTGGCTCAGAAAAATCCCTCAAGCGACAAGTCACATGAGCTTGTAACCTCTGGACGACTTGTTACACTTGAGTTTTGAGTTCATTCTTTATCAGATATAATGATTTAATGGTGTAATGAATAAGAGTGAAAGTAGGGATGGCAAAAATATCCG
The DNA here is from genome assembly GCA_029618585.1 of Citrus australasica. NCBI lineage: Eukaryota > Viridiplantae > Streptophyta > Magnoliopsida > Sapindales > Rutaceae > Citrus > Citrus australasica. Next base: position 1,688,429 of record JARCIV010000006.1, read on the forward strand.
AGTCCGGCCTGGATCCATAAAGATATGGAAGATCTGGATCCGAAAAAATCCAAATCCGGAGTTCAAAAATATAATCCATGCTTATTTAAATCCGGATCCGGATGCAAGTGCATCCGGAAAATCGGATATCCGAATCCGGATTAATTTTAATTATAATATTAATTTAATCTAATTTGTATTGAAAAAAAAAAAAAAAAGAGAACAAACCCAGTAACCCTAAGTTGAAAAGCGCAGATAACAACAGCATAACTCACCAAACCGTTCACGCCTCACACCTCCACCACTCGCAAGCGGTTGAAATCGGAAACCACCCTAAATCCCTAACCGTTGAACGTCGTTCGGCTTGCAGTCGCCATCTTCGAACGCCAAATGCCTCGCCTGAGCTGAGCACTCGTTGTTGTCGTCGAAGGTCGAACGCCGACTACCCTGCCTCGCCTCGTTCAGCACACTTTGCCGTCATCAAACGTCGACAACCCGCTGCATCTTGGCTCGCATGAAACACACCGCGCTTGGCTGCCTTGTCCATTCTTTCCACTGATCCACTGTTGGTCGCTGTTAACACAAAAGGTGAGCACGAATTTCCAGCAAATCAATTTCTGATTTTAAGTGAATTAATACGTATAAGGATAAATGCATAAATGTAGTTTCTGATTTGTAGTATTTTTATTTCATGGATTTTAATGGTTGTATACTTTAATTTAGTTATTTTTTATGTTTGATTTATATTGTGACATTTTTATTTGTGGATTTTATGATGATGTTGTATTTTTTCATGTTAAATTGCTAATTGTTGGGTTATAATTGAATTTCATTTGATATTAATGGCTAAATTGTTGAATTTTTAAATAATATTTTAAATTATTTTATTTTAATTTTGTGGATTCGAATATCTGTAATATTCGTCTCATCTGTCGCGGATATTACCCACATTCGGATCTGTAAAAAAATTTATGGATTCGGATGCGGATCCCGATATAGAATTGTAAGTCTGGATTCAGATCTGGATGCACCTACATCCGGATCCGGATCCAAATTTTACCAACCCTAAATGAAAGTTTATTTGATCTTATTTATTGGTGGTTCATTGTTATTTTCTTTAATATATATTAAGTAATTTTTCTTCAAAACGGAGGTTGGACAACACACAAGTGAATTAAGCAGATAACGACAGATCAATAAAAATGTTGAGTTGTCCTTGTGTGTTCTTGAGCATTAAAATAAAAATTCTGGGTTAAATTAAAGAAGTAAAAGACACGAAAGTTGAAAGCTAAAATATTTTCTTTTTAACAGCTGAGAGATTTTGAAGAGTTCTGAAACACGAGGGACAAATAATATATTAGAAGTAATTCTGCTTAATTAAAAGTAATAAAAACCAGTTACTTCCCTTCCATTACTTCCTACCAGCCATATATTTCCACAAAAGAATTTGAATGGATGATCCAAAGCTGCTATGAGGAATGATTCAAACTTATCACTTTGATCTAATACAGGAAATCTTAAAGATATATGCATTAATGAATTGCCAAGTACATTAAATTTAATGTTAGGCTCACCATTTTTACCTGTTGGTTGACATTATAGCAATTAAAATAACTGACAATTGAAATTGTATTTTCTTAAAATCTACGGAAAATAATCAAAATCCTCCTAATATTTGTAATAATTAATTATCTATTACCACCCTGTCTTTTATTCATAAAATCCATCTTTTTAGTACTCTTATATCTTCAGCTCTTTATTAAAATTAAGCTTTTAACACTGTCGAGACAACACTGACATCTTGTTTAAAAATGATTTTTTTTCATCTAGCAAATGCTTAAAAATCAGAAAAATATTATTGTCATAGTTAACTTAGTGTTAAAAACCAAATAAAACTTTATAGTTGGAACAAGTTATCTCTAAATCCTAATAAAATAAGTTGAAGCAAGCTAATAGGAAGAAAAATCAACGGATAGAAACTGTCCTCACTAGAGGAGGAGATATTAATCCATGGCTTACTGGTTCAATTTTAATGTTTGTATATGTTTTGATAATTGGCATTCACTGTCTTTTCTTTTCTGATTTTGTAGCATGGTTTTTTTAAGAGAAAAAATTCATTAAATCCCACAATTATGAGTCTCTTTCTTTTTAGTTAATAAAAATTCCCTCTCACCATCGAGGTTCACTTATAAAATTAAAAGAAGTTAAGTGATGCCTTTTACAAAGTCCCGTTTTTAATTCATTTTCTGTAAACAGCGGACTTAGTTACCAAAAACCATAAATTTTTAAAGGTACTTTTGGTAACTTCTTCGTTCTCTGTTCTCTGTTTCTGAAAAATCGTGCATATGCACTCACATCATCTTAAATCTTATATAATCTTGAGTAATGATACAACCACAAATAATTATACAAATATTTTTCTGTAAATTGTGTTGGTAGCTTATGTGGCATGAAGGAATCGGTTAAATTTTTACAACTACATCATAACTGTCAGGGTATTTCTCATAATAAATTATTTCAGAAAAGCAACTACCAACACTAAACACAAATTGATCACATTCAGCTCAAACAATTTATGATATATAGAGGTGTCTTACTTATCCGAATAATTAACAAGCTTGGAAATCCTATATTTTGAACCAGATACGACAAACCTATGATTATGCAAGAATGTTTAGTCATGGAAGATACCATAACCATCCATTGTGGCACCAGTGGCAGCGGTGACACCAAGTCCGCCGGCAGTAAATGCAACCGGCAGAAACTTGCCGACACCCCGCATGCTCTTCCCCCCCTTTTGTGTCATCTCCATCTCTGTCATTCATTACCTACTGTTCTTGGCCATTTGATGTAAGAATCAAGAGAAGAAGAAGAGTCACGAGACCCATATAACCAAATTAACTCTCTACATTCTCAACTGTTTGATATTTTTCTCCTCTCAACTTCTATTCGCTGTGATATTGTGAGGGTGGAGATTGCAGGGTTAAGCAATCAATATCCCCACCATTCTATAGCATCAAGTTTTCTTGTTTAATGAAGTTTGTGTAGATTTATACGTACCATTGGACAAGTCATTTTTAATGAAAGTAAGGAACCATGCTTTAAAGGTTAAAGCATACAAAGCATATGGATTGTATGCTTATTGCTTGGGAAAATAATAGAGTTAGGTTCACTTATAATAAAGATATTAGATTAGGGTGAGATACATGTGCATGGCTTTGTAAAGTAAATAAAAATACTTAATAAACTAGATTGATTAAAGATTATTTTGATATGGTGATTAAAGATTATTTTGGTTTGGAATAAAAACTAGTTAAAAAAAAGGAGCTCTAGTTGGGTGTCTGAATAGTCAAAATTAAAGCGACTAAAATTTTGATTTTATTTATTCGGACACATTTTACAATCATTATAGCAATATTATTTTTGTATTAACTAGTTCGTGTGAAGATTAAAAGTTAATTTTTAAATTTACTAATTATGCATATAACAAAGAATGTTTAGCGGATATTTTAGGGCGCAAAATAATCCTACCCATCTTTCTTAACAGAAGAATGTGATTTTGGTAGGCTTATGAGGGGAAAATCATTAATGTCGACGAACTAGCAGCATGGATTTTGATCTTGCATTTGATGAAACAGCCAAGAGAAAGAGAGTCATGAAAATTAGAAACACTTTGTAACACTTAGAAACACCTTTGTAATACGCTCCATTTTCGTGGCAGACACTCACGTATTGTTTGATATTTTTCTGTCAAATCGATGTTATTGAAAAGTTCTCACGATTTAGCAGCACCCACTATTATCTTTATGAAAATATTTGTGCTTTTTTATGAGCTTTACACCTTGTAGTACGTAAACATGTTAGCATACTTAAATATGATTTTCAAATACAAACATAACATGCCCATAAAAATTAAGAGCGGAAGTTTAGAATCGAACCTCTAGCAATTGATGTGTTCTATGCAACTGTTTGCTTCTGATTTTGATACTTCTGAAACCTCTATAATCAATAGTGATGGTATAGTATATATTTTCTTTGATTACAAGTCCTAGGGACCAAAACAATTGTTAACCATTTCCTTATATTTCATCTTCGATCAAAGATGGAATTATGGTAGTTATAATTAATAATCATAGCATCTGACAGCTAGCACTTGTTTCTCTAAATGTGGCAAAATGAAACTTAATAAAATGTTGGTCCACATACTGTAAACTTCTTTTAGAAGACACCTCAACAGTCAGGTGTCCAACAATCTCCCACTTGGTCCAAACATTTTATTTGATTTGATATTTACATATTTCAATTCTTTAGACTTGAGAAATATAATATATGAATCATAGCGATAGGTCCTCTAAGAACGACTATTATCTTCCATATATTACAATGCATCATTTTCTTAAATCCAGCCACGTATGATAACTTAACTTAATGAATAAACCCCCTGTTTATTCTTGGTCCAATAAAAATTGAGATTTTCTCAATATGAATGAATGTGCACATAAAGACAAGAAAACATCACAATAAACAAAAACAAGAGTCTCATTTATATTATATTGCATATATAATGAAAATTACATGATGGAACCAAGTCTCATTCGGTCTACATGATCCTTAAACTTATGTGGTGGCATGCCTTTTGTTAAAGGATCATCAATCATCAATTCAGTATTAACGTGTTCAATGACCACTTTCTTTTCTTTAACACATTCCCTTATGGCTAAATATTTAATGTCGATGTGTTTACTTCGACTTCCGTTTTTGTTATTTTTAGCCATGAAAACTGCAGCTGAATTTCACAATAGATTCTCAATGGCCTTGAGATTGAATCCACAATTCTAAGCCCAGATATGAACTCTTCAACCATACACCATGCGAGGTAGCCTCAAAACAAGAAACGAACTCAGCCTCCATAGTGGAAGTAGCAGTCAAAGTCTGCTTTGTACTTCTCCAAGATATAACTCCACTGGCGAGCATAAAAATATATCCTGATGTTGATTTTCGTGAATCAACACAACCAGCAAAGTCTGAATCAAAGTAGCTAATTACCTTCAGATTATCAGTTCGTCTGCACGTACGCATGTAATCCTTAGTTCCTTGAAGGTACCTCATTACTTTCTTTGTAGCTTTCTAGTGGTCTAAACCTGGATTACTCTAATATCTTCCCAAGATTCCAACAGAAAATGCAATGTCAGGTCTTGTATAGACTTGAGCATACATCAAGCTTCCAACAGCAGATGCGTATGGAATATTTTTCATTCGTTCCCTTGGGCATTGGTTCAAATTGAACTTGTCACCCTTCACAATGGGAGCTATACTAGGTGAACAATTTTTCATTTGAAATCTCTCCAAGACCTTGTTGATATAAGTTTCTTGAGACAGGCCCAAAACTCCTAAAATCAGTCTCTATGGATCTTAAAGCCTATGACATAAGATGCATCACCCATATCCTTTATATCAAAATTCTTAGAGAGAAATTATTTTATTTCACAAAGCAACCCTTTATTATTGGATGCAAGTAGAATATCATCCACATATAGGATAAGAAAACAAATTTTACTCACACTGATCTTCTAGTATATACATTGATCCATAAGGCTCTCTACAAATCCAAATGAAGAGATAACATCATGGAATTTTAAATACCACTGATGGGAAGCTTATTTCAATCCATATATAGATTTCTTAAGCCTGCATACCAAATGCTCATCATTTCTAGAGGTGAATCCTTCTAGTTGTTTCATATAAATCTCTTCCTCTAGATCTCCATTGAGGAATGCTATTTTCACATCCATTTGATGCAGTTCTAAATCAAAATTAGCAACTAATGCCATAATGATACGAAAAGAATCTTTCTTCGATACAGGAGAAAAAGTCTCCTTGTAATTGATTCCTTCTATCTGAGTGAATCATTTAGCAACGAGTCTTGCTTTATATCTTTCAATGTTGCCCAATGAGCTTTTCTTTGTCTTAAAGACCCATTTACATCATATGGCTTTTACACCATTAGGCAACTCAACAATATCCCAGACTCTGTTCAATGACATAGAATCCATCTCTTCCTTCATAACATTATACCATAAATATGATTCTTTGGAATTCAAGGCCTGTGAAAAAGATTTATGATCATTTTCAGCTCCAATATTATAATCATACTCTAGCATATACACTATATAGTCACTAGAAATTGTTGGTCTCTTTATTCTAGTAGATCTTCTTAATGTTGAACCCACATTCTCTTGAGGAGCATCTTCAACTGGTTGCTTTAGGGTTTCGAGTAATTCCTGAACAGCCCGATCTACTGGATTGTTATTAGCAACTTGTGGAACTTTAACAATTAGTTGCCCAACACTTGTTTGATCCTGGGGAGTGTTGTGAATGACAATCAGTCTATCACTTGAGGTGGAAGGTTGAACATCTAAATAATCTTTCTCATAAATAATTTTCTAGGATCGATCACTCCCACTGATCAAGTCATTTTCAAGAAATTTTGCATTTCTCGATTCCACAATTCTAGTACTATGAGATGGACAGTAAAATTTGTACCCTTTAGATCTTTCAGCATATCCAACAAAATACCCACTAATGGTCCTTGGGTCCAGCTTCTTTTCTTGTGGATTGTAGATTCTCACTTCAGACGGGCATCCCCAAACACGTATATGTCGCAAACTCGGTTTCCAACCTTTCCATAATTCAAATGGCGTTTTAAAAATTGCCTTGGTTGGAACTCGGTTTAATATATACACAACCGTTTTTAAAGCTTTAGTCCATAAGGGTTTAGAAAGCTTAGAGCTACTAAGCATACTGCACACCATGTCTAGCAAAGTTCGGTTTCTTCTTTCTGCTACACCATTCTGGTCTAGAGAACCAGGCATAGTGTATTGGGCAACTATTCCATGCTATTGAAGAAACTTTGCAAATGGACCAGCGCTTGCCCATCCTCAATGTATCTACAATAATATTCCCCACCTCTATCTGTTCTCATAATCTTAATTTGCTTTCCACATTATTTCTTTACTTCTGCTTTAAATACCTTAAAACCATCTAATGCTTCACTTTTATTATTAAGTAAGTAAAGATACATATATTCTGAGTAATCATCTATAAAAGAGATGAAGTAATTTTGACCATATGAGTCCATGTCTAGACTACAAATATCTGATTGTATGATTTCTAATATTTTTAAACTCCTCTGAGCACCTTTATTTCTCTTGTTGGTCTGCTTTCCCTTTATGCAGTCCACACAAGTATCAAAATTAGTAAAATCTAAAGTATTAAGTACTCCATCATTTACTAATCTTTTAATTCTTTCTATGGAGATATGACCGAGTCTCTGATGCCACAAAATAGAGGAATTTCCATTTATAACACATCTTTGAATACTAGCATGAACATGCATTGAAGTATAAGAAGTATTGTTTTGCAAATTAATATGAAAAAGACCATCAAACAATGTCCCATTCCCAACAAGTTCAAATTTACAATATACATTACAAAACTTATCTGAAATGTTAAAGGAAAAATCGAGTGGTACAAGTCTTGAACCTAAAACCAAGTTTCTAGAAAAACTTGGAACATAATATGTCTTTTCCAAAACTAAAACAAAACCACTGCTCAAAATCAAACTGCATGTTCCAATTGCCTCCACATGTGAACGCATCTTGTTTCCAAAAAAGATGCATTGCTCATTTCTCACTGGCTTCCTTAGGTTTTCCAAACCCTGCAAGGTATTTGTTACATGGATTGTAGAACCAGAGTCAATCCACCATGTGTTATGATTAACATCAACCATATTAGATTCATAGCAAACAAAAGAGATTGATTTACCTTTCTTCTCAAGCCATTTCTGAAATTTGGGGCAATCATTCTTCATGTGTCCTTTCTTTTTGCAGAAAAAACAATTGGATTATTTTTTAATTTCTTCCTAGGGAGGAATTTTACCTTTCTCTTTCTTTTTGGCTTCAAACTTGTTCTTTCCTTGTATTACAGTATATGCACCTTCATCAACTTCCATTATCATCCCCCTTTCCTCTTGAACACACATGGTCATTAGTTCATTAATTGACCATTTATCCTTATGTGTGTTATATAAAATTTTGAAGGGTTCATACTGCTGTGAAAGTGTATTCAGTATGTAATGCACAATAAAGGTTTCAGACATATCAATCTCAAGAAGTTTCAACTGAGCCGCAATGTCCCTAATTTGCATGATGTGTTCACGCACACCTCTAATACTGATGAGCTTCATAGATGAAAACTTCATTATTAGGGTGCTTGCAAGTGCCTTATCTGAAGTTACAAATTGCTCATCAATTGCCCTCAGTAATGCCTGGGCATCATTATGCTGATTGACCGAACCACGAATAGTAGTAGAGGTTTTGGTCTTTATGAACATCACACTGAGGCGATTAGATCGTTCCCATTTGTCATAAAGAGAAATATCGACTTTAGTGCTGTTATCATCAATAAGTGGTTCGTCTTTCCGAATAGCATAATCAATATCCATCCACCCTAAATTAAGAAGAATTCTCTCCTTCCAAACTTTATAATTATCACCATTTAACTCGGGAATATCATATTTGATTTTAGAAAAATTTGCAGGTTGTACAACTGCATTAAATTAAAATGCATGCTTTTATTATAAATTTAGGCCAATATAGAGATATGATGTTTTACCAATGTAAATCATGTTACCAAATATGAATCAAATGACATAAAATTTACTTGTGGGCTAAAGTTTTAATTCAAGTAGATTCACATATATCTTTATAATAAAACTATCAAACCATATTCCAATTCTTAATTTCTGTGGGTAAATTAATAAAATAGTTTGATATTTTATCCTAATTAAACATACAAATATAACATAAATTCTTGTGGGATAAAATACATTATATTAAATATGTTTAATCACAATTAATGCCATTATATTATATGTGATCTAAAATATTAAATATATAATTTTGCACAAATAAGGATGTTGTGGCTACTCCTTAATTGATTAAAATCATATTAGATCACTTGACATTCTTTTTTTTAACATCATAATTATTTATTCAAAATTGCATGCATCAGTAACTAAATCAAAATAATGCACACAAATTTTAATATGATATTATCACAGTGATCTTTACGTGTTAACAGAATTACCAGAAGTCAAATACAATAAAAACACCTTAAATTCATGCTCTGAAGACTTAAATTCACAAAGTTCAGTGGGCCCCAAATGACATGTCGTTTACCATTCACACACAAAGTTGACAGGTCGTACATAAATAAACCACAGTCATGTAACAAACGAATGACATGTCATTGCATGCAACATTCGGACGACAGGCCATCTAAATATTCTTTCATTAAATGACATGTCATTACATCATAACCTAGTGCCGTTTTTAGGCAACTGAGAATATGAGATGTCGTTTATTTTATTATTTTAAACAACATGCCATCCAAACTCGTCTTCAACCTCTCGCCCAGGTCTATGCTGCTTCATATTCAACTGAATGACCTGTTTTACAAACCCAACTATATTTATGATTTACCAACACCAAATTAAATATTTCAAACCATATAACTGTTAGGAATCCATTTCCTAATGATTTACAACCGTTATAATCACCATAACATGAAAAATGAATCCTTAAGATTATAAAAAGAAATTCGGGTATTTTGCTTATATCACAAAGAACAGAACACGTCAACACAGAGGCATAACACTACTCTAGTACCAACAGTTAGCATACTTAAGTATGATTTCCAAATACAAACATAACATGCCCATAAAAATTAAGAGCAGAAGTTTAGAATCGAACCTCTAGTCATTGATGTGTCCTATGCAACTATTTGCTTTTGATTTTGATACTTTTGAAGCCTCTATAATCAATAGTGATGGTTTAGTATATATTTTCTTTGATTACAAGCCCCAGGGACCAAAACAATTGTTAACAATTTCCTTATATTTCATCTTTTTATCGAAGATAAAATGATGGTAATTATAATTAGTTATCATACCATATGACAGCTAGCACTTATTTCTCTAGACGTGGCAAAATTAAACTAAATAAAATATTAGTTCATATACTGTAAACTTCTTTTAGAAGACACCCCAACAGATAGATGTCCAACAAAACATACTTTAAACAACATATATGCATATAGAATTTCCCAAGAGTATACAATAAATTCATAGCATATATAATTGTTGTGTATTTAGTGAAGCAAATCAAAGAGGTTAAAAGGACAGAGATGATGCGTGTTTGGTGGCTTATAATTTGAGCAAAACGACATGCTAGGTCTGCGTTTTAAAAAGTGTTATGGTCACTTGGTGAAACGACAGATAACCTTGCCGTTTTCTGTTTAGTAAAAGCATATGCAGTGCACGTGCAGTGAAAAGGTTGTCAGGAAACCGGTACTGCACAAGACCATCACGAGCGTTTCAGGAAATGCCTCTGGGTTTGTTCTAAGGCTGTTTTACACAGCTGATGAGTGTGTGAAATTTAGAGAGAACTAGAGCATTCTAGTGAGATAGTTAGCTTGAGATAAAGAAGCTTTCTTGTTCCTTGATACATGCTCTGTAATCTCTGTAAAAAGAAACCTGAAGAATCAATAAAGCTGATGAATTCGTTCCCCCGTGGATGCGTAAATTGAACGAACCACGTTAATAGCTGTGTTCTGCGATTCTTTGATTGTATTTCAGTTCTTTGTTCCTTTCTAAACTCAATCACCATCTTGTTCATTCGTATAGCATTTGTTAAGTAATTCAGATTATCTGTAAAAGGCATCTTGTAGTATCTGATCAAGCATCTTGGGGAGTGTTTGTGTAAAGCTTGGGGTTAATAACTTTCTGACACTTCAATAATCAATGGCAACATCTTATTTCTTTATTATTATTATTATTTTTTTTGTAATCAGACTTTGCATGAGTCATTAATTTATATCAGATTGACTTAATTGGCTCTTAGGGGGGCTCAGCCCGGTTACCATTTCGCAGTTGGTGGCGGCGGTGATCATAATTCATGAACGGTTTCTTGCTCACACCCCACATGCTCTTGAGCTTAATGGGTGTCATCTCGATCTCCACGCCATTCATTACCTGTTCTTGGCCATTTGAAGAGACAATCAAGAGAAGAAGAAGAGGAATCATGATGAGAATCATAAAAGACTTCCATAAATTTATTTTAGCACCAAATTAATTAGCTCTCTAAACTAAATATGAACTGTTTGATCTTTTCTTTTCTTTTTTTTTCCAAGTTGATTTTCTCTTTGTTGCAATGGGAGGCTGGAGTCTGAGAAGTAGGCAATCACATCCGCACCATTCTTATATAGTGTCGAATTTTCTTCTCTGAGAAAGTTTTTGTAGAATCATAAACTGACCCTTTACTGGACAAGTTATTTATTACGAAAATCTGGTATACTACTTTAAAAGTTAAAGCATATGGATAATTTTTATTCTCTCTTCATATGAATTTAGTAATTTCAAATACATTTTTCAAAAATAACAATTCTAGCTGGGTATCATTCCAGAAGTTTGTTAGTTAATTAACAACCAGTGACAGAACTAAGATTTTAGTTAAACAGAACCATAATGTAGAAGGATTTTGTTGTAGCTACTCTCATCTAGCTAAGTAGGACTTTCTCAATTTTTGATATTTCCTGCCTAATTATAGAAGTAATAAACATCATTTATTTTCTTTTACTCCCTTCCATTACTATCTACCAGCAATATATTTCTACAAAAGAATTTGAATGGATGATCCGAAGCTGCCATGAGGAATGTTTCGTATGTACTTACCATTTTGATCCGATACAAGAAATTTTAAAGATAAATCCATTTATGGTGACTTGCCAAGTACACTAAATTTAACTTAACTCGCCATTTGCATCTGTTAGTTGACATTATATTGTTTCAAAAAACAAATTGAACAATTTAAACTATTTTACAATTGAAATTGAATTTTCTTAAACACTAGAATGCACTGGAACACTGTTGTTTTTTTTTTTTTTTGGGTTTAAATGATGGCAACCATATTCGCTCTCTGACAATGTAAGTAGAATTCGAACCAGACCTTTCGTATCACCTCAAGAGATTTTATTGTTAATGCAAACCAGAGCCCGCAATTCAAATTGTTGGCTAGTATTAGTAATTTCTCTTCTAATTTTCCTTAATGAGTTAAATAATTCTCTTTATGTTTTATTTAATAAGTTTAATTAGATATTATTTATTCAATTATGGGTAGATTTCCCTCCGAATATTTTCGAACTAATGCTTATAGACTTCTAGTTGGATACTCCAAGTGTATATACCTAAAATCTCAATAGATTTTAGATTGTATAAATCTGTAGGTATGTAAAATTCTTTTTTTTTTTTTGGAATATAAGTGTAACTCAAGTGAACTCAGGTGACTGCGGCACAAGGTGCATGGACAATTTGCTAATTTATTTTCTAATTAGCCTTTACATTACATGCATTGACGTTATAATTTTAATGTTTGAAACATTTTAACATACAAAACTCTTTCTATCTCTTAACAAATACATTTTGGAGTGATAACAATATTCTCTTTTTTACTTTTTTTTTTTAATTTTTGATCGGATGGTGATGTTGTAAGTAGTAAAAACACCTAAAAGCTATATTGTTTATGTTATAGTTTTAAGTTTTGTTTGGTATTATAATTGGACAGATTTGCATAACTTTTAAGTTACAGTACTGAGGTGTTAAATAATACTCGTTATTGTGATTTAGACTTTAAACTACGGGTATATGTTTTATTTGTGTTTCATTTTTAGTTTGTTTCAATTAGTTAGTTATTTTTAATTCTTTTAATTTTGGAACAATATTTAAAAAAAATACTGAAAATGAGTCATTACTCTTTAGGATAAACACAAATCGCAGTTGGGTTGGGATTTATAATGGGTTAAGTTAGGTTGAATTTATTTCAACTCACAATGCCGATTGGGTGGGTTGAGTGCCAAGCTGACTTGTGTCCACACCTAATTCAAAGCACATGTGCACTGATCTCCAATTTACTTGTCTAATTGAGCATGTTCATAATGGATTTGTGCATCAATTGACCGATTAATCATGATTGTTACGTCAAAATTTACCACGACAATAGATTCACTACAATCCGACAACATTTTATCCCGCAATATTAATATGTTTTTCAACTTGATTTTACCTATTCATTTTGTTATTTTTGAAAACGTGCACCATTTGAAAAATGAACCAAATTAAGTACACCCAATATACTTTACAATACTCTTGGGTGATCGATTTAACACATGAATATAAATCACGTAATTAAGCTTAGTTTGAAAACCGAACATCTAGTAACACCCAAAAATTCCAGCAATTTAACCAATTAGCACACACAGCAGCAATTTAATATTTTGCGAAAAATTATAAGCCAGTTTAATATTATTCATAGATTGTATTGACATCGTCGTCATACATTAATAATTTTCGTATTATGAATTGTTACAGTTTCAGAACAACATAACACAAAAACACATGATCTTATTTATTTTAAATTAACAATGAGCTTAGAGATCATTTATTTAAACTATATATATAGAGAGAGTCATTCTTAGGTGTGGGCGCGCAATTAGGCCATATGGCTTTATAATGAATAGAGCATTAACTCTATTAAATCATATAATTTGATAGCATTCCGGAATTAAAAAAATGACGCACTTGTACCTAAAAATTTCTATAAAGAGAAAGAGAGAGCTTCCATTGAGAGATCTCTGACTATGTTAAAGTTAGAGATAAGTTAAAAGACAAAAAAATATAGATTTCAATATATTACAAGATAAAATACACTATATTGGAGTACTTATATTTTGGTCTTTTAGATCATTACAAACTTTAATACGATCACGGATACCTTATTGAAAAATTATTGTCTGTGAGTACATATATATCCATAGGATTTGCATGAGGAAATGAAGATTGTATTGTTAATTTTATTGTTGATTATCCTCCTCCTCCTCCTCCTCCTCCGCAGGAGTACTCTGATCGTCAGCATCCTCCTGATCTGTAGTGTTAGTAGTGCAGTTATTGGAGATCCAACAAGATGTAGAATTGATTGCTGAGTGAACTGCAGGGCTTTTGATGGCATAATCAGCCACTATTCCCCCAACAAGTAAGGGTAGAAGCTTGCTCACACCCTGCATGCTCTTGCTCTTCTTGGGAGTCATCTCCATCTCTTTGTCATTCGTTTTCTGTTCTTGCCCATTTGAATTTGATGATGATGCAATAAGAATTGAAAGAAGCAGAGTTGTGATGAGAATAAAAAAATTAACTTTGACAAGCACTCTCTCCATTTTGGGACCAAACTCACAACTTTAATTTCATATTCTCTCTATTTTCAATTCTCTTATGTAGTGATGAATTTTCTGGTTTGAGGAAGTTTGTTTAGAGCTATAATTGTCATTGGACAAGTCATTTATGATGAAAATTAGGTATTTACTACAAAAGTTTAAGCATATGTTACGGAATTGGAATATATTTATTATTTTTTCCCCCAACCCAAAAAAAAAACTAGAAAGGAAAGTGATTATAACTCCCTTGTTGTTTCAAAACTTATCGATCAAACCCTTTGTCGTTTTTAACTATTTTAGAATAATAATTATAATTAATTTATCCAAAATTGTACTACAAATAAAATTTGAAGGATAAAATTTTATTTGTAGTACAATTTTAGATAAATTAATTATAATGATAGAGTAACAAATTGTGTACTAAAATTTCATCCTAAATAATGTATTACGTAGGTTTCAAGTATACTGTTTAGTATTTAGGGCTTGAAATTTAAGGTTTTGGGTTTAGAATTTGGGATTTGGAACATAACTTTTAACGATTTCCATAAGTTTTGATGTACTAACACTTAGTAAATAAATATGTAAAGCTTCAATATTGATAGGTAAGCTCGTAAAAACATATTTGAAATTAAAAAAATCAAAAATTAAACACAAATTGAATTAATAGCAAAAGGTGGTAACTTGGGTCAAAATTCACTTATTCGATTCGATTTGATTCGATGCAAATTAAGTGGGTTTGGGTTTGAAAAAATTGGTTCATTTAATAAATGGGTGAATTTGATTCAATTCGCTAATTACATTAATCAAATCCGAGTTTGAAGGCATTGATTCATTTGTCGTTTATGATTCTTTTAATAAATGGGTCATAAAAAAATCAAATACGATCCATTCTTTTGTTATTCGTTTAATTAAATTACTTGTTTATCCGTAAATATGTATGAAAAAATTTTAAAGTTTGGAGGCTAATGCAGTAATTATAAATCATAATAAGTTTGTATTCTATAGAATGTTAAATTTGGGATCTTTCTATATCTTATTTTGCTTAATTTTGTTTATTAATTATATTTTTGTAAACGAACTCATATTCAACTTAATTCATCTTAGGATAAACGAATAGTAAATGAATTCAAATTCAATTCGATTCATTTATTAGTTTTACTAAACAAATTAAATGAATGAAACCGAATATTTGTTTAATAAACAAATCGAATCTGAATCCTAAGATTTCAATTCGTTTAAAGGGCCAAGTTTCACATGGTCCCTTGGCTTCCTCTTTAAACAATTGGATAGAGCAGTTTCCAATGAGGAATGGCTCCATAAATTCATTAACAGCTTTATACTTCATCTTCCACAAGTTGATTCTAACCATAGGCCAATTTTGGTTCGGTTCGATAAGACTGAAAGAGGTGTAGGGGAAACATGCCATTTAGATTTCTAGCTGCTTGGCTAACTTACCAAGACTTCGACAATTTTGTGGCAGCAAACTGGGATCATAATGTCTCATATATTCAGGCTGCAAAAGACATTACCACCAACGTGCCACGCTAGAACCTTAATATTTTTGGCAATATTCTTCAACGAAAGCGCAGTCTCCTTGCTCGAATTGGTGGCATTCAGAAAGCGCTGGAAAAACATGCTACAAATGGGCTGCGGCGTCTTGAATTGAAGCTCAAAAGAGACTTTGAGGAAGTACTAACTCAAGAAGAATTGCTTTGGTACCTGAAATCTAAGAAGGATTGGATTATCCATGGGGATAGAAACACAACCTTTTTTATCAAAAGACTATCACTAGAAGAAGGCGAAATCGAATTGAGGCAATTACTAATGATGTGGGTCAGTGGTTGTATGAAACAGAGGTAATTAAGCAGCATGCAGTTAAGTTTTTCTCAACTTTTTATACTGAGGACAGCAATAATTTTCAATCTTATCCCCTAAAAGGTTGTTTCCTATTGTTATATGTTGATAGTTTAATGAGACTTAATGATCTTATAAATGATATGGAAATTAAACAAGCTATCTTTAGTATGAAACCTTTGAAAGAACCTAGGATGGATGGTTTGCAAGCAACATTTTATCAGTCACAGTGGAGTAAGGGTGCTTCATTAAGCCGATTTGTAAAGGAAATTTTTCACCATGGCAGTATTCCCTCAGAGATCAATCGAACATTACTTGTCCTCATCCATAAGACTGATAACCCTGTAAGCCTTACAATGTATCGATCGCCCTATAAGTCTGTGTACGGTAGTTTACAAAACAGTGACCAAGATTATTGCTAACAGGCTTTAGTCTATTCTTCCTGATCTCACTGGACCTAAACAAACCAGCTTTGTCCCTTCACATTACCGAAAACATTGTGGTTGCTCAAGAAGTAATTCACTCGATGAGAAATAAAATGGGGAAGCGTGATTACATGGATGTTAAGTCCATTATTTATAGAATTGGCATATTATGGCAAATCTAGTTAAATTGGAATTTTATTTATTACAAATCTTGTAATAGGGATTAATTTATTAATTCCCTAATTTAGTGAGATTCCAATTAATTAGGAGTATTTGTTTCCTAATTTAATTAGATGTCTAATTTAGAAAGTCTATTAATGATGGGATTCTATAATTGGCGCATGAGATCTATATAGAGCAAGAAGTTGGTTGAAACAGGAAGTTCATTAAATGCTCTAAATATTTTTTGGGAGACAAGTAAGGCAAGAATATCAAATTTATTCATATTCAGATTCAATGGAATTATAAGAGGAAAGAAACTCTTATTTGGAAAGAATTCCAAGTTTTTTAAGACTTGCTATTTCGGTGAAATCCTAGTGCTTATATAAATAGAGGTATTTCACAATTGAAAGTACGCACAACACAGAGCATAAAGCAGAGAAGCAAAATTCGGCCTCCTCCGTAGAGAATCCGGATTTGGCACATAATGTTGTGTTGATTTATTTATTTATCTTCTTTTCATCTTTGTCGAGAGTTTATATGAATCTCGGATCACTAGACGTTAAAGAATTGAAGATTTGTTATTGATCACTTTGCGAAGTGCCTTAAGGATCATGGATCAAAAGGGATAGCAATTATTCAAGAGAAGCAGATTCAGTCTAAGGTAGAGTAAACTGTATGGTGATAATGTTGGGAAAATATGCTCTTTAAAAGCATATGTGTTTATTTAATTGTAATAAACAATTTTTCTGATTAATAAAATAAATGAGGTATTTTATTCAAATATCTTAATTGCATTATATTTGTATTAAAATCCATTTAATCATATTATATGTATTTATGTGATCACCATGTGCATTCACAGAAGACATAAATACAAGTTATCTTATGATTAAATAAATTTAGTTCGCAGTTGATAAATAAAGTTGGGCACTTTATTTAGGTATAGACTGTAATAAATTCATTGAATGATTTTTCTTAATCATGTATGAATTTATTGATGTAGTACGACTATATTGAACAGGATCACATATGAGATTTAATTACATATGAGATTTAATTAACTTTGTAATAACTGTCAGACTTATTAAATCTCATAGGCGTTGATTTTACTGTAATCTTAATCTTGAGTTAATTATGATTTCATGATTGTGATTGTTATTCCATTTGAGTTACCAATGGGCACGACACATCCTTGTGGTCAAGATTACTCGGTATCTTGGTGGGAGCAATTATGAGTATTGGAGTTATGGATTAACAATATAGAATTTGTATAACACATCTCTTGATAGGTTTTCGGCACTTGATCAGAGAATTCTTTGGCCAGAGTGTGTCAACATATTTAGTATGTTGAAAATGATCATTAGAGAAAACCAGTAAGGATCAATGAATAAGATGTTATTAAATTGATTGGACAGTTGAGATATCAATTTAATTAACGATGTGGTACAAAGGATTTTGCAGTAAAGAAATCAATGTGGCTTGTTATTATTCGAGCATACAACTATATCTTAAACAATAAAGATATGACCTTAATTGAATTAATGCACGAACTACATGCTATAGAAGAATTTTATCATAGCAGAAAACTTTCTGAAAATGGATTCTCTTCAAGGCTTAAGTCGAAAGACAAGAATGAGCAAGCAAGAGTTGGGATCGACAAACTGTCCACTAAAAGAAGTGGCAAGCCAAAAGGCAAGTGTTACAAATGTGGACAGAAGGATCACTGGAAGAAAGATTCTCCTAAGATTATTAAAATCAGGTATAGGAAATCTTTAAGCTTCCTAATTAGTTCAGATTTCTATTGATTTATCCAATAATGAATTCTGAGACAACTAATCTTATTTGTAATTCATTTATTTGGTTTTCAGGAAACCAAGAGATTAAGTGAAGAAAGCTTCAAACAGCAGTTGAGGACATGCTAGTTTATATCAATTGAAAGACTAGATCAATTTTACAAGACTTTAGTTTTGATATTTGTCTTTATTTTTCCAAATATTAGAGGAATTTAATTTCAGTGACTTGTTTTAATAAACAGAAGTACACTGTTATTTTTTTGATCCTCTATTTATTATTTATTTTGGTTATTTATAAAGACAATTTATATCATATAAGTCTATTGATCTATTCAAAGCAAGATATAATGATACAGAGTATATGCATTTATCTAAGAAAAAGAAATGTTTCTTTAAACCAAAATCACCTATGATATTTATACTTAAGTCATATAAACTATAATAAGATTTTAAGAAAATGATTAATGATAGACTTGTTAGCCTATTAAGATTGATCATTGTAACTCTATAAATCTTATTTAGAAAAGTAATATGACAAGGATGCTCTTTTTAAGCTAAAAGCATAACATTGTATTTGATGATTTAGTGCATACAAAAGTATACGGACTAATCAGTTTACATGTTATAAGAGGTTATGAGTATTCTATCAATCTTGTTGATGAATATTCATTTTATTTATGTTTGTCTAAATGCGTCATGATTCCATTACTTTTTAAATTCAAAAGAGTACGTGGATAAGACAGAAGCAATTAGACAGGAACATAAAAGAACTTCAATATGATCGAAATAAAGAATATCTCTATGGAGAATTCAAGCACTATTTGGTTGTCAATGGACACTATGATACAATAGTGTAATTAAATGGAGAAACAAGATTCTTTTGGATAAGATAAGATATAAACTAAGTGGTTCATCATTTACCTTTTTTCCATATACTAGTATTTGAAACTACAAAGTTTTGTTGAACTTAGTTTCATCTATCTCGGTGTCTACTACTCCAAGAAATTATTAAAAAGTCACAAATATGGTTTGAGACACATTCGTATTTGGAGTTTACTAGTATTTCTACTAGAATCAGAGATAGAGAAGATGGATTCGTGTTCAGAAGCTTGCATGTTTTAGGTATCTTAAAGGAATAAGGGAAAGTCTGAATTATAGTCCTCAAGATAGGAATGTATTTATAGAAATATTCTTTACTTTCTTTGAGGAAGACTATATAATGACTTATAACCTAAGAGTAAGGTAAAACTAGAGAAATAAAAGAGATCAGGTTGTTGCTCAGCTTTCAGCACCTGTTATAGAACAGGAAGAACAGCAATAACCAGCTGATCAGCACAGGATTATCCTTGAACAACCATCACTTTTAGAACCTCATCGTAGTGGGAGGGTAACTAGGTTACCTGCGAGATACATACTTTTGGGAGAAACCTATACGGCTATCTCAGATGAACATGTAAAAGATCCCACTAATTACAACGAAGCTCTAATAGATAGAGATGTTGAATTTTGAAAAAGGCCATGAATCAAGAAATGGGATCTATGTATTCCAATAAAGTCTGGGAACTTGTAGAGGCACCAAATGGGGTAAAACCTATAGGGTACAAGTGGATCTAGAAGAGAAAAAGAGGAGTAGACGGAAGGGTGGAAACATTTAAAGTAAGATTAGTAGCCGAAGGGTTTACTCAGAAAGAAGGAATCGATTATGAGGAAACCTTTTCTCCGGTTGCTATGCTTAAATCCATCAGGATTCTGCTCTCCATTGCTGCAGTGCTAGATTATGAAATTTGGCAAATGGATGTCAAGACTGCCTTTCTTAACGGGCATCTTGAAGAAAATATCTACATGCAGCAACCAGATGGATTTATACAAAAAGGCCAAGAACACATGGTATGTAAGTTGCAGAGATCCATTTATGGATTGAAGCAAGCATCCCGGTCATGGAACATCAGATTTGATCAAGCGATTAAATCGCTTGGATTTATTCAAAACATTGATGAACCATGTGTACAAGAAAATTCAGGGAAAATTTATAGCCTTCCTAGTTCTTTGTGTAGACAATATTCTCCTGATTGGAAACGATATAGGAGTATTGACTACAATAAATATTTGGTTAGCAAAACAATTTGATATGAAAAACCTAGGAGAGACAAGTTATATTCTTGGTATCAAGTTACTACGAGACCGGAAGAATAAAACTTCAGCCTTGTCTCAAGCGGTCTATATCGATAAGATATTGGCTAGATTTAGCATGAAAAATTCCAAGACTGGTTTATTACCATTCAGACCTTGAATTACATTCTTTAAGGATCAATCACCTAAAACATCTGAAGAGATAGAGAGAATGAGACGAGTTCCCTATGCAGAAGCTGTGAGAAGTCTCATGTATGTCATGCTTTGCACTAGACCAGACATATGTTTTGCGGTAGGGATGATTAGAAGATATCAATTTAATCCTGGACCTCAATACTGGACTGCAGTCAAGCATATTATAAAGTATCTGAAAAGAACTAAAAATTATATGCTTGTGTATTTTGGTGATGAACTTATACTAGTGGGTTATACTAATTCTGATTTTTTGTCAGATAAGGATTTTAGAAAATCAAACTTCCGGCTATGTGTTTACATTAGGAAGTGGAGCTATTAGTTGGATGAGTGTGAAACAATCTTGTATCACAGACTCAATAACTAAAGCTAAATATGTGGCTACATCTGAAGCTGCAAAAGAAGCTATATGGCTCCACAAGTTCCTACGAAATCTTGAGGTGGTACCTGTTGTAACTGCACCCCTTAAATTATTTTGTGAAAATGGTGGTGCGGTAGCTCAATCTAAGGAACCAAGGAACCACAAGAAACAAAACATATTGACTGAAAATATCATCTTATAAGGGAATAGTGTAGAAAGGTTATATGACAGTTCCCCAAATGGCATTAGATGGTAAATGGCAGATCTCATTACAATGGCCATTAGTGGGAAACCTTTATAACCTGCACTTAGAGCCCTAGAGCAGGAGCAATATGCTAGATATGCTTTGAGAGCTAGTGGGAGATTGTTGGGAAAATATGCTCTTTAAAAGCATATGTGTTTATTTAATTGTAATAAACAATTTTTCTGATTAATAAAATAAATGAGGTATTTTATTCAAATATCTTAATTGCATTATATTTGTATTAAAGTCCATTTAATCATATTATATGTATTTATGTGATCACCATGTGCATTCACAGAAGACATAAATACAAGTTATCTTATGATTAAATAAATTTAGTTCGCAGTTGATAAATAAAGTTGGGCACTTTATTTAGGTATAGACTGTAATAAATTCATTGAATGATTTGTCTTAATCATCTATGAATTTATTGATGTAATACGACTACATTGAACAGGATCACATATGAGATTTAATTACATATGAGATTTAATTAACTTTGTAATAACTGTCAGACTTATTAAATCTCATAGGCGTTGATTTTACTATAATCTTAATCTTGAGTTAATTATGATTTCATTATTGTGATTGTTATTCCATTTGAGTTACCAATGGGCACGACACATCCTTGTGGTCAAGATTACCCGGTATCTTGGTGGGAGCAATTATGAGTATTGGAGTTATGGATTAACAATATAAAATTTGTACAACACATCTCTTGATAGGTTTTCGGCATTTGATCAGAGAATTCTCTGGCCAGAGTGTGTCAACATATTTAGTATGTTGAAAATGATCATTAGAGAAAACCAGTAAGGATCAAGGAATAAGATGTTATTAAATTGATTGGACAGTTAAGATATCAATTTAATTAACGATGTGGTACAAAGGATTGTGCAGTAAAGAAATCAATGTGGCTTGGGATGAATTATTATTCGAGCATACAATTATGGAAGTCAGTTCCAATCTTTTAGTGGAGTAGATTTGGAATTAAATAATTGGGCTAGTTTAATTACAGGCTTAATTATTGTAGCCACTATTGTATGTTCCTAAATGATCCCTTGGTTAGCTCATTTAATTGACTGCACCACTACTGGACTAATAAGTAAGATAATTAGCTATTTAGGTCAAAAGCCTAAATATATCATTTAGTGGGAGGCTCCATTTAATTAGCTTTTGTGTAAAGAGCCTTATGTTATTTTACAAGGTGGGTCCTCTATTGAAAAAGAAAATAACGTGTGTTTTATTTTGTGGATCATTTGGAGCCTAGGGTTTTCACTAAAGGGTGATATAAAAGGCTTATTTTCTCTAAAGGAAAAGGTAGAAGCCACTTTATACAGATCAGAGAATAAGATTTTTCTCTCCATTGTTGAGAGAAAAATTTTCTCGTGCTAGTTGCTTTGGTAGTGATAAAGGCGCCCACACGTCAAGTGCAGATCGAACCTGAGTCATAACCTGGAAGATCATTGGTGACAGTTCGTGATCTAACAAGCGTGGTGGTGACGGATCGTGATCTAGGAGCCTAAATCACTTCAACGGAAAAAGCCAACTCAGACTTTCAAGGTGCGATTTCTAGATTACGTATTCTTGTATATTATATGAGAGCAGTCCTTAAAAAGGTTTTATAAAAATTTAAAAACCTAATTTTTCCCCAACAGATAAACTATAAGTGAGAGTCTTAAGTTTGGTAAAACCATAGGTTATAACATCTTAACTTAGTGAATTATTTTTCATCTGGGCGTGGTCTCGTGGATGTGGATGTATGATTGATTAATCTGAATCACGTAAAAATCTCCATGTCATTTATTTCCTGCAATTTATTGTGTTTTTGGAATATTTTTTATGCGGATGAACAATATTTCTGAAAATTAATTAAGTTGTTAATTTTTTTTATTTTTTAATTACCTGCATCTATTTGCGATAGATTTAAATTCCTTTCAATGGATATTAAAATAGATTTAAATTCCTTTCAATGGATATTAAAGTAGACCAGGAAAAATCTTATGATAGGTTGAGTTGGGGATTCATTCACGAGACTCTAATGGAAACAGGTATTCCCCCAAAACTAATTCAAATTATAACAGTACAGCCATGGTCTCCGCATTGTGACAGTGCTACCGAAAAGATATCATCAGTTGTGGCATGGATTCGCCTTCCGGGTATGCCGCTGCACTATTATCACAAGAAGATCATCTTGACAGTACAGCCAACTGGTAGACTATGCGTCACTCAACTGGGTTACAAGCCTCTGGATATTATCAATGAGCACACTTCTCTTATCCAGTCTATCAAGGAGATTATCCAGCATAATTGGAACATTGTCATTAACCATGTCCATCGTGAGGCAAACTACACAGCAGACTATCTTGCTAATTATGCTCTATCTTTTCCTCTAGGTGTTCATCATCTTTCTAATCCCCCACCTAATGTGCTTCCTCTTTTGTAGCATGACTTGTATGGGGTGGCTTAACCCCGCTCTGTCTTGTACTAACTCATTTTAGAGCCCCATCTTATCAAAATAAATAAATAAATAAACGAATCGAGCCTAAAGAGAATTTTCATGCAATTCGTTTACAATTCGATGCGAATATGATTCATTTACTTGTTTTGCCACCCTTAATAACTCCATATCTATACCTCATAGCGTAATAATAGCTTCATCTCTTTCATCAAACCAAACTTGAGCATTTTATTTTTACTTTTATTCACCAAACAACGCAGCCATTTGAAACACTCGTAGTTCTGAAGAAGAAGCTACTGCCATTTCAACACATGAAATCACCACCATTTTCAATTGAGAAAAGCTCAGGCAGTGGCAGAAGGGTGCCGTCGAGCGAGTATCCCTGGCGGCCGCTGTCAGAAGCAGCTGGCATTGACATGAGAAGAAGGTTAGTCTTCCAAAAAAGAAGAATCCTTGCACTTTAGAATCTGTGATTTTAATTGTTTAGATTTTTAAGAATGAAAAATCTGATGGATGGTATTATTATTATATTTTACAAAAATGTAAATGGATTTGTTGATGATATGTCAAAGAATCTGACACATGTTAAATTAAGTGTTTTTTATGTGAAAAAAGAAAATGGGTTTTACTGATTTGAAAGTTGTTTTGATTAGTTGTGCTCTTATGCTATGTGAAGAAACTGCTGTGTTACAAGTGCACGTAATAAGAAAATGCTGGTTTAGGCTAAAATTTGGGATTTTATCACTGTCTAAGCGTGCCAATATTGATATATGTTGTTTGTTTAGATCTAATTTCCATATGGTTAAGCTAAAGATACAATTGCATGTTAAAACTTAGAGGTTTACATGTGATTTTAATGTTTAAAAAACATGGCTTTTAGGTTTTTTCCATTGTTCTTAAACCTTCATGCAGTCCATTTTGATGTGAAAAATGATGTTTTGATCATATTGATGTTAAAAATAGCTGCAGGTCATTTTGATGTTAAAATGTGTGTGTGTGTGTGTGTGTGTGTGTGTGTGTGTGTGTGTGTGTGTGTGTGTGTGTGTGTGTGTGTACTTGATCTTAATAAATCAACTTTTGGTTCGCAGAAATTCCTTCATTGGATTTTTATAACCACCAAATGATCAAGAAGTGCAACTGATGTGAAAAAAACAGGGCTTGATAATTACAATGTCCTTGTTATTCAGTTTTAAAAATATTTGTCAGAATCATCCCCGGGAAAAACCTCTAATGGCAATGAAGCTGCTTGCAGTATGCCATCTGAACAACCGCAGTTTGGTTCCGGTAGAAATTGCAGTTCCCGAAAAAGTACTAGGATGGTCCCAGTTTGTTGGCAATAAAAGTAAGGCTACTGCTGTTCACTGAGCTGCACATTACTTGTAATTCAAGATCAAACATTAAGCAGTGATATCACGAAAGCTTGGATACTTTAATTTGTAACTTCTGCCATAAATTGTTGTCCATCTCCTTTGCATTTACGCCACCGTGAGACTCGTGGTTTCTTCCACTAGATCAGCTTTTGATTTCTCATTTCCACAGAGCTCCCTTCTTAGGTCTTGTAACTTATCCTCGACAACCTTGATTTTTCCTTTATTCTTGAGGAAGTGCTTATGTTTGTATGGCAAACCTTCCCTTAAGGACTGAGCACGCTCTCTTTCTTCATCTGTCTGCTGAATTGCCCCTGGCATTGAGAATATAGGCATGTATTGTTCAGGAAATTCAATTGTAAATTACTTAACATGTCAAGCATGTTCTGAGGGAAGTGTCCATCTTTCAGCAGCAAGTTCAGGGAGGAAAAAGACAGATCTCTCTGATCATGTTAGAAGAGCTGCTCAAAAGTCATGGAACAGCAATGATTGAAGCAATTCTTTGCCGCATTAATTTGTTTTGGACTGACCGACAATTGTTTTCATGACGCAACCCAAACCTAGCAAGATATTATCCGCTTTGGGCCTTAACAAGGCCCGCACGGATTTGTTCTTGGGGTGCCCATACACCCCAAAACGCGTCTCGCCAATTGAGGCGTGGATCACCCCTTATAAACCCAAAATCTCTCCCGTACTTTGCCGATGTGGGATTCGCCTAGGGTGTTATATACACCCCCCCTTGGGGACTCAGCGTCCTCGCAGAGGTTTGCCCTACCATCGCTCAAGAGGACACGCGGAGACGCGCTCTGATACCATTAATGTCATGACCCAACCCAGACCTGGCAAGATATTGTCTGCTTTGGGCCTTAACAAAGCCCGCACGGATTTGTTCTTGGGGTGCCCATACACCCCAAAACGCGTATTGCCAATTAAGGTGTGGATCACCCCTTATAAACCCAGCATCTCTCCCGTACTTTGCCGATGTGGGATTCGCCTAAGGTGTTACATACACCCCCCCTTGGGGACTCAGTATCCTCGTTGAGGTTTGCCCTACCATCGCTCAAGAGGACACGCGGAGCCACTCTAATACCATAATGTCATGACCCAACCCAGACCTGACAAGATATTATCCGCTTTGGGCCTTAACAAGGCCCACACGGATTTGTTCTTGGGGTGCCCATACACCCCAAAACGCGTCTTGTCAATTAAGGTGTGGATCACCCCTTATAAACCCAGCATCTCTCCCGTACTTTGCCGATGTGGGATTCGCCTAAGGTGTTACAATTGTTGGGTAGAACCTGAAAGGTCGCAAAGGAAATCATCAAGGAGAGGCTGCAACTTGGCAACGAATGCTTGTTCTTCACCTGAGAGGTTGATGTCTGCTCTCTCATCCTTCAGTTTAATTAGATCAGTAATTATTGTCTTCCTCTTAGGCTTCGAGCTTGTGATGGCAGTGCTGATGCTTTGGGGACCTCGGGCCGAGTGAACCTACTGTTAAGGCAAACAAGTTAAGGCATTCAAGTATGTATATTACTTGTACTCAGTTACGTAATCATAAATGACTAGAGAAGTTTAAAAGACAAAGCTATTCAAGGAAACTACTAAGCAAATTGATAAACATATCACAACCCTGGTTAAGGTTGGGGGAATATCATATGAGACATGTGTTAAGGAAATCAGAGAGATGGCAGAAACAAACTTGTCGATTAATAAAGCGAGTGGCAAAGTTGATGATCAGAGCTTTATTTCAAATGAAACTTATTTTTGTTCCCCTTAATGTTCAAGTGCTTAATTGTGATTTGGGACTTTTTGTGCAGATGAAGGTTTTGAGAAGGAAAATGGAAGGACTGTCAAACGGGATGTTGTTAGAGAGAAAAAAATGAGGAATATGGGTCAATGCTACTCTCTATTGCTAACAGTTCTGCTGCGAGCTCTGTCCCTACTCCCAAGAGAACTGAAGTTCCTAATGTATCTTCATCACCAAAACAACATCCTTATAAGGTAAAATGTCCTTTGTTGTTTCTGTTGATTTTGTCTATGCATCATTAATTCAATGTAGTAATTGCTGATACTTGGAAGTAGCAGAGTTTAATAAGTTAAATCAAGGTGTAAGTATTAACTACGTTACCCAGTAGTTATCCAGTAGCTCTCTGTTGCACTGCTGCTTCAAATTTTCAAAAGATAAAAGCGAGATATTTTTATCAATTTGCAAGGTAGTTTTTTTTAATTGTTTTGTCTTTTGAAACTTTTCTGGTCATTTATGATTGTAGACTTGAATATGAGTAATATACACCCTTGAATGCTTTAATTTGTTTACATTACAGAAGCGTTCCTAACAAAACTCTCAACCGCTATCAGCCCAAGGCCCCTAAAGCATCAGCATTGCCGTCAAAAGCTGCAAATACTGGTCTCCAACCATGAGAAGAAGGCAATAATTACTGATCTATTTAAAGTGAAGGATGAGACAGTGGAGATCAACTTCTTAGGTGAAGAACAAGTACTCTTTGCATCCTTCAGCCTCCCCTTGAAGAGTTCCTTGGCGACCTTCCAGGTTCTTCACAACTAGTGGTGGGCATGGGTTGGGTTGGAAAAGGTTTGCGAAAACCCAACCCAACCCAATTTATTATTGAATGGGTTGAGATAAATCCAACCCAACCCAATTAAATAAACATATTCAATCTAATACAACCCAACTCTTAAATTATCGGATTGGATTGAATTGAAAATTTAAAATCAAATTAATATTAAAAAATAAATAAATAAAGAATATGAAAGTTGAAACAAAACTTATAGAAATCAAATATAAAAATATTATATTATGAAAATTTTATTCACTATCTAGTATTTGATAAAGAAAACTAAAAGAATATAGAATGAACAAAACAGAAAAGTACCTTAATTGATTAAGAATTGAGATTTAAGAGAGTGATTTTAGTTTTGAAATTAGAGTTTAGAGCAGTAGATACAAGAACAAAATAATCTCTTTTATAAAAGAATGAAAAGAGGATAAAAATATAGATTAGCCGTTTTAATTTTTTAAGATTTTGCAATTAAAAATTATCTTCTTCTTATTGTTATTATTATTTATGTGGGTTGGGTTGGGTTACATGGGTTCATCATAATTAACCCAACCCAACTCAATTGTTATTGGGTTCGAAAAAATTAATCCAATTAACTCATAATAATTCACTCAACCTGTCAAAATTAAATTGGGTTTGATTAAGTTGGGTTGAGTCAATTGGGTTGGATTGGGTTTATCCATCGCTATTCTCAACAACTGTTAGTCACTCCAAAACAAATTAATGCGGGAAAGAGTTGCTTTAATCTTTTGCTGCTCCATGACTTTTGAGCAGCTCTTTTCACATAATCATAGGGACTTTTTTCCTCCCTAAACTGGCTACTGAAACATGAACGATGCGTTAAGGAATTTACAATCAAACTTTCTGAACAATACATGTCAGGTGAGCATCAGGAGGCGGATGAAGAAAAAGAGTTTGCTCAATCCTTGAGGGAAGGTCTAGCAGACAAATATAACCTCTTCCTTGAGATTACAGCAAAAATCAAATTTGCCGAGAATAAGTCACAAGACCTAACAAAAGGACTCGTGTGAAAATGAGAAATCAAAAGCTGATCTTGTGGAATAAGCCATGAGTCTCATGGCATCATTAAAAACACTCAAGAATGACCTTGTAAAATATTTCAACAGTCTTTTATTTTCGAAAAATGCAGAGGAGATGGACATTGATTGACATCTCCCCAAAGAACTTCCTTCATTGGATTTTTATAAGCATCAAATGATCACGAAGTGCAACTGATGTGAAAAAAAACAGGGCTTTATAATTACTGTTGGTGAAAAATTAGGTTTTTAAATTTTTATAAAACCTTTTAAGGACCGCTCTCATATAATATATAGGAATTTGTAATCTATAAATCGTACCTTGAAAATCCGAGTTGGCTTTTTCCGCTGAAGTGATTTAGGCTCCTAGATCACGATCCGTCACCACCACGCTTGTTAGATCACGAACTGTCACCAATGATCTTCCAGGTTATGACTCAGATTCGATCTGCACTTGACGTGTGGGCGCCTTTATCACTACCAAAGCAACTAGCACGAGAAAATTTTTCTCTCAACAATGGAGAGAAAAATCTTTTTCTCTGATCTGTATAAAGTGGCTTAACTTTTTTCTTTAGAAAAAATAAGCCTTATATATCTCCCTTTAGTGAAAACCCTAGGCTCCAAATAATGCCCCTTAATAAAACTCACGTTACTTTTCATTTAATAGGGGACCCACCACGTAAAATAACATAAGGCCCCTTACACATAAGCTAATTAAATAGACCCTCCCACTAAATCATATAATTAGGCTTTTGACCCAAATAGCTAGTTATCTTGCTTATTAGTCCAGTAGTGGTGCAGTCAATTAAATAAGCTAACCCGAGGATCATTTGGGAACATACAATAGTGGCTACAATAATTAGGCATGTAATTAAACTAGCCCAATTATTTAATTCCAAATCTACTCCACTAAAAGATTGGAACTGACTTCCATAATTGTATGCTCGAATAATAATTCATCGCAAGCCACATTGATTTCTTTATTGCACAATCCTTTGTACCACATCGTTAATTAAATTGATATCTCAACTGTCCAATCAATTTAATAACATCTTATTCTTTGATCCTTACTGGTTTTCTCTAATGATCGTTGTCAACATAATAAATATGTTGACAAACTCTGGCCAGAGAATTCTATGATCAAGTGCCGAAAACCTATCAAGAGATGTGCTGTACAAATTCTATATTGTTAATCCATAACTCCAATACTCACAATTGCTCCCACTAAGATACCGGGTAATCTTGACCACAAGGATGTGTCGTGTCCATTGGTAACTCAAATGGAATAACAATTACAATCATGAAATCATAATTAACTCAAGATTAAGATTACAGTAAAATCAACGCCTATGAGATTTAATAAGTCTGATACTTATTACAAAGTTAATTAAATCTCATATGTGATCTTGTTCAATGTAGTCGTACTACATCAATAAATTCATACATGATTAAGACAAATCATTCAATGAATTTATTACAGTCTATACCTAAATAAAGTGTCCAACTTTATTTATCAACTGTGAACTAAATTTATTTAATCATAAGATAACTTGTATTTATGTCTTCTGTGAATCCACATGGTGATCACATAAATACATATAATATGATTAAATGGACTTTAATACAAATATTAATGCAATTAAGATAGGGTTATTTTTAGGGACCTCCCCTGAGGTTTAGTGTATTAACAGTCTGATAGAAAGTATTCACGTAATTACAAAGACCTCCTCTGACATTTGTATTCTGTTAAGTGGACTGTTAGTTGACTATTGAAAATCCAAAAATACCCTTCTTGCCAAAATATTTCTTTATTCACTGATGAACTGATGGGCAATTCGTGCCAAAATCACAAATTACTTAAGAAGATGAAAATATCCATTGGATAAAAAAAATGAAATTGCTTAATAAAAAAATTGACATTGCATAATAATAAAAAAATTGAAATAATGTGTGGCGGCATAGCTGCATCCTGCATACATATTATTATTGTGATTTTTTTTTATTACAAACTACTTCATAACTAATACATGCCACAAGAGTAGAGCTATTAAAAAAAATGATTTTCATATTTTAAACTTGATAGTACAGTCGTTGGCACCGACCATAAAACCCTTCTGATACCAATCTTTGCTCCATCCATATTTAAACCCAGATCAAGTAAATATTAAATTGGATTTCAGGTCTTGAAAATCCCACTCTATAATTGATATCTTCGAGTTTTGTTGGTGCCTCAAACCTGGATCTAGAGCATCATCTCTGTCATACTCGGAACACCTAAACCAGAGAGAAACAACATCCAACACCATTTTCATTAATTAAAACAGACTTTCATTAATTAAAACAGACCCATTGTCATTTTTAATCAATAAAATAACAACAATATCTTGTAAGCCACTGATTCAAGCATGTAACCTGTGTTTTCGAAGACTGACCTCTTCTTGCGATCTAATTCCAGTCACGATAGACGCTAGATGCCGGCAATACTCGCTTCTTGGAAGCTCTGGACCACCGCACGACGTCATCTTGTGCAGTAGATGAAAATAAATCAATGATTTCAGAAATTATTTGTGAGTTGCAGACGCTTCTTCTCCATGGATGAAAATGATGGTGAGTTTGTTCAAGTGTATGCTGTGTTTACGAGGAGAAGTACACTTTGTGAAAAAATCATTTTCTTTCATCTACTGGATAATGACTTTGGACTGGGTAATGGTGTGTTTAAGTCTTCATTTCACGGACATTGAAGCATATTTTGCTTGAATTTTGATTTTGTTTAAATTTTAAGTTTACTTTTACTTGTTTACCCTTTTATACTAACGCTTACGTATTTTTATACTAATGTTAAGGGAAGTCTTTGTAATTACATGAATACTTTCTATCAGACTGTTAATACATCAAACCTCAGGGGAGGTCCCTAAAAATAACCCAATTAAGATATTTGAATAAAATACCTCATTAATTTTATTAATCAGAAAAAATGTTTATTACAATTAAATAAACACATATACTTTTAAAGAGCATATTTTCCCAACAATTACAATGTCCTTGTTAGTATTAAAAATATTTGTCAGAATCATCCCCTGGAAAAACCAATAATGGCAATGAAGTTGCTTGCAGTATCCCATCTGAACAACCACAGTTTGGTTCCGGTAGAAATTGCAGTTGCTGAGAAAGTACTAGGATGGTCTCAGTTTGTTGGCAGTAAAAGTAAAGCTACTGCTGTTCACTGAGACTAAAAAACTGGAGAGCCGCATACTACTTGTAATTCAAGATCAAACATTAAGCAGAGATATCACGAAAGCTTGGATACTTCAATTTGTAACTTCTGCCATAAATTGTTGTCCATCTCCTTTGCATTTTTGCCAAGATTTCAAAATTTCAAAAGTACATCGTCCTCCTTAATTGTTTTTTATGACACCGTGAGACTCGTGGTTTCTTCCACTGGATCAGCATTTGATTTCTCATTTCCACAGAGCTCCTTTCTTAGGTCTTGTAGCTTATCCTCGAGACCTTGATTTTTCCTGTATACTTGAGGAATTGCTTATGTTTGTCTGGCAAACCTTCCCTTAAGGACTGAGCACGCTCTCTTTCTTCATCTGCCTCCTGACACGCCCCTGGCATTGAGAATGTAGGCATGTATTGTTCAGGAAATTCAATTGTAAATTACTTAACATGTCAAGCATGTTCTGAGGGAAGTGTCCCTCTTTCAGCAGCAAGTTCAGGGAGGAAAAAGACCGATCTCTCTGATCATGTTAGAAGAGCTGCTCAAAAGTCATGGAACAGCAATGATTGAAGCAATTCTTTGCCGCATTAATTTGTTTTGGAGTGACTAACAATTGTTGCGTAGAACCTGGAAGGTCACAAAGGAAATCATCAAGGAGAGGCTGCAGGTTGGCAACGAATGCTTATTCTTCACCTTAGAGGTTGATGTCTGCTCTCTCATCCTTCAGTTTGATTAGATCATTAATTATTGTCTTCCTCTTAGGCTTCGAGCTTGTGTGTCGTTGCTGATGCTTTAGGGACCTCGGGCCGATAGCGGTTGAGGGTTGTCAGAGGGAAGCTGCTGTTAAGGGAAACAAGTTAAGGCATTCAAGCATGTATATTACTTGTTCTCAGTTACGCAATCATAAATGACTGGAGAAGTTTAAAAGACAAAGCTATTCAAAGAAACTACTATGCAAATTGATAAATATCACAACCCTGGTTAAGGTTGGGGGAATATCAGATGAATAAGAGAGATGGCAGAAACAAACTTGTCGATTAATAAAGCGAGTAGCAAAGTTGATGATCAGAGCTTTGTTTCGAATGAAAATTGCCATGTAAGAATGAATCTATTATTCTTATTTTGTTCCCCTTAATGTTCAAGTGCTTAATTGTGATTTGGCACTTTTTGTGCAGATGGAGGTTTGAGAAGGAAAATGGAAGGACTGTCAAACGGGATGTTGTTAGACAGAATGAATGAGGAATATGGGTCAATGCTACTCTCTATTGTTAACAGTTCTGCTGCGAGCTCTGTCCCTACTCCCAAGAGAGCTGAAGTTCCTAATGTATCTTCATCCCCAAAAGAACATCATTGTAAGGTAAATGTCCTCTGTTGTTTCTGTTGATTTTGTCTACGCATCATTCATTCAATGTAGTAATTGCTGATACTTGAAATTCGCAGAGTTTAATAAGTTGAATCAAGGTCTTGGAATTCGCAGAGTTTAATAAGTTGAATCAAGGTCTAAGTGTTAACTACATTAACTAGTAGTTATCTAGTAGTTTTTTTGAATTGTTTTGTCTTTTGAAACTTCTCTGGTCATTTATGATTGTAGAACTGAATATGAGTAATATACACACTTGAATGCTTTAATTTGTTTACATTACAGAAGCTTTCCTATCAAAACCCTCAACCGCTATCAGCCCAAGGCCACTAAAGCATCAGCATTGCCGTCACAAGTTACAAATTCTGGTCTCCAACCATGAGAAGAAGGCAATAATTATTTATCTATTTAAAGTGAAGAATGAGAGAGTGGAGATCAACCTCTTTGGTGAAAGACAAGTATTCTTTGCAACCTTCATCCTCTCCTTGAAGAGTTCCTTGGCGAACTTCCAGGTTCTTCACAACACCTGTGAGTCACTCCAAAACAAATTAACGAGGGAAAGAGTTGCTTCAATCTTTTCTGCTCCATGAACATTTTACATAATCAAAGGGATTAAAACATTAACATGCTGGACGTGTTAAAGAGATATGCTCAGTCCTTGAGGGAAGGTCTGGGAGACAAACATAACTTCTTCCTTATGATTACAGGCAAAATCAAGGCTGTCGAGGATAAGTCACAAGACCAAAGAAAGGACTTATACGAAAATGAGAAATCAAAAGCTGATATAGTGGAAGAAGCCATGAGTCTCATGGAGTCATCAAAAACACATTTCAAAAGTCTGAGATCTCCGAAAAATGCAAAGGAGGTGGACATTGATACCTCCTGGGAGAAGTTACAATATTGAAGTAACCAAACTTCGTGAAATCTCTACTTAATGTTTTAACCACGAATTACAAATAACCTGTGGCTCTTCGTTTGCTAACATTTAGTCTCAGTGAACAGTGGTTGCTTTACTTTTATTACCGAGAAAATAAGACCATCCTCGTGCTTGTATTTTCTTGCCACAGCCATGTAAAATTTATTTCTCTATTTGCTTTGATAGAACCTTGTAATGACAACTGAATTATCAATGTCAACAAACGGCAAAGTTCACAATGAAGTGCTGAAGCATGATTAATTTTAAATTTTGATAGCTCCAAATTTTCCCATTTGGTTAGTGAACACACATCTCATGAGTTTCACAAATCAAAAATCCATTACATTACTTATGTATATAAAATACATTATGAGATGAAGTAAGGCAATGCATCATTCTTACGCTTGATATTTAAAATAGACAATGCGGTTGAAGAGGGGTAAAAAAAAATATATGGCTCCACAAGTGCGAAAGAGAATCTAGAGACCTACAAATTTGAACATAAAAAATGAAAGTAACGTGTAGCATAAAAAGATGGATGTTAAGCTTGATCAATCTCAACCCAATAATTGAAATAAAAATTCTACAGCTATCATTTCCAGTTACAAATGCAGGTTGTTGACTTTATCATTCATTCAATGCTTACCTCCAATAAAATAAACTAAGGTCAGCGTTCCTTATTAAGCATTTGTCAGTCGATTAAACCCTTTGTTTATTCTAAGCATTATTTCATTGGACACAATGATTCATGCTTTTGAATTTTTATAGCCATCACATCACCATTCCCAGGTCCATCACGCAACTTTTTACATTCCTGCAAGCAACATATACAGCTGCAGAATCTGTAGCTTGTTGAAATGGATCAAGATTTCAAAAAGATATTATGGGCACAAATTTTCAGGGACAATCTACAAGGTCAGAGGAAGGGATCAATGGCAAAGAAATAATCAGGTATGATTCATATGGACACAACCCACAGGCATGCATAAGTTTAATACATATCAGTCTGCAGTATATTGGCCATTTGTCTGATTACTGATCAGTAATTTGGATCCAGTGTTGAGTTTACCTACACTTAATTCTTCATAATCTTTTGCCAAATGTGCATGTAAAATGGCATCCACCCGTCACGACTAACAAAAGACTAGGTATTTGCTTCATAGTCGTATGCTTCAAGTTGTACGTTCTCAGCAATTTTTTTTCCCCAAATCGCGTGAATAGTTGACTGATTCAATCATCCGAGCACATGACTTGAGCCATGATCATGGACTCATGGATCAACTCATTTCTCCGGATATACAACTCCAGTTCATTAGTTTAATTTAGAAATATAATACGTATAAAATAATTTTGAACAACCAAAAATTAATTTTGGACTTGTTTTAAACTTAATACAGGCTGTGTGAGATATTTGCACCTAAAATATATACTCCCGGCTCTCAATCTCTCACGTTTTAGTGGAAAGTTTTATTACAAAAATATTCATGATTTAAATTACTATCGTAGATAATTTAATATAAGTAAATAGATGTATAAAATTCCTCGCCCAGTGACAAATTAATATATTTTAGCAAACATGTGAATATTTTTAACCACTTGATTTATTAACTTATGCCGTTATACCTTCTCTTTTTTTTTTTTTTAATTATAGAGATATGCCCGTATGATGATAACAAAAAAATTGAAGAAATAAAATGTATACAAAGAAGTACGATTTCTATCACAATAAAAAACACATTTTCAAATAAATGGGATCAAAAGTCCACAAGCACGATGCACAAAGTTACAGGAGTTCAAGCCTCATTGAAAAGCATCGTCTCAAAAAAGGACAAAAAAAAAAAAAAAAGTTCAAAGTTTTTGACAACAATATCTCCATCGTCTGCCTCCAATGAACCCATAAATGCCAAATTATTTTTCTCCACTAGGATGACGCAGAATTACTCTCCCGCGACACCTTAACGATGGAGAAAAAGGAATTGTTGAATCTATGATGCCGACATGATGCAGTCAATTGCCTGCTTGCATATGCCTGTCATCGTGGCCTCAGGGCCATAGACCTGCAAATCAGGTAAAAGTTTCACAGAATTTAGAAACATTTAAAATCTAATAGCATAGTTTACGGATACGTATTTGATCTCATACCTCAAGTGGTATTCCCAGTTCCTCTCCCAGAGCACGCATCTTTGCAAGACCAGTCTGATAGTTCGGACCACCTCTTCGAACAAATATGTGCATTCTTGCTGCTTTTAGTTTGGAATCCTACGAGGAGAAGAAAATCAGATTAATACAAAAACAAGGAGTTAGCCAAAAGAATGAGAAACTACAAATGAAGTTGATATAATTCGAACTAGAATATTTACATACCTTCTCCCTCAAAGCTCGAATAATCCCATTGAATGTTGTAGCAACATCAGTAAAATTTGCAATTCCCCCTCCAATGAGAAGGGCTCTCTTACGACCATCAGGATCTGCAGTGGCACACTACAATGCCAAAGGTTACATTGTTCCTCACCAGAAATGTTAAAATTGCCAGGATACATAGAGAACTTGAGTTCCAAAAAACAAACCAAAGTTATTAAAATCTCTTACATCAATAACAACCCTTGCATACTGCAACACCTCCTCCTCGTTGGGAGCTCCACTGTACTCTGCATAGTTACCAAGCTCCGATGCATAACCCAAGTCTCCAACCTAAAGAAATTCAAACAGAATTAAGTGCTCGTAAACAAGAGTAAATATTGAAACTTGCAACAATATTGTTTCTAAAAAGCATTGTAATGTACGTAGTTCAACAAATGTGCCAATGGAAAAGTGAACAGAAGGACATGCTGGCACGCTTACAGTGTCAGCATATATTACACTAGCACCACCTCCAGCTACCATTGTCCATATACGCCCTTTGGGGTTCAATACAGTAAATTTCAAAGATGCACTTGTCTGCAATGTAAAAGCAAGAACATGATAAAGACAATATCTTCTGCTTTCTGTAATAAATTTCCTGATGAATTGACGCTAGAACAAGGGTAGGAGCACCTTTTCATCCAATGAGTGAATGAAGCTTTCGGTAGAGTTCAAGACTCTTCCAAAAGGCAAAGGAAACTCGATGTTGGCCCACCTGATCGTACAAAAGTATTTTAGTTAATACAAGATACCTAATATAATATCTTCAGATTACATGGCCATATACGTCAAGCATATATACACATACTTCTTAAAGTTCTTAAAGGCAGCAGTGTCATCCAGCTCTCCCCTCATATCCAGCGGGTATGGCTCCCCATTAACCAGTGTAAAGGGATTCATCTCTATGAAACTGAAGTCGAGATCTATGAAAAATAGATAAAGTTAAAAGTTAACATTGTTACCATGAAGAATATTATCTAACAATCAAGTATAAAAATGAATTTTAAAAACTTAAATAAAAATAAGAATTCCTTTCTCCCACCCCCATCTCTTTCTCCAATAAATTTTTTACCCGTTAAGGATCCTATAGATGATTAAAATAGTTTTGCATATTTATGATCCCCAAAATAATTTGGGATATCCATTCATCTTCCAGCAACTTTGAGACCTTGTTCTTGATGGTTCCTAACCATCAGAACAATGTAGGTTCAAATAATCTGCATACAAAAGTAACTAGCTGAAATTTCAGTATGAGGCTTCTAAATCTTTTCTATACTCGTGATGACGTCTGTTCCAAAAGCAGGGGTAGAAAATTTTAAAACTTAAAGACGGCATACCTTGAAATACGGCAAAGACCCCCATGATGAAGTCACCAATTTTTCCACGAAACTAAAATAATACAAAATTCAGGTTAGCACATGCTAGGTCCAAAGAAATCTATAAGACAAAAGAGAATGAAATCAGTAATTGATACAGGATCCTGAAAGCCCTCAACCATGAGGACTCTAAAAGATGAAGGAAAGTAGCATCATTTAAGGTGAACAGGTGAACAGAATTTGTTGGACCAAATCATATCAAATAATGTTACATCTATTGAGGACAAAGTTTTTCCTAGTATTCAAATAAATCTAGAATAAAAACCATCAACAACTGAGCAAGTACAGACGAACTCACCTCCAAAGGAAGTGTGGCTATCAAAGGAGCACATGCATCCAGTGTCATATGTTTCTCGGTTGGAAGGAATATTGTTTTCACCTGTAAAATTTTTAAAATAATAAAAAAAAAAGTGTTTTAATTCATATAGTCCCTGTATGCTATAGACTCCGCCAATTCTAAAAAAAATTGCAATCGAACAGAAAACTCGATTTAAGAATTGGAAGAATTGTACTTTATGGCTATACCTTGTCCCAGTTCTCTTCAATTTCAATACCCCCACACTCTGAGAAGCTAATGGTGCATCCAAGCCTATCGGAGACTATTGAAAGATAGTACTCTTGGTTGTGAGGGACAAATGGTTCAACGATAAAGGTAGTTATTGGTCCCTTGCAACCGCCCATCTCAACCTAATAAAGATCCCATCCCCACATCAGTATAATGAAATCAAAATTAACAAAGTGTGAAGTCTCTGCTTTATTTGATCCATTCATCACCTCTGTACCAAGGCGTCCTTTGACAAATTCAGCCACTTGAGCTAGATCTAAATTCAATGCCACCAAACCACTCTTCCCACGTTTCCCAAACAACATATCGGGTTTCACAACCAATCTTGAGGATGAAAGCCATGGTTCTTTGTTTGTCAACTCAGAGAAGTCCGTAGATTCTGTCACCTAAACAAAAGAACTAAAATAATTATTTCTCTAAATTTCTAAAAGGTTACAAGAATTTTTCTTCCTTTTATCTTCCTTTAAAAAAAATGTTAACTTAGATAACAATCTCAGTCGTCAATTTACATAAAAAGATGCCATAACATCTAAGAATATGGAAATCTTTTGGATCTATGAAACAGAATCGCCTCATGTTAGATATTCTAATGATAAGAAACCATTATGCTGCCCAAATATCAATTAAATCCAGTCGCAAGGTCCGGTTTCAATCCCAGTTCAGCCAACCATACAAAAAGCTTAGAACTTGGCAGAGAGACATACTGATCTCATCTCATCACTTTATTTAAGGACAAAAACCAGCACTACAAGCTCATACAAATAAATATTCAAACTTTAACACCTTCAAAGAAATTCAAAAATAAAATCACAATCAAATGAACAATCTTCAGTGATTATCAAAATCAAGAATACCCCACCAAACCTAGATGAAGTCTTGGCCTTTCCCCCAGGATGCTCACACTAGGCACAATCAAATAAAAAACAAACACAACCACAGATGAACGGTAACCCCTTCATAAACAGATACACAGATTATGCTACTCAAATATCAACCGAATCAAGTTCCAAGTGCTCGATCCAATCCCAATTCAGCCAATTAGTTAAACAATTCATATAGTTCATTCAATCCTGTTATAAAATCACAAAGCCATAGTGATCTCAACTCATTGTTACTAGTTAAGCTCAAAAACAAGTCATTCGTCATTCGTACAAATAAAACGTACTTTCCAATCTTCAGAGCATTACAACACTAAAACAATGATGAAATTCTAAGCAAATGATCAAAATAAAAAATTTCAAACATACCCCAGATGAATGCCATTTCCCACAATATGCACACACTTGCACAAGAAAACATAAACAAGGTTACACAAACAAAAAATTTATCTTTTTAGGATAATTAATAAAATAGAAGTTTCCAAATTGCGGCTATCCTAATGATCGGCAACCATTATGCCACACAAATATCAACCAAATCCAATTCCAAGCCCCAGATCCAATCCCAATTCAGTTAGCTTGTCAGAAAGCTTAAATTTTTCATTGAAGTCCAATAACACAACCAAAACAATACAGTGATCTCAATTCATTATCACTACTTGTTCAATATACTGTCCCCTACACATCCATATTACAAACTTCAGAGCAATTCAATACCAAAATCATGGTCAAATTCTAACCCAACTAAGTGATCATCAAAATAAATAATTCCCCGTCAAACCCGGATGAAATTTTGACATATCCAGCAACATAAACACACTGACAAATCAGATATACGATCACCTGAGCAGAGCAGATCTGAAGGTCGAGGCCAGCAAGACGCTTCAAGTGCTCTTTCAAAAGTCTCTTAGAATCATACTCTCTGATCTTCTTCCTAGCCATATCAAATACAACTCAATACCTATGCAGGAACAACAAAATAAGAAGGTATTTTTCAAATCAATATATCAAGCTAATGCTGTGTGATACAGCCTCTTGATTGAATTATATATATACACACACAGAGAGAATGAGAGAGAATCAAGAAGGAGGTTTGTTGCTTGAAAGATTAGACAAGATAAAGGATTGATTGTTACTTTTTCAATTATTAATATTATAATAAAAAATTAAGCTTACAGTTCAGACAGAACAGCAAACAAGAAGTGAAGATGAGAGAAGTTTTGAGGCGTTGGCTTTGGTTTTGGTAAGTTGCGGTTGGTTGTTAGGCGAATTCTGCCGGAGACGTTGAGAAATAAGAATTAAGAATTAGGTGCCAAAGTCAACAAACTCTTCTCCACACCTACCCCTTTTTTCCCCTCTTTTTTCATATTATTTGCCCTTACTACTCTAATTTTTTTCCCCTTAATTTTCAGTTTTTTAATTCATTTTCTCCATTTTCAGTTTGTCACCATTCTTATGAATATCTTATATTATTAATTTTTTATTCACACCAAAATTTATTTTTTTATTTTTAGTATTTAGATTTTTAATTTAATTTCAATTATACAATTTATTTAATTTACAACAAATATAAATAAAAATGTATATGAAACTAAAAGTAATACTGTAAAATTATGTTGTTGGTGGATTATTGGATATTATGAAAATAATAAGGTTAAGTGATATATATATTAATTTAAGTAAGAAAATCCAATAAATATATATTAGTTTAAGTAAGAAAACCCGACAATCTCCAAATACAATATCCAATAAATCTATTGAATTTTCAATTTAGCAAGTTGGCCATAAGTAAACTCATGAAAAAAACATTATTTAGTTATCATCAATTATTAATTCATAGAACCTTTACTATATCCAGACTCACATTTAAGTTAAAATTTGAGCATAAATTGACTTATATGTTGTTACAATAGTACAGCAAATATAATGATAAAGAGTTAAAAAAAAATAAAAAAGTTGATAAAGAAAGGAGTTCTTAGTCAAATTATATAGACCCATCATAAATGGTTCAAGAATTTCTTGGGCAGACCATGATGGTAGATGGTATATACCTTTTAGTATTTAATAGAGAAAAGAGAATTTATAGAAAGAAAAAAATATTGTTTTGAGAGAATCACTTTCAAAGTCAAGACTCCATAGTTTAGAAAATACTTACCTCCTTTCTAATACATTTATCACAACATACATACACAAATAGATAACTGCTTTTAAATTACAAATAAAGCACATCTAAATTAACTGGAAATGATAAGATCTTCAAGTCTTGAGATATATTTATTTTTATTTTATTTTAAATTATATTTATTCAGTTGGCCGTGGTTAATGTGTTAATACATATTTAGATTCAGTAAATTAGTAGTTGGTTAATTAGCTAATTATTCGCATTAGTTTAGGATTGTGGCTCCTATTTTTTTTATCTTTAGTTTCAAGCTTTATACATAAGCTAGTATTTAAATTTGCATTAATGTCGTTAATGGGAGGGTTGGTATATTTTATTTGGTAATTGAGAAGTTGTAGTAATATGTATTTGATCCCTCAAAGTACTAAAAAATATTCATGGAGATTTAGATTTCCTCTTATTAACCTATTTATCACTTGTTCTTTTTATTTCATTTGATTTTCCATTGCAGACAACTAGTGTCTGTAATACTAGATCAATAATGGTTGATTAGTAATAGACCATAAAGGAGAAATTCTTGTGCAATTTAATGTCAATAATGTAACAAACAAATAATGTTATAATATATGTACATTTATTTTTTAAGGAACTAACAAACAATTGGTGACTATGTTAAATCTAACTACATACGTCGTATATGTATTAATTAATTATATTTTTTATAAGAAAATCAATTAATTGTATTAAATTTGGTGCATTTTAGGATTTCTCCCGGTGTTGACTATGGAGGAGGAATTCTTTTCAAATTATGATGATAGACTAGGGACCATCGAGTGAGGATATTTTGGTCAAATCGTAATGACCAATTAGAAACCATAAAAAGATGAATTCCTTATTAGAACATTGTGATTGACTAGACTATTCACCAGAAGAAAGAAAGAAAGGCTTCATAGTCAAACCTTCAATAATGTCATGTGACCATGAATCGTACGGGTTTTTGTTATGATCATGAAAAAATATATATAAAGCAAAAGAAAATGTGTAATTTTTGGTAGATTATATTTATTTCATTAAAAAAATTTACTGTATAAATAAATTAAATCAAAAAAATGAAAAAATACAGTTGGATAAAAATAATTACCAAAGTGAAGATTTACGAGACCATGATGAAATGCATATTTTACATTCAGATGAAAAATTAGGGGTATTATTGGTATTAAGAGTTTGGTATCTAAAGCAAATCCGCTGAACATGTTCGCGGAGTGATGTGACAGGACTTAAAAATGTGACAGTTGGCAGTTGCCAATTGATTGAAACTATTAAAATGACGTATTTATAACTGAAAATGGCCGCTCAACACGAAAATCTTCTGAAGAAGAATGTATGGAGTTTCATACTCCATCTCTCAAAAGGCCCTATGCTTTAAAAGCCTACCCCTCGTTGAAGAGTGGTTGGGTTTAGGCTTTTTTTGAGCCCATCATAAGCTGTTTTTACCTTCTTCTTTTTTAATTTTTAGAAATTTTTATAATAGAATTTCAATTCTTCATTTCAATATTATATTACTATTATTCCATTTTTATGTTAAATTTGGTTATAAGAAATTCAATAAATTATTTTTTATTTAGCTTTAACAACAATATGACATATAACGATATAACTACGTTAACAAGTAAATAAATTAAATACAAAATAGAGATAAATATTAGTAGATTGAATTGTAACCACATATTTGTGTTTTTTTTTTACTTTTAAGCATTATATTTTTTAATTTTAAAAAGTAATTTAAAAATAAAGGATCGGGTCGGGGCATTTTTGTAAGGCCCTGCCCTCCACCCTAACCTGTGTATAATTGGGCATAATTCTTTAAGCGCTAGCTCAATCTTGGACCCGTTTAAATTTGAGACAAATTCCTAAAAATTATGGTGGGATGTCAGACCAAGAACCACTTTGGGTCTTTTTGCTATTCTTACTCAAAAAATCAATGCTTACTTAAAATATTATATTTTTGGGTGAATTTCAAAATTACACTCAAATTTATTGATAATAAGAAATCAGAACCCATTTTAAATGACAATTGGCAAATTACACCCATTCAGTTACATTTCTCAATTAAGTCAATTATTTGTGATTCAAATTTTATCATTCTTTTTACTTGATATCTATATACTTGATATTTCATTATTTCAGTGGTGCCCACCGAAATTAACTTTACAAACAGTGGAATCCTCACTTTAAACTACTTAAGAATTATTTTTTTACCTCAAATTAATTATGCCATTATCAAGTTGGTAACCCTCTCGACGTAGCTCGATTATGGAGAGATTGTCAATTCCTCCTTATTGAAATGAATATATATCACTTCTCCCTTTACTATTTTTATAATATCCAATAATCCTCTTGGGACCATAACTTTACACTATTAGTCTTTTTTTTTCAAGTACATTTCTATTCGTATCTATCATAAATTAATAAGTCATACAAATGAAAATAAAAATAAAAATAAGAAATTATATATCTTGATATGAATAAAAAATTGATAATAAGATATTTTTCTTTTAGTTTTTTTTTAATTTTATTTACTTATTATACTTAATTTAACTTTATATATGACCATCGCTACCAAGAAACAAGGGAGACGTCATGAATTCCTTACTATAGTAAACCTAGTGATATATCATTTTGGCACGAAAAACATAAATGGCATATCGTCTAAAGTATGCACCTTAATATACTATTCAGTCATGTTGGTTGTATGAATGAAAAGGATGACAGGTCATCGTCGTACTTGTCTTGTACATGGCATGTTGTTTGCTATCAAAATGATAAATAGCAATGTCATCTAGTACCGGTGTATCGATCAAAATATTGAAAATATGTTACTGTTATTATTGTCATTATTATTAGTAGTAGTATTTTTAGTAATAATAATGATGATGATGATAGTAATAATAACAATATCATCATCATTACTACTACAACAATTACTAGTATTATTATAACAGATAACATCATACTATGGGCAAATAATTAACTAAGGTTGTGGTTGGAACATAGTATCAAACTATGTTATATTAATGTTCATATTAATTAATTGTTTACCTATGTTTGGAAGTCTTGAAAGTTGGACTGTGGTGTATTATTATTTTTATCATTATTATTGTTACTATTATAATGCAATACAATGCATCCAAATGATGGATTAAATAAAATATAAAAATACATTGTATTA
The DNA here is from genome assembly GCA_029618585.1 of Citrus australasica. Taxonomy (NCBI): domain Eukaryota; kingdom Viridiplantae; phylum Streptophyta; class Magnoliopsida; order Sapindales; family Rutaceae; genus Citrus; species Citrus australasica. Next base: position 1,733,395 of record JARCIV010000006.1, read on the forward strand.
AAATATTATTTTTATTTAATAGTACTATATTACATTATTATTTTACGTAGTAATACTATATTACATTATATCATTATTCCATGTAATTATTAAAATCAAACAATCTTGTATTTTTATTAAAATTGATTGGAATTCAACTTTACAGGTGATGTGTCATTTACCAAGAAATAATAGAGATGTGATGGCGTCCATGCGACAGTAAGCCTATCGGCATATCGTTTTGCATGACACGTCATATAGAGTATACTCATACTATTTAGGCACGTTATTTGTGTATATGCAAAGGACAACATGTCATGTGTTTTTTTTTTTTTTGGATAGCATGTCATTTGTTAAGAAAATAGTAAACAACAATGTCATCTAGTGCCTTGTGCCGATTAAAATATTTTTTATTATTAGACTTATTATTATTTTATAATTTTTTATCATTATTATTGTTTCTGTTGGAACAGATGATAAAAATACTAAGGACAATAATTACATAAGGGTGTGTTTGCAACATAGTATTAAATTGTATTAATTAATATTTATAACGATTCTCAAAATTTCATCTTAAATGATATGATACTTAGAAGGTAATTTATTAAATAATTAATAATTTTTCATATATTTTAAGTGAATTAGTTTTATTATCATAGCAACTAATGAATGAATGCCACATATTTTAAAATAAAATTTTGAGATGTATAGGACTACTCATTTGTCAATGGTCACACTCACACGCTCTACGATTGTTTCACTCTCTCATAATGCAAGATGAATGCAGTAGTAGAGTAGTAATATTCAAAGCCCTATTGCTTATTGTAAGGTGACCTCCGTCCCTAGTTGTTCTTGAAAAGAGGAAAAAATGATTTTTCTATTAGTTTGTAAAATAGTATGCAGTGTTGAGTGTTAGAAAGTGCATATTTATAAATGAGAAAATCGTTATTTTATATATCAAGTATTACTAACAACCCTTACTTTTATGTGTTTAAGTTTATTGTACTTTAATTATGTGTATTTTATTCTAATTGAGTATTTTATGTATTTTAGGGGCATCATAGTCATTTCACAATAAACGAGAGATCAAATGGCAAAATGGACATCATTTTTGAACTCAGGACGGTCGAAAACCTTAGGAGGAGTATAAAAGGAAAAATGACACTGTTCACATGTACGATACTATTCACATGTACGGGTACTGTTGGAGTTACTGTGTAAATAGTGGCTGTTGACTGTACTGTGTAAATAGTGGTTGTTGACTGTACTGTGCACATAGTGGCTGTTGACTGTACTGTGTAAATAGTGGCTGTTGACTGTACTGTGCAAATAGTGGCTGATGACGTGGCGAAATCCTGAGCGTCCAAACTGTTTTTAATCCGATGGTCATGATTTACTCGATGTAACTATAAAAAGGGGGCCTTCCCCCCCTAATTAGGCACCTCTGAATCCATTTTTGGGATCCATTTTCTGTAATTCTCTCTCTATCTTGTATTTTCTATGTATTTTAATAAATTCCCATTTTGCCCCTAGTTCAACTATGAGTGGCTAATTTTCTTTCAAGCTTGGGTTGAAGGTGAAGTCTCAACATGTGTCATGGGCTTGATTTGGTAAATTTATTTTCTCTTCCCCTCTAGTTTGTGTGGATGTTTTGACTTCTCGTCGACAAATAATACTAATCTTATCTAGTACTGCCCTGGTTTCACCGGCTCCCTAGTATAAGGTTATTATTATTTGGCACGATAAGCCCTTAGCACCATATTTATTAGAGCGTGGTTCATGAAGTGTGGATTCCCCTCTCATGATTTAATTGGTATTAATAAGGAATATTTAGCCCATGATGCATGTTGATACGGATCAAGATACCCAAGTACGTCATTTCAATATAATTTTCTTTAATTTATTCTTGCCATTTAAATTCCAATTTTAGAATTTATTCTCGCCATTTCAATTCCAAGTTTAGGATAATCAAAATCATTTTCATCAATCCAACCACCCATTTACAGAATTAATTCTATATATAATTAAAATCAACCTCCTCGTGGGATCGACACTTGTCACCATTGATCTACACTACAACAGATTCGTGCGCTTGCGAGTTCAATAAAATTTGCACAACATGCAGCACCTTCCAAGAAAGAAGGTAGTAGAATGCAAAATGAAAAATGATTAGAGAAAATTAGGGCTTGTTCGGTATCATTTTGTAGTCCTCATTTTCATTTTCATTTTGATAGTACAAATGTAATCTATGTGTGGTGAGCCTAAACTTAAAATCAAGTTATAAAATGCAGAAAATAGAATCTATTTGACAGTAATAAAAATGAAAACATGTTAGACACATTTTATGTAAATCACAAAATGAATTATAAACCAAATTATAAAATAAGGGCCCATTCGGTATCCTTTTCCAAGCAATGTTTTCATTTTCGTTTTTATAATACATACATAAAACATGTTCGGTGGATTAATTTAAAAAAAAATTACAAAACAAAAAATCTGGATTCATTATTACAACTACCAAACTGAAAACATGTTAAACATGTTCTCCAAATTTTACAAACTAAACCTAAAAATGAATTAAAAAATAAAAGCAAAACCATGACCCTCTTCCTCCTTATCTCTTCACTGCCGCTCTCTCTTTCCCGCAGCTTTCTTTATCCAGTTCCAGCAAATCTGCACTCTTTCCCTCCCATTATCTTCATCCAACATCTTTCTCTCTCTTTGTTTCTCCTGTTCCACTCTCTCCTCCTTATCTCGTCACTTCCTCGCTCTCTTCCCCTGCAACTTTCTTGATCCAGTTGCAGCAAATTTACACTCTCTCCCTCCCCTTATCTTCATTCAACATCTTTCTCTCTCTTTATTTCTCCTGATCCACTCTCTCCTCCTTATCCAATTGTTGTCGCTACTTCGTCTCAACCACTGCCGTTGCTCTGTTTTCGCCGCGCTGCTGCTCCGACTCCGCCCAGCCGTTGCTGCTTCGACTCCGCCCAGCCGCTGCTGCTTCGACTCCGCCCAGCCGCTGCTGCTTCGACTCCGCCCAGCCGCTGCTGCTCCCTCTCTGCTCAGCCGTTGCTGCTCCGTCTTCGCCCAACCATTATTGCTCTCCCAGATCTGTCACTTACCGGTATTTGTTTTGTTTGACTTAAAATTTTTAGAAATTGTTTAAGTGATTTTAATTGTTTTTAATAGCATGTAAAGATGATATTTATCACGATTGTCATTGCCATGATATTGATTTTATTACAAATTCCATTTTGTTGATGATGCACAAGTTGAATTTATTGCCTGTCACTCAAAAAAAACTTTTTTTATAGAGAAAATGATTTAGGCAATTAGGCTTTTGTTATTAGAGAGAAATAAAGATTTTTCAAGCTTTGCCCTAGATAGAATTCAGTAAACAATCTGTAATTTCAATTTATTGCTTTAGATGGAATTCACAATTTGAATTTATTGTCTGTCACGCCAAAAATATTACCTGGAGAATTCACTCCAATCTGTAACTTGTAGAAGTGAGAATAAAAAATAGAAACCCATTTATTTGTTATGCCCTTAATAAATTTTGATGAGAGCTCAGCCTTAATTTAATTTGTCTTGTGTAATTTATAATCTATGTATATGTAAGAGCAGTGTTTTTAGTTGATTAATATATGATATATGTTAATTTTTTGAAAAATTATTTAGGTAACATTCAGTTTTTAATGTATGACATGTTGCTGAAATGATTTTCATGCTATGTTGAAGTTGATTAATATTTGATATATATTTTTTTTTTCTAATTTTTCAAGATATGGATCCACATGATGTTGATGTTGATGTTGAGGATAAGGTCGATTGGTCTAGCCGGATCGAAACAGTTTTTATTCGTGTAGTACATGACAATGTTAAAAAGGGTGATTTACAAAGATCAACTTTCACTAAGAAAATTTGGACCACTATAAGTGATGAATTATTTGAAAAATCCTAAAAAAGATTCAATATAGGGCAACTTAAGTCCAAGTTTAATAGGTTGCACAAAAAACATCAAGAATTTTCTGACTTAATAGCTCATACCGGGTTTGGTTGGGATCTTGTTTCAAATACGGTCACAACATCGGAAGCTGTTTAGGCTAAATATATTAAGGTAAAACTATATTCGCAGTATATTAAATAGTTTCGTATAAAATTAAAATATTATTTTTTTAATTTTATACATTTATTTTTTTCCACAGAGAGTGCATGAAGTGAAGCCATATCGTAAAAAAGGATTAGAGCACTACCAAACCTTAGGGGAGATATTCAACACCACCACAGTTATGGCCATTTACGTTTTTCTTCTAACCAAGTTCCATTGTCCTCGAATGAGGATCGTGAATTGGAAGAGAATTTTCTTAGTCATGGAGTTCATGTTGATATTGATGATGACGATTCAATGGAACCTCTTTTCGAGACTAGGATAGAAAGAAAAAAAGGCATCGTCGGCCAATTGCAACTTCAATTGAGCGTGGTAAAAAATATAAGAGTGAGTTTGACAGTTACTTTAAAATGGCTAGTTCAGTGATGAATGCTAGAATGGAGATGGTTAAATGCAAAAGTGCGGAGTGAACTTCTCAATGTGTTGAAAAGTGGTCTATTGAAGAGTGTATTGAAGCTGTGGAGAAATTGGGAGACATTAATGGAGATACATACAATAAACGGATGGATAAGTTAATACCCAGTATTGAGTGGAGGAAAGCTTTTCTGAGCATAAGAAAAAATATTGGTTAACTAGTTTATAGTTTATTCTTTAAGATGTAATATGTTTCACTTGGATGTTATTTGTTGTGAACTGTGTGCTTGTTCATTTTATGGTTTGAACTTTGTAGTACTTTTATATGTCGAACTTTATATTTTTTATGAGCTTAAATGTATTTGTTGAACTTCATTCTATTTTGTGAGTTGAACTTTCTAATGTTTTATTTATTTATTTGTATTTGTATGTTCATTTTATTTTTTATTTTTTTGATCAATTATCATATACTTGAGATATAATTTGTGATTTTTTTAAATCAGAGCAGAAAAAATGAACAACAACAACAATGAAAATGATGATATTGATAGTTTAACAGATATTGAAGAAGAGGTTTTATAGGTAGCCATTGCTATAAAAATTAATGAGAAACAACAACATGCTATTAAGAGGCAATGTTATACAGGACAATTGTCTGGCATTAAATTTGTTCAAGAGTTGTTAAATGGTCATCCGGACAGGATGTATAACATGCTTCGAATGGATAAAAAAGTTTTTATTCGATTATGTTATACACTTGAACATTTACAGTTATTAGAGAATGATAGGCATGTTTGTATCAAGGAGGCTGTAGCAATGTGCTTGTATGTATTGTCCCATGGTGCTATTGTGCAGGTTGTTTTTTAATGTTTTCAACGTTCAATGGATACTGTGTTTACACACTTTAAGCGTGTGTTAAAAGCACTTTGTTGCTTAGCAAATCATATTATAAAACTAAAACCTCAAGGGGAAACGCCACCAGAGATTGGAAACAATCCATTTTTTTTTCATATTTTGAGGTAAGAAATTCAATACACATTACTTTAATGTTTATGTAACATTAATATTTGGTTAATAAATTAATAATGTTTACATATTTTCACATAAGTGTATCGGTGCAATTGATGGAACCTACATTACTGCATGGTCACCAGCATATAAACAGATATCATATCGAGATAGAAAGATTCAGGTGACTCAAAATATCATGTGTACATGTTCTTTTGACATGATGTTCACATTTGTGTATACGGGCTAGGAGGGTACTGCCAGAGACTCAAGGGTGTTTATGGATGCCTTAAATAGACCAGAATCTAGGTTTCCACGTTCGGAAGAATGTAAGAATATTGAGATAGTGTATAAATGTGTGTGTGTGTGTGTGTGTGTGTGTATCTTTGACCTTTATTTTTTAATTAAGTTATGTTTTATTGTTTCTATATTTTAGGATATTACTATGTTGTGGATTCTGGATACATAAATATGAACAGATTTTTTGACACCATATAGAGGTGAGAGATATCCTTTACGTTATTATAGAGGACCAGGTCGAGCATCTAGAGGTCCCCAAGAATTGTTTAATTATAGACATTCATCATTGTGTAATGTTATTGAGCGATGCTTTGGTGTTTTAAAAGCGTGATTTTCAATTTTAAAGGATATGTATAATTATAGTTTACGTAAGCAACGTCTAATTCCAATTGCATGTTGCGCTTTACATAATTTTATTCAACGAGAAAATACAAGTGATAGGTTATTTGGAGAGGTTGTACTACATCTTTGACAAACAGTCAGACACCATCCACAGAGCATTTGTGCTCAACATGCCCCACAGAGCATACTATTGTTGCACACCCAGGGGTCGTATCTGCTTCCATAGTTGGCCATATAGGGTCCTCAATGTTGTCCACTTGTGGGTCTTGCTCTAATTGGGGCCATTCCCATGGCTTGTGGAATGTATTGTTCCAAAAATTCCAACAGTATAGAATGTTGGGCTGGCCCAATGAGATTTAGAGGGCCTGATAAGCTTTAGATCCATTAGGGTCTGGATCTCTGATTTGCACAGTTCTTCGTCATGAGGCATGCTGGGGTGAGAGATTGTCTGGTGAGGCATGGTCCATCCATCTTTATATGGTAAAGACACAAAATGTTGTTCTCTAGCCCAGAACTGGTTTGGTATTTCTGCACAGCATTCTAAGAGTTCCTTAATCTGGGGTTCATATTTATGGATAAGGTAGTTTTGTATTTTTCCACCCTCTCCAAAAATGGATTGATTTTCGACCCAAGGAATTTGAAAAGTATGATAGCTTGTGAAACATAATCTCTATAAAGTCTCAAGCCTACAAAGCCATGGCACATCTGGGAAGAAAATGCATCCGGCAATTGCTAGAAAGCATTTTAGAGAAGCTATACTCCTCCTCCTCAATACCCTTGGCCCCAAAAGGCAACATGATAGGATAACGACACCACCACTAATGATGATACTAGTATCTCCTCAAATGATACTACAGATATCCCTCATATTCTTATACTCATGCAGTGAGCAAATCCTCTAAATCCATTTTATGTGGATACCCGAGCAAGGTTTGCAGCCTCAACACCAACACCAGGCCAGACGTCTGATCCTACCAGACAGGAGCAGACACAGCATCCTTCAGGGACAACACAATTTACAGCCCCTGAATTCACTAACCAGCCTGCAGCTTCTGAAGAACACCGTGCTAACTGTGGATCTGGGATCTCTCATTCCTTTCTTGTAAGTAGTCCTTGGAGATACTTGTAATGAGTTTCGATTACAAAGGGAGTGAGTGAGAGAAAGAACTGGAATTTCTTTATCCTTTTGACAACTGCAAGGACTTCTTTCTTATAAGATGGGTAATGGCTTTGAGCATTATTGAACTGGCCAGATTTATAGCCACAGACTCTCATGTTTCCCTCGGATTCCTCGATCAGCAGTGCTCCTCAATAATGGTCACTAGCGTCTGTCTGTAAGATGAGCTGTCCTTTGTCAGGAATCTTTAAAGGCAGAAGTGATTGGCACTTTTACTTTAAATCTTTCACAGCTTTTGATGCCTCTTCCGACCATTGTGGGGCACCTTTCTTTATATGCTTTGAAATCTGACTCGTCATCTTTGTCAGGTCTTGCACGTGATCTGCTGCATAATTAATTATTCCGAGGAATTGCTGGATCTGCTTTCAGGTTGACAGCTGGTCCGAAAATTGGGATATTTTTTCAGCAATGTGTGGTTGAGGAATGATGAATCTTTGTCTGATGTGTAATCCCAATAAATCCACTTTATCAAGACCTATCTGCATCTTTGGTTCTGACAAGGTTAACCCATGTTTGTAGGTTAGTGCCTTGAATTGGGACAGGTGTTCAGCATGTTCTTCTTCACTATTGCTCCAAATTTTGTGGGTTTCTGAAAACTCATGAAGGTTACTTCATTAAGAGGAATGAGAGATTTACAATACAAGATTGCACTCCAAGACTCAAACATACGGTCAAACCACCTGCCCTTGCCATATCTTCTACTGTTGTGGATCTGGTTTGGTTCGAACAGTATTGCTACTGGATAGATGTTAAGCCAGTACCACGTTATATAATAGGCTTGTGGGGTGATGTCATAGATGACATAATGACCCCAATTGGTGTTTTTGTCTATTATATAGTGGAAGTTGGTTCCGACTTTAAAAATGGTTTCATCCATCTCATTTTTTCACCACAATGGATTAATGAGTATGAAAAGAACAATAGGCCTCAACAGATACATGAAGTACCAAAAATCAGCAGGCTACAAGGCTGATGCAATTACAGACTTAACTCAGTATAGTCTTGCCTAGCTCTACCAAATATCAATGGAACTCATTCAAAGTCATTGTAGATCTCAAGATCTAAGGAGACACACGAAGCAGATTGAGAAATCCACGACAATTGCCAGAAAACATTTTAGAGAAGCTATACTCTACCTTTGGCCCCAGAAGGCAACAGGATAGAATAACGACACCACCACTGATGATGATACTAGTATCTCCTCCAATGATACTACAGATATCCCTCCTATTCCTATACTCATGCAACGAGCAAATCCTCTAAATCCATTTTATGTGGATACCCGGGTAAGGTTTGCAGCCTTAGGAATTGCTGGATCTGCTTTCAGGTTGACAACTGATCCTCTTTAGATCCATTAGGGTCTGGATCTCTGATTTGCACAGTTCTTCGTCATGAGGCATGCCTGGGTGAGAGGCTGTCTGATGAGGCATGGTCCATCATCCCATCCAGCTGAACAGACTGCTGAACGTGCCCCGCATATTGATAAAGTTTCCCAAAGAGAAGAATGAGAGACTAGAGTAAACTTTGGGCACTCCACAATTGGGAAAACATTTTGGAACATTGATGGAATGAAGCCAAAAGAAAGGTTGGCATATTTTAGAGATACAAGGGTCTACATCTTGGAGCCATCCAGATAGGGATACAACCATTGTTCCTAGCTGGAAAAGATGTTACTTGCTTCATAGCCATCTTAGACACTAGATAGACACTTAGGGGTTTCCTTTTGGGAAATATGGTGCAAGATTTGATTACCAACGATAAAGGAGACACTAGTAGGCTACTTACTAATATTGATTTATCTCCAGCAAGTGTCGCAGGAATGAATGTTACAAGAGATAGAATTGCAGCTTCTATGTGGCATGATTACATACACAATGCAAAATGTCTATCATGTAATTTTTTTTATAATTATTTTGTTTAAATCATGTGTTGTAATCTATATCTTAATTATGGTGTAAAAACAATGACAATGTAAAACATTTTTGTAATTAATGTTAAGTCTAAAACGTTATTATCATGTAATTTTTTTACAATAATTTTGTTTAAATTATTATGTTGTATTTGTGTATGTATTAGCTAAATAATTATTTTATAACTATAAATATGACGTAAATGCCGGTAAAAACTGTTTTTGAAAAAAGTATTACCGAACGCATATTCTCTGTTTTTATCATTTTCAATTGTGTCTACCGAATGCATATTACTGTTTTCAATTTTAAAATACATGGTAGAGAAAATGATATCAGACGCATACTTAAATTCAAAATTCAACGACTACAAAATACCATTTTTATTTTTATTTTTATTTTCAGAAAATACAAATTCAGAAACAATACTGAATAGGCCGTAATATACTGCACGTTCTCCAAAGTAGAACAAATAAAATATTTTTTTCTCTCATCTTCTTCTCTCTCCCTTGCACCACATATTTTCTCCGACTATCATCATCTTCTTTTCTTTCTCTCTTACCAAAAAATCTTTTCTGTAATTCCGATCTTCTTCATCTCTTATATGTAATTTTTTTCTTTTAATTTAATTTAATTTTTTTTCATTTCTTTCACATAATTTTTTCTCTTTTACTTTTTGGTTTATCAAACATGGCCTTCCTTGTCTTCGTTTACACAGAGCCTGTTGAGTAAAGATGAACACTGACTCAAAATCAATCACCAAGATCGATCAACACAAATGCAAGAAACAGAAAATAAACCAAGAACTGAAAGAAACTGTGAACAAGTGTTTAACGTGGTTCAGTACCAAAGTACCTACATCCACGGCTGAAGAACCCAAAACGGGTGTGAAGCTTTATTGAACAAATTGGCTACAGAGAAACTACTGATGACAAGGATTAAATCTCTCATACAGAGTATTTTCTATCTCTCATCCTAAGCCTCTCAAAAACCGAATCGAATCATTCATCTGATCAGCCTTGAGCTCCTTTTATATAGCTCTGTTTCTTGTCCAGCTGTTAGCAGTAACAACTTAAACTAACTCTGGCCCCACCATTGCTGACTCAGCTCGCCACATAAGCTATTAACAGAATTAACTAACTAGCTTCACAAATCTCCACCTTAGTTCATTCTGAATCAGCTCCACCTTCCTCTTCAGCAACTACATGCCTGACTTTACAGGCTACCAACACCAATCAAGTTCAGAGAGTTTCTAAACTTGATTGCAGGTACTGCTTTGGTCAGAATATCTGCTGGATTTGTTTGAGTTGGAACTTTAACAACATTCACAACCCCATTAGCAATCTCATCCCTGACAAAATGTAACCTAACATCAATATGCTTTGTTCTTTCATGATACTTGGGGTTCTTACTAAGCTGAATTGCACTGGAGCTATCACAGCCAATGCAAACAGAATCTTGCTTTATCCCTAACTCAGAAACTAACCCTCTGAGCCACTTTGCTTCTTTGACTGCTTCTGTTAATGCAATATATTCAGCCTCAGTTGTGGATAGAGCAACAACTGACTAGAGAGATGCCTTCTAACTTACTGCCCCCCCATTCAAAACAAAAACATACCCTGTAACGGACCTCCTTTTGTCTATATCAGCAGCAAAATCTGAATCTACATAACCAGATACTTGGCACCCTTTAGATTCTGAAGCACCAAACAAAATTCCATGCCCAGATGCACCATTTAGATACCTCAATAACCACTTAGCAGCATTCCAGTGTTCTCTATCTAGATTCCCCATAAACCTGCTAACAACTCCTACTCCATGAGCTATGTCAGGCCTTGTACAAACCATGGAGTACATGATGCTGCCTACTACACTTGAATAAGGCACTGTCTTCATATATTCAATGTCTCTTTCCTCTTCAGGTTCCTGGAGTTTTGACAGTCTGAAATGTGCTGACAGAGGCACTGCTACAAGCTTTGCATTATCCATATCAAACTTATGAAGTACCCTCCTAACATATGGAGCCTGAGTAAGAAATAAAGTCCTTGAACCTCTGTCCCTCACAATCTGCATCCCAAGAATCCTTGTTGCAGCCCCCAGGTCTTTCATCTCAAAGGTTGAACTCAACTCCATCTTTAGCTTTTCTATCTCACCTCTTATTTTACATGCAATAAGCATGTCATCAACATAAAGGAGAAGATAAATGCTATCACCAGAAGATAAAGTTTTGCAGTACACACAGCTGTCATATTGGCTTCTGCAGAAGTCATGGCTGAGCATGAACTCATCGAACCTCAAATACCACTGCTTAGGAGACTGTTTCAGACCATACAAACTCTTCTTCAGCAAGCATACCATATCTTCAGCCCCTTCTTCAACAAACCCCTCTGGTTGCTCCATGAGAATTTCTTCTTCTAGACTCCCATGCAAGAAGGCAGTTTTTACATCCATTTGGTCTAACTCCAGGTCATAGAAAGCTGTTATTGCTAATAGAACTCTTATGGAACTATATTTAACTACAGGGGAGAATACCTCATTAAAGTCTACTCCATGCTTCTGTGTGAACCCCTTAGCAACAAGCCTTGCCTTGTGCCTAGGAGGCTCTCCATCAGCAGCTCCTTCTTTGATTTTATAGATCCATTTGCATCCTACCAGCTTCTTGTCCTGAGGTTTCTTGACCAAAATCCACGTGTTATTTTTCTTCAGTGAGATAATTTCTTCATTCATAGCACTCAACAATTTCTCTTTATCTTTACTACTCATGGCTTGTCTGTAGCTTATAGGTTCTTCACCAATAACTTCTTCAGCTACTGCCAGGGCATAAGAGACCATATCAGCTATGCCATATCTCTTTGGTAGCTTAATAACTCTCCTCTGTCTATCCCTTGTCAGCTGATAGTCATCTAATTTCAAGTTGTTGTGCAATCTTTGATTAGTACTGGAACCTTCATCAGTGGTCTTAGCTTCCTGTCTGATCTCCACCTTTTGGTTGTCTTCCTCATATGTATCCAGGTCTGTAGTTGTAAGCTCACTTTCTACTCTTTGATGCAGCATTGATTCTTCATCAAACACAACATCTCGGCTTATAAGAGTCCTAGATGGTCTTCCATTTATGCACCAAATTTTAAAGCCTTTGACACCCTCTGGATAGCCAATGAAGTAACCCTTGATGGCCTTTGGTTCCAGATTCCCTTGGTTTATGTGAGCATAAGCAAGACAACCAAAAATTCTGAGATTGCTGAGGTCTGGTGGCTTGCCTGACCAGGCTTCTTGTGGGGTCTTGAACTGCAAGGCAGATGAGGGGCTTCTATTTACCAAATAAGCTGCTGTAGTGACAGCTTCTGCCCAGAAATGTTTGGACAAATTTGCATTGAACAACATGCACCTGACTTTTTCAACTAGGGTCTTGTTCATCCTTTCTGCTAACCCATTTTGCTGAGGTGTATGCCTCACAGTTTTGTGCCTTGCTATTCCTTTCTTGATGCAAAATTGGGTGAATTCATTTGAGCAATATTCTAACTCATTATCTGTTCTTAACCTCTTTACTCTCCTCTCTGTCTGGTTTTCCATTAGAGTGAGCCAGTCTTTAAACTTCTCTAGTGCTTCATTCTTTTGTTTCAGTACATACACCCATACTTTCCTAGAAAAGTCATCTATAAAGGTAATGAAGTACCTGGCTCCACCATGAGATGGTACCTGAGAGGGTCCCCATAGGTCTGAATGGACATAATCCATGGTGTTTCTGGTTTCTTGTTTGCCTGGATTAAACCTTTGCCTGGTTGCTTTACCAAACACACACTTCTCACAGAATTCTAGTGGTGAGATTTGGTCAGTTCCTAGCAATCCCTGTTTACTTAGCTCCCTTAAGCCTTTTTCACTCATGTGAGCTAACCTCATGTGCCATAGTCTGGTCTTATCACCACTTACACTGTTGACTCCAGGTAACACTACTGAGCCACTCAGAACATACAGCCCATTTCTTCTACACCCTTTCATCATGACTGTTCCATTTCTCATGATTTGGAGTTCACCATTTTCAGCCTTTATACTACAGCCCATTTGGTCTATCATTCCTAAGGATATGAGGTTTCTTTTAAGCTCTGGAACATATCTAACTTGTTTTAAGCATATGATTCTGCCATCATGCATTTTGATATTAACTGATCCTATACCAGCAACTTTACAGGCAAGATTATTCCCAAGTAAAACCCTTCCACCATCTGATTTTTCAAAGGTTATAAAGAAATCCTTTTGGGGACACATATGGAAAGAACATCCTGAGTCAAGTATCCACTCACCAGAGAACCTTTTATCTGCAGCAATAAGAACATCTGCATCCTCTGACTCTCTTTCATCTACTGACACTATATCAGCTTTTCCACTTGACTCCTTTTGTAGTTTCTCCAGCTTCTTTTTCTCAAAACAATCTTTTATGTAATGTCCCTCCCTCTGGCAGAAGTAGCATTTTCTTTTCTTCTTTTTCTTATCAGCCTTCTCTTTCTGATCTTTGTTCTTCTTGTCTTTGTACATCTTCTTTTCTGTCTTAACTTTGGCAACTAATCCATCCCCAGTGGTCTGATCTTTGCCATCTGCTCTATTCTTCAAATCTTTGGATTCCAGGGCATTCTTGACATCTTTTAGGGTGAGGGTTTGTCTTCCATAGAGTAGAGTGTCCACAAAGTGTTCAAAAGAGTCTGGTAGTGAGCTGAGCAAGATAAGAGCCTTGTCTTCATCTTCAAGCAGTATGTTGACATTTTCAAGGTCGAGTATCAGCTTGTTGAATTCATCAACATGGTCTTTCATAGCTGTCCCTTCCTTCATTGAAAAGGTATAAAGCTTCATTTTCATGTACAACCTCTTTGCCAAAGATTTCTTCAAGAAAAGCTCTTCCAGTTTTGCCCACAAACCATATGCTGTCTTTTCCTTTGCCACTTCCCTCAGTACTTCATCAGACAAATGGAGGATGATTGTACTGTGGGCTTTATTGTTAATGGTCCTCAAGTCTCCACCTGAGCTTGATGACCCTCCTTCTTTCTCTTTCTTGGACTTCGAATCTTCCTCATCCTCAAGAGCACTGTCTAAGCCCTGCTGTATCAAGATGGCCCTCATCTTTAGACTCCATAGATAGAAGTCGTTATCACCATTAAACTTTTCAAGATCAAATCTGGTGGTTCCCATTCTTGAAGATCACGAACAGAGAGCTTCTTAGCTCTGATACCAGTTTGTTGAGTAAAGATGAACACTGACTCAAAATCAATCACCAAGATCGATCAACACAAATGCAAGAAACAGAAAATAAACCAAGAACTGAAAGAAACTGTGAACAAGTGTTTAACGTGGTTCAGTACCAAAGTACCTACATCCACGGCTGAAGAACCCAAAACGGGTGTGAAGCTTTATTGAACAAATTGGCTACAGAGAAACTACTGATGACAAGGATTAAATCTCTCATACAGAGTATTTTCTATCTCTCATCCTAAGCCTCTCAAAAACCGAATCGAATCATTCATCTGATCAGCCTTGAGCTCCTTTTATATAGCTCTGTTTCTTGTCCAGCTGTTAGCAGTAACAACTTAAACTAACTCTGGCCCCACCATTGCTGACTCAGCTCGCCACATAAGCTATTAACAGAATTAACTAACTAGCTTCACAGAGCCAAATCTCTATAGATTATTGAGTCATTTTGTTATGTTTTATTCATCTAGGTCCATTTTGTTTTATGGTCTTTGGCTCCTGATTTTGTAATTTTAAATATCTGGCCATATATTATTTGTTATTTTAAATATCTGGGACTATTTATTATTTCTTTTATTGATTATCTTAAATTACAAATTGTAAGAAAATGTGCTGAGTAGCTGCAAAATTGTCATCAAGCCGTGATTCATGTCTGTTAAATTTCGAGCTTTGGGGTGATCGAGAGCAGTTTGATGGTGGGTATTTTTCTAAAAACAATATATAGTATATATAAATCGAATTATATCGGGCCTTTCGTTACCTTTTTAAATGCTTGCCATGGGTGCAAATGGCTGCCGTGGATGGGGATTAGAATTTCTTATAAAAGTTTGTCTTCTTAGAGTAAATAATTCCATTGATATAGCAATCTTTACTCTGATCTTAATTAATTCCTGGGTACCAAATTACCAATTGAGATAATGCTTGAGGATTTTAATTCTTTAATATATGACTTAATTTTAATCTAAGAACAATAACAAATGCAAGACTTTTTAATTATTAAAGTTATTATATTTATTAGTAAATGCTAGACTTTTTATTTTAATTAAGTTTTAAATGTTGGGAAAAAAATATTTTTAAAAATAATATTATCAAACGCATATTTATTGTTTTTGTTATTTTTAATTGTGTTTACCGAACACATTTTACAATTTTTAATTTTAAAATATAGGATATAGAAAATAAAATCAAATGCTCATTTAAATTTAAAATACAATAACTGTAAAACATCATTTTTATTCTTACTTTTGTTTTCAAAAAATATTATTTTAAAAACAATACCGAAAAGGCTCTTAAATTTTAAATCAAATTAATTTGAAATTTAAATAGTGAATGGATTAGAAAAGAATGAAACGAGAAACGCGACCTCCCGCCTCGTTTTAGGGCTCTAATTCCACTCCCGCCATTTCTTGATGATCACAAACAGACGGACCCAACCAAAACGACGCGTTGCACGAAAAAAAGTCCCACTTGTACGGCGCCGTTTCTGGTCCCACAGCCTTGAACAAATGAGGCCCTCATACAAAACGACCACTAAGCGCGAGGAAGTTTAATATTACTAATCAACCCCTACGAACAGTGCTTAATTACACCATCCTCCAGCTTGATCGCTCACAAATGTCCCTCTCAGCTTCTGTACTTTATCGTCCGAAACATAACAATTCAAAAATCCAAGAGCCAAGTGTCGGTGGCATTTACCGTAAATAATATCAAAACCAAGCCTTAATTGTTAATCACTCAACATATATAAACAGAGCTCTGGAGCACTCGAAATCAAAAATCTATTTTTCGCTCTCCCGCTGACCCTCCCATTTTTCTCTCCTCGATTTCTCTTCTTCTGTTCCTTTTTTTCTTTTTTTCAGATTTCTCTTTATTTAGTTTAATTTTCAGTTTTGATGTCGAGCATCTAGAAGATTCAATCTCTGTAAGTACTCAGTTTGTTTTTTTAATTTTTTTGCTCTTCAATTCGTTATTAAATTTTGTTTTCCTTTTAACAAACCCTAACCCTAGTGTTCGTTTGAGAACAGCATCGATAAGCAAGATAGAAGACTAATTAGCCGTCAAAATTCCACGTTTTGGAGCGGAAGCATCACGTCGAAGAGTAAGTAACTAGAGTTTTGTCGATTTTAATCTTTTAATTTCGTTGATTTTTCTGTGTATTTGAAGTGGCTGAAACCCTAATTTTACGATTTTTTGGGGATTTCGGGGTTTAGTTGAGTAAGAATCTGAAGTGTTGAAACTTATTCAGATTTGTTTTGTGTAGTAGTGTAGTAGTGGTTTTATGTTGAACTAGAAACCCTAACCCTAGTTTTTTTTTTACAGTTGGTGCCTTAAATGGCTGATAATCGAAATGGCAATGCCCAAATGGCGAATGGAACTGGAGGGGCGAATGCTTATTCGATTAATTTGGAGAATTTTAGTACGCGATTGAAGGCACTTTATTCTCACTGGAATGAACATAAATCTGATTACTGGGGTTCTGCTGATGTGCTTGCAATAGCAACACCTCCAGCTTCAGAGGATTTGCGGTACTTGAAATCGTCAGCCTTGAATATATGGTTGCTAGGTTATGAGTTTCCGGAGACTGTAATGGTTTTCATGAAGAAGCAGATCCATTTCTTGTGTAGTCAGAAGAAGGCATCTTTGCTTGGGATGGTTAAGAGGTCTGCAAAGGATGCTGTGGGTGTTGATGTTGTGATTCATGTTAAGGCAAAGACTGATGATGGTGTTGAACTGATGGATGCAATATTCAATGCTGTTCGTTCACAGTCAAATGTGGATAGTGGTGATGGCCCCATTGTTGGGAGCATAGCAAGAGAGACTCCTGAAGGGAGGCTTTTGGAGACATGGGCTGATAGATTGCAGAATAGTGGTTTTCAGCTCAGTGATGTGACGAATGGGTTGTCTGAACTGTTTGCTGTTAAGGATCAAGAGGAGATTATGAATGTGAAGAAAGCTGGTTACTTGACATATAATGTGATGAATAAAATTGTGGTTCCAAAGCTTGAGAATGTTATTGATGAGGAAAAGAAAGTCACTCATTCGTTGTTGATGGATGAGGCTGAGAAAGCAATATTGGAACCTACTAAAGCTGGAGTGAAGCTGAGGGCAGAGAATGTTGACATCTGCTACCCTCCTATATTTCAGAGTGGGGGGGCATTTGATCTTAGACCTAGTGCTGCCAGTAATGATGAGTTACTGTATTATGATTCTGGAAGTGTAATTATCTGTGCAGTTGGGTCACGGTATAACAGTTACTGCTCGAACATTGCCAGGTCATTCTTGATTGATGCCACTCCCTTGCAGAGCAAGGCGTACGAGGTTCTTCTGAAAGCTCATGAAGCAGCTATTGGTGCTCTGAAGCCTGGGAACAAGGTTAGTGCTGCTTACCAGGGTGCCCTTTCAGTGGTTGAGAGGGAGGCACCTGAGTTGGTTCCGAATTTAACCAAATCTGCCGGCACAGGTATCGGCCTTGAGTTTCGTGAGTCTGGTCTAAATCTGAATGCCAAGAATGATCGAGTGGTGAAAGCAAAAATGATTTTTAATGTGTCAATTGGTTTCCAGAACTTGCAGAACCAGACCAATAAGCCAAAGAATCAGATGTTTTCTCTGTTACTTGCTGACACAGTTATTGTTGGTGAAAATAATCCGGAGGTGGTGACTTGCAAGAGCTCGAAAGCTGTTAAGGATGTTGCTTACTCATTTAATGAGGATGAGGAAGAAGAAGAAAGGCCTAAAGTGAAAGCTGAGGCTAATGGCACCGAAGCCTTGCCATCTAAAACAACACTCAGATCTGATAATCAGGAGATTTCGAAAGAGGAGCTTCGGAGGCAGCATCAGGCAGAACTTGCTCGTCAGAAGAATGAAGAAACTGGTAGGAGACTTGCTGGTGGGGGAAGCAGGGCTGGAGATAATCGTGCTTCTGCTAAAACAACGACTGATTTGATTGCCTATAAGAACGTTAATGATCTTCCTCCTCCAAGAGATTTGATGATTCAGATTGACCAGAAGAATGAGGCAGTACTCTTTCCTATTTATGGAAGTATGGTCCCTTTCCATGTGGCTACCATAAGAACAGTTTCCAGCCAGCAAGACACAAATCGGAATTGCTATATTCGCATTATTTTCAATGTCCCTGGGACACCTTTCAATCCGCATGACACAAACTCATTGAAACACCAAGGGGCAATATATCTGAAGGAGGTATCTTTTCGATCTAAGGATCCAAGGCACATACGTGAAGTGGTAGGGCTGATTAAAACACTTCGTCGTCAAGTTATGGCAAGGGAATCTGAGAGAGCTGAGAGAGCAACTTTGGTGACACAGGAGAAACTCCAACTTGCTGGTAACAGATTTAAGCCAATAAAGCTGCATGATCTTTGGATTCGACCAGTTTTTGGAGGCCGTGGAAGAAAGATTCCTGGTACTCTTGAAGCTCACTTGAATGGATTCCGATTTGCCACTTCTAGACCTGAGGAGAGGGTAGACATAATGTTTGGCAATATAAAGCATGCTTTTTTCCAGCCTGCAGAAAAGGAGATGATCACTCTTGTCCACTTCCATCTGCACAATCACATAATGGTGGGGAACAAGAAAACCAAGGATGTGCAATTTTATGTTGAGGTGATGGATGTGGTCCAAACGTTGGGAGGTGGAAAGAGGTCTGCTTATGATCCAGATGAGATCGAAGAAGAACAACGGGAGAGGGCCAGGAAGAACAAGATCAACATGGATTTTCAAAGCTTTGTGAATCGGGTAAATGATCTCTGGGGGCAGCCTAAATTCAATGGCCTTGACCTTGAATTTGATCAACCTTTGAGAGATCTCGGTTTCCATGGAGTGCCGCACAAAGCGTCTGCTTTCATTGTCCCAACTTCAAGTTGCTTGGTTGAGCTGATAGAGACTCCTTTCCTTGTTGTCACCCTTAGTGAGATTGAGATTGTGAACCTGGAGAGAGTTGGACTTGGGCAGAAAAATTTTGACATGACCATTGTCTTTAAGGATTTCAAGAAGGATGTGCTGAGGATTGATTCTATCCCCTCATCATCTCTCGATAGCATCAAAGAATGGCTTGACACAACTGATATCAAATATTATGAGAGTAGATTGAATCTTAACTGGAGGCAGATATTGAAGACAATCACCGATGACCCACAGAGCTTTATAGATGATGGTGGTTGGGAATTCTTAAATCTGGAAGCCAGTGATTCTGAATCTGAGAACTCGGAGGAATCAGATCAGGGCTATGAACCATCAGATATGGAGGTGGATTCCGTTACAGAAGATGAAGACTCAGACAGTGAGTCGCTGGTGGAATCTGAGGATGAAGAAGAAGAGGATTCAGAGGAAGACTCCGAGGAAGAGAAAGGGAAGACATGGGCAGAGTTGGAGAGGGAAGCCACCAATGCTGACAGGGAAAAAGGGGATGATTCAGACAGTGAGGAGGAACGAAAGAGAAGGAAGGGAAAGACTTTTGGGAAGTCACGTAGGCCACCCAGTGGCGGTTTCCCAAAACGTACCAAGTTAAGATAGATCTGAAGAACTCTGGGTTTCCGTGCTCTTATAATTTGTGGTTGAACAAGATTTATCTGTAGTAGTGGCTTTAGAAATTAGAATGCAGTGTTCTAACTTAGCTTTGGAATTTGATTTCTTTCTAGCTTTTGTATCCTGTGTTTTGGGCGTACATTTGTGTATAGCCTAGAAGACAAGATTTTTGCTTGTACATTGCCAGGATTAGTTTTAGATTAAAGCAAGGTTCTCTTGTTATCACTTTCTACTTCGTTTGTTTCAGCTAATTATCGATATTTTGCTGCAATTTTGTTGGTCAACAGCCTGAAAGGATTCATTTGCTAGTGAGGGCTCTTTGGTGCTTGTATTGAGAGCCTACAATTGCAGTTGTTTCTGGAATTTTAGTTAGAAAAATAGCCGCTATCAAAAAGTTATTTGACCTCTCATCTTTATATTCCTTAGCTTATTTTTATTTTCTGAGTGGCATGACAAACAGTGTAAGGTATATTTTAACTTGTTCTAAAGAATATAAACGAAAAATATGCTTTAATTTCCTTGAAAAATGAAACTATATGTTTGAAGGAAGCTGATCCAGGTGATTGTGCTCACTGCTCGCTCTGCTCTGCAGCCTGCTGGTTGTCAGAACTCAAAAGGATCTTTGCCAGATGCAAGAAAACCAAAAAACAAGATCCAATGCCCGTGTATATAAAAAGCTATTACAAGCAACAGATCACTCTCAAAGCTGAGAGTAAATTTGAACGTTTTGCAAAATTTTCTTCAAAAGTAAGCCAACCTGAATTGGTAGCCAAAAGGAGCAAGAATTTTGTAATCAAAATTTGTTCGTGTTCATGAAATGACTTGCGCACATTCAAGAAGAAAATTCCCAGTTTTTAACAACTCACTACCTATAGCCCTTATTGTCTGTAAGTTCCGGCAGTTCTGACTGATAAGATAAAGTTCTATTCAGTCCATTACAGCCTGACACTACAGTTTCAGCTATTCAACTAATGTTACACCTTGAAACAAAGTAGATAGCTATCACCTCTCATGCATAAAAATGCCAGCTACTGCTTGATGGGTGAAGCAGTCCAAGCATATCGAACCACAGAAATATCATCTCAATTTCTTGATACAGCTACAAATAATTCAGTGGCACAATAAAGCAATGATAAATCGGTGTCAGAAGATTCAGAAGAAATTGAAGGCAGAATGACAATGAAAATAAACACAAACATAGAGATGTACAAAGCAAAATCCTCTCAGAAACTTTTTGTTCAGCTACTTCACGATAAGCATTTTAACTTAAAATATTTGCTCAGCACACAAAAAAGATAGTACAACCATAACATTTCAAAACATAGCTCCCATAATTGCGGTATTTTACAGGCTAACTCTGTTATAACATCAACAGCTATTGCTGGTACAAGTGCATAATTTACACATCAGACCAAAAATACCGAAAACATGTTTACCTCAATTTGGTCCTCTTGGGAAGACTGCCACCGGGATTTCTCTTCTCAGGTGCTCGAGCTTTCCCAAAAGCCTTCATCTTCCTTCTCTTTCTCTCATCTTCACTGTCTGAGTCAGCCCCTTTTTCCCTGTCTGCATAGCTTGCTTCCCTTTCCAACTCTTCCCACGTCTTTCCTTTATCCTCTTCCGAGTCTTCCTCAGAATCCTCTTCCTCATCATCCTCTGACTCCACTAATGATTCACTGTCGTCATTCTCATCGTCAGATACCGAGTCAGACTGCACATCTGAAGGCTCATATCCTTGATCTGAATCTTGTGAGTTCTCAGATTCTGAGTCACTGGCTTCCATGTTTAGAAACTCCCACCCACCATCCTCTATGAATTTTTCTGGGTCATCAGTTATGGTTTTCAGTATAGGCCGCCAGTTCAAATTTAATCTACTCTCATAATACTTGAGGTCTGTAGTGTCGAGCCACTCCTTGATGCCATCTAGTGATGAAGACGGAATAGAATCAATTCGAAGGACATCACGCTTGAAGTCCTTGAATACTATAGTCATATCAAAATTCTTCTGCCCAAGACCAACTCTCTCCAGGTTCACTATCTCAATCTCGCTTAGAGTTATTACCACAAAAGGTGTCTCTATCAGCTCCACCAGGCAGCTAGATGTTGGGACAATAAAAGCAGATGCTTTGTGGGGAACACCATGGAAACCAAGCTCCCTCAGAGGCTGGTCAAACTCAAGGTCAAATGCTTTAAACTGAGGCTGACCCCATAGATCATTTACCCGGTTCACAAAGTTCTGGAAGTCCATGTTGATTTTATTCTTTCGCGCCCTCTCACGTTGTTCTTCCTCTACCTCATCCGGGTCATAGGCAGATCTCTTTCCACCCCCTAGCGTCTGCACCACGTCCATTACTTCAATATAAAATTGGACATCTTTGGTCTTTTTGTTTCCCACCATTATGTGATTATGCAAATGAAAGTGTAGCAGAGTGATCATTTCCCTTTCTGCTGGCTGGAAAAATGCATGCTTAATATTACCATACATTACATCAACACGTTCATCAGGCCTTGAGGTAGAATACCGAAACCCATTTGTGTGTGCTTCTAGAGACCCAGTCAGTTTTCTTCCACGACCACCAAAAGGTGGACGAATCCATAGATCAAACAATTTTAGTGGCTTAAATTTGGCCGATGCAAGTTGAAGCTTTTCCTGAGTAACTAAAGTTGCCCTCTCAGCCCTTTCAGACTCCCTAGAAGTGACTTGCCGACGGAGTGTTTTGATCTGCTGAACCACCTCACTTATATGCCTTGAGTCCTTGGAACGTAGTGAAACCTCTTTCAAATAAATTGATCCTTGGAACTTTAGAGAGTTCGCGTCATGAGGAGTGAAAGAGGTTCCTGGTACATTGAATATTATTCGGATGTAACAAGATCTGTTGGTGTCCTGTTGGCTTGAGACACTCTTCACAGTCGCAACATGGAAAGGAACCATGCTTCCATATATCGGCAAGAGGATTGCCTCATTCTTCTGGTCAACCTGAATCATCAAGTCTCTCGGAGGGGGCAGATCATTTACATTCTTGTATGCAACCAAATCACCAATTGTTTTTACAGAACCACGGTTATCTGCTGTTGATGAACCCCCACCAGCAAGCCTTCTAGCCGTTTCTTCATTCTTCTGACGGGCAAGTTCAGCCTGGTGCTGCCTCCGGAGCTCCTCCTTTGACATTTCCTGATGGTCTGATCTCAATGTCGCCTTAGACAAGGTTGGTTCACCACCTTTAACCTCAGCTTTGACTTTTGGTTGTTCTTCTTCTTCGTCATCCTCATTGAATGAGTATGCCACATCCTTTACAGCTTTAGAACTTTTAGATGTCACAATATCAGGTACCTTTTCACCAACAATAACAGTATCTGCAAGTAACACTGAGAATTTCTGGGTCTTTGGGTTCTTGCTCTCTGTCTGCAAGTTCTGAAAACCAAGTGAAACATTGAAAACCATGCCTGCTTTCAATATACGATCATTCTTGGCATTAAGACTAAGCCCTGACTCGCGAAACTCAAGGCCAATTCCTGTTCCAGCATTTCTGGTCAAGTTTGCAGCTAATTCAGGTGCATCCTTCTCCACTACAGTGGATGCTGCTTTATAAGCAGCACTCACCTTGTTCCCAGATTTCAAAGCACTGATTGCCGCTTCATGTGCCTTAAGAAGGACCTCATAAGCTTTGCTCTGCACTGTATTGGCATCAATCAGAAACGTCCGAGCTACATTAGAGCAGTAGCTGTTGTATCGGGATCCAACTGCACATATGATCACACTAGTAGAGTCATAGTACAGGTAATTATCATTGCTCGATGCACTTGGTTTAAGATCAAACCCTCCTCCACTCTGAAAAATCGGAGGGTAGCAAATGTCAACATTCTCTGCCTTCAATTTGACCTTAATTCTTGCTGGTTCTAAAATAGCCTTCTCTGTCTCATCCATTAACGAGGAATGGGATACCTTCTTCTCCTCATCAATTACCTTTTCAAGCTTAGGAACCACAAATTGTTTCATCACCGACGAACTCAAGAATGCAGCTTTCTTGATATTTGTAAGCTCAGTGTCATCTTTGATGGCAAACAAGTCTGAGAACCCATTCGATACATCACTTAGCGCAAAATTCGCTTTCTTTAATTTTTCATTCCATGTCTCCAAAAGCTTCCCTTCAGGAGCCTCTCTTGAAATGTGTCCAACAACAGGAGAATTCTGACCACCAGATTTCGACTGATCATTAACAGCGCCAAAAATTTTGTCCATCAAACCAGAGCCATCATCCGTTTTCCCCTTCACATGTATCACAACTTCAATACCCACATCCTCTTTGGCGGACTTTTTAATGACTTCAAGCAAAGACGCCTTCTTCTGGCTGCACAAGAAATGGATCTGCTTCTTCAAGAAAACCATAATGGTCTCTGGGAACTCATAACCGACCAACCAGACGTTCAATGCCGAGGACTTTAAATATCTCAAATCTTCTGAAACCGGAGGAGTTGCTACAGCAAGAGCATTAGAATCACCCCACAGATCACTGTTGTGTTCAGTCCAATGAGAGTATAACATTTTCAGCCGCTTACTGAAGTTATCCAGATTGATGGCATATGTATTGGCAGCAGCATTCCCAGAGGGCTTGCCAGCAGCAGGTTTGACAGTACTGTTCCGATGTTCGGCCATTGGAAATGATTCAAGATTGCAACTTTTATCCTTGACAACTCAGTATAAACTATGAGAAATAACAAACAATTGATTGTTTAGCTTTTTGTTGTGCTGAGTAAATGTTAATGCTAATTATAGAAATGTTCCATAAATCGATAGAGGGAGGCAAACAATTAAGAAGAAAAAAGGACAAGAGTAACATTTTCTGAAAAATCAAGCTCAGCTAGTAATATTAAAACTAGCACATTTGACTGCAATACAATTACAAATCATATCATAAGTTTGCATCATGTAGTCAAGTGTTCTAAGATTTGCATGTTATCGACCATAAATTTGTTGCAGTAACACAATATTGATGCAATTATCTGCATTTAGAACGATTTTTTTTCATATATATTTTAATTCATCAAGTCAACAAGTTCAAGAGTTTTATTAGCACAAATTGATTAAAATATTCTCTTTTTCCAAAATTTCGATAAAACGTAAATATTTAACAACAATACTACTGTTTCTTTTTCAACTTTCCCACAGTTTCTCAGCAACCAAACAAAGCAATAGATGATACTACCAATAAGTATAACACATGCATTCAACCCCATAAAGCAAATTCCATTAATTGAAAAAAAAAACTAAAATCCAAATTCAATTGAAAATCAACGAAATAAAAGATCACCTCAGCGTCTCCTAATCAAAGCTCTGAACTTCTATCCTTATATCCCAAAATGAAGTCAAATTTTTTGTCCTTTTTGGGTTAAAATTTTAATTTTGATTGCAGAATCATCTGAACTTGATAAAATAAAAACAACCCAGATGAAGAAAGCATCCAAATTCAAATACGATCATAGAATCATACGCGATCAGGCAACTTTGCAAGCAAACAAAGTTGATGTGAATTCATTAAAAAAACTAGTAAGCATTAAAAAAAAAAGCGGGAACTTTAAAGGGTATAATTTGGATCGAAAGGATTTGAGGAAATAGGTGAAGATTTGATTGAGAAAATTGAAGTTGCAGAGATGACAAAAGGTTGAAGACGGGGAAATTGGATTGGAAAATAAGTTTAAATACGTGTTCTCACTTCTGTGTGCAACATTTTCCATGATATTAATAATATATTTTTTGGAAAATTATGTTGATGATTAGATTTTTTTATTTTTATTTTTCATGTAATTTAGATACATGAAATCTGTAATAGGTATATTCCATTCAAATTCTTAAATCTTAAATTTATTCTAAACAATATCCAAAAACAATTTTTTTTCTAAACATTAAAAAAATCAATTTTCAGGTTTTTTTTAATTTTCCTTAATTTAGGATTAATATAGTGGGTTTAAAGTAATTACATTTGCTGTAGTAAGAATAGATATTATTCAATGAATATAATGCTGAACGAAATTTAACTGTAATAAAAATAAAATTATTATATTATTAAATGAAATTTATTTACACATACATAAATATATCATATAATATATATTGTTATATACAATGGTAAAGAAAAAAACTAAACTTACAATAATTTTATCCCTTTTATTTTGTTTTATACGAAAAAAAATTAGACTACAATTTTCATAACAGAAATGTTGTATAATAAAAATATAATGAGCTACTCCTTTCAAAAACTGTTGAAAAATAAAAAGCCTAATAACCTACAAAATCTCAAAACGAAAAAAAAAAAAGCGAAAATATTCCAATTGCAGTAAGTGTCAGTTTGAAATTATGCAAGCTGATTAAATAAGTTGTTTTTACTATATAAATAAAATAAATTATTAATTAAAAAATAATTTAGTGTTCAGTAAATTATGTCACTGTAGTTATTATAAGTTTAAAAAGTAATGTACACGCATTTGTAAATTTTATTGTGAAAATATTATTTTATTATATAATAACTAAAATAAATATATGTTTAAATTATCATTTATTTTTTTTAGTATGTTTAATAATGTTTAAATATGCTTTTTTCTTTTTTTAACACATAAAGTGAAAAAAACAAAAAAAAACTCAATTAAATAAAAATATAATGAACCCCATTATCAATTGCATAAAATATGATAAAAAATCATATTAATAAATAATTCAAATAAAAAAATTAATAAAATGAAGATCATGACTCTAGAAAAAATATAAATAGGTTGAAGTGTTGAACATTACTCTAGAAAAAATATAAATAGGTTGAAGTGTTGAACATTAAAAGTCATGGTTATGAAGTTGATTTTAAGAGTTACGTTTAACTTTCATATGAAATTATTAATAATTCAAAGAAAAATATACATAATCTTATGCAAGTCCAATTGAATCTTGTAATTGAAAATAAAAGGAAAATATGAAAAAAAATGAACTTAGTGAATCAAAACTTTGACACTAAAGAAAATGTAAAATAGTTGTCGTGGTAAATTATTGTGGTGATATGATATCTAATTGCTTATATATTAGGATGTATGGAAAAATAAAATATAATTATTTTTTTGTTAAATTATTAAGGTTATAATATGAACTTTAATAAAGTGTGATTTTATAATATGAACTTTAATAAATTGTGATATCTTATTTAATAAGTTATTATGACATGCAATCCCCTATTTACTTTTAAAAACTACTGTCAAAATAAAAAAAAAATTATGAAATAAGTAGTTTTGTATACCACACACAAATTTCCTTACAGAACTTTCCTATCTCAAATGGGGCTCGGAATATTTAAAAAATTGGATTTCTCCACGTTATTTACTTTGCAAACCCACATGTACTAGCTCGAGGCCCAGATCCACTCTCAAATGCAGTAGGGAATTAACACGGCCTTGGAGTTGGAGGGAACCATTTCATACTTACTGGTTAGTGGTTACAATTGGTTCGAGTTTTATATTAATCCTCTTGAACGTTATTCGAGAAGCAACTATAGGCTGTGCCGCAATAGATTTAATCTTAAAAAAATTCTAATAAATTTATTATTGTAATATAGTAGATTTTTAATTATATTTCAATGTATTTTTTTTAAAAAAAAAATTTACTTTGCATAGAAATTAAGAGTTTTTGAAAGATATTTGTTTACAGATTTCAAGTACATTTACAAGCTCAAAGGTACTTGGTGACACTATGTAATGAGATTGAAAAATGTTAATTTATAAGCTGTGGAATTTTTTTCAGGGAAATTATAATTGCACCATCTCTCTTTTGTTTTATGCTCATCCAATCATCACAAAATTTTAATATGTTCTTTACACTATATTTCTTTTTAAATTTATATCAACTAGCCACTTTTTAACTAACACCATTAAATAATTTTAACGAAATGATAATTTTATCCTTAAATAAATTAAAAGACATTTTATTTTATAAAAGCTTTGAAAAATAAAAAAATTATACTTATAAAAATACCCCTAAGATTAATAAAAAAAATCTCAAAATTATAATTTTTATTTTAATAAAAATCTAAATAAAATTATAATTATAAAAATAATTGCAAAATTTTGAGATTTAATAAAAATATCCTAAATTATTAAAATTTTGGGATTTATTTTTTAATAAATAAATACAGTCATTTTTATTAAAATTTTGCAATATTGTAATTTTTTAATAAAAATAATTATTAAAATTTTGTAAAATCTAAATTAAATAAAAATCAGTTGAGCACCTTATTTGGGATTTATTTTTATTAAATTTAAGAGTGTTTTTATAATTATAATTTTCTTATTTTTTAAAGTTTTTATAAAATAAAATAAAATAGCATTTTAATTTATTTACGGATAAAATTATTATTTTGTCTAAATTATTTAACAGTATTAGTTAAAAAGTGGCTAGTTGATACAAATTTAAAAAGAAAAGTGGTGTAAAAAATATATTAAAATTTGTAGTGGTTGGATGAAAATAAGGTAAAAGAAAGGTGGTGGAATGATAATATTTTTTATTATTATCATACCCCAAATGATTGGAAATCATAAATTGAGTCAGATTAATTAAATCAAGACTAAGACTATTATGACACAGTTTATAAAATTTTTATTCTTATATTAAGATACATCCATCTCATCTAATATTATTTATTCTAGTCCTGCTCATATTTGTAAGGCTAAAAGACATATCTACACCCATCTACTCATATAATTAAGAGGGGAAATAAGTAGCACATGGGCTTGAGTTGAACTAGTGCCCCAGGCTGTCACCTCGCTAATTCATATTCAAACAATTTATGGTATCAAAATTTATAGAAAAATGATAAAGTGAAGTAGCCGGTGATATTGTCTGATTAATTTACGATAATTTTAATGTTATTTGTCAACGGTTATAGAATGCCGCTAATAGTAACCAGGTGCTCACTCAGCATACAATGGACACCCATTGTGCTAGCTAACCCCAAAATTTACAGGAAAAAAAACTAATAAAATAAATCAAAAAGCACGAGTTGTAAACCACGAAATGAAAATTTATCAGTTATCCACCAAAGTTTATGGTATTATAAAAAAAAATATTATAGTTCCGAATTTGTTTAATTTTTTATTTTAAGTTTGTAAATTGTATCAATTGTCCACCAAAAAGCTAACATTATTAGAATATTTATTATAATTTAAGTAAAATGACCATCTTACCTTTGAAATGAAGTGCATTTTTTACTTTGTACCATAATAAATAATAGAATAGGAAATTATCAATCATCCACCTTAAATTTACACAGTTATAAAAAATACTACAAAAGTTCGTGTTTATTTGATTTTCCATTCTAAGTTTATAATTTATATCAACTACGCACCAAAATGTTAACATTGTTATAATTCTTAAAGGAATCTAAGTAAAATGACTATTTTACTCTTGAATTCAAGAGCATTTTTTATTTGAGGTCATCAAGATTACCTCTTGGTCAATGTAATCTGCTCAATGTCACCAAATAACATCTTGGTCGAGATCATCAAAATTACCATTTGGTCGAGGCGGCCTGCCTGAGGTCACCAAAATTTTCTCATAATAGCATATCAACTATTTGCTCACTCTTTACCTTGAGAAGATCATGATCACCCTATTTTATTCTCCAAACACCCAGCATAGTTAATTGACAAAAACTTGCATTGTGCTAGATCAGCTGTCAGGAGTCTTGTGGTAGTTACAGCTATCCATGAGCCAGTGATAGTGGCAATCAACGGCAATGGTGGCTAAGACAGTGCCAAATAGGTTTCCTTGGGTGTTTATGAAATCAAATTTAGGAATTATATTAATTGAATGTCTGTAAATTAGGGTTTTGGATGATTTATAGATTGGATTTGAGTACATAAATTTGTGAAGATAAAATTGAGAAGAAGAATTAGCAATTTTTTTTATAAATTATGAAATAAATTTGAAGGATATGATAAAATAGGGTCCAACTACAGTGCGTCGTGGGTTTGGTAACCCAAGTCGTTTGTCCGTTTGCGAATGAGCCTTTAGATTGTGAACAAAAGTAGTTAACGGCTGAGATTTAACAGCTGGAAAATGAGTAACCGGCTGAAGCTGCAGTATCAGTAAAATGAAAACAAAAAAGATAATCCAGATCTAAATTCACAGCTCCCACCCCGGTCGTGAATACTCTTGTTCTTTAACCATAATTGATCGTCACAGCTCTCTCTCCGTCACAGCTCTTCAAGCAAAATGCGCTACTGTGTTGAGAGAGAAAGTTGCTGCTGCGTTGAGGGAGAAAGTTGCTGCTGCATCTCAATTCTATGTGCTGTTGCTGCTGTAATTGAGGATCGACGGTTGCTTCTGTGTTGAGAGAGAAAGCTGTTGCCGATGTGTGTCAACTCCGTGTGGTGGTGCTGCATCTCTGCTCTGCTTTGGCTGGTGATGGAGCTGCTACTGTTTCTGCATCTATTTCAGTAAATTTTGCTGCATCTATTTTGTTCACATCAATGTTAATTGATTTTGTTTTTCTGGGTTTTGTTCATATGATTGTTAATTGATTTTTTGTTTATGTATTTTGTTCATATGATTGTTAATTGATTTTTTGATTCCGTGTTTTGTTCATATGATTGTTAATTGATTTGCTGATGTTCATGCAGTCATGCTCAGCAATTTTCCTTTTATATTGTCCATTTTGTTGGAGTTAATACTAAATATTTGTTGTTAATAATCATTCAGTTTTTCTCCCCCTGCTTTTAAGAGCACTGAATGCTTTAAGATTGCAGGTTTTACTTTGGAAGCGTTGATTTCTGTTTTTTTATTTTATTTTTTGGTTATGATGCAATCTTATGTTTTCATTGTTTGTGGGAGCCAGTAGAAGAGGAAGAAAAACCATGCAGTTAAAAAGATGAAGAAGAAGAAGGAGGATTTAAAAGAGGAGTTGTTGATGACGAAAATTGGGAGCTGCGACTGCTTTTTGGAAAGCTTGATTCAAGAGCAGAAGAAAATGGCGATGAAACTGAAGAAAAAGGAGCACAAGAGGAAGAAGTTAATGCGGGAAGAAAAGGGGAAACTAAGGCTAGGTGGGCAAGTGGGGACTGGGGACGGCATAAAATAAGACAAAGACAGAAGGGGTGCATTCCGGCTTAGATGTCTCGCCGCACATGTGATTGAGATACGTGGCATCATGTAATAGAAGGACTACAGAGAATTTTTAAAAATGGTGATGACAATGAATCGGTTCAAGTTGAACTGAACCAACCATCAAATATTATGTGAAAAATGAAAGGGAGCACTATTGACACTGTCATGCACGTAAATGTATATGCCACACGTTCATCTTTATTCTTTACCACACGTTCTTATTCATTTAATTTGGATATATTGGTCCACATCCTCCTCCACACGAAGGTTCATTTTTACGGGTGTTTGCGTCTCATATTTTGCGGATTGTACATAATCCATATATAATCCACAATTTTACGGATTTTAATGTGTTCAATCAAATCAAATCCACTTATTACTTATTCTGTAATAAGTTATAAAACTCATAATTTCTATTACGTACAACAAACAATTGAGACTGTCAACAAAAATAGTTAAAATAGAGCGTCGAATATATTTTTCTCTTTCTTTTTTCCTCTTTCAATTGATCCGTCATCTCAAAAAAGCCTCAATTTCTTGGTTGATTATTTACTATTTTTAAAATTATTATTATTACACAAATTATCATCGTCGTCGTCATAATTATAATATTAAGCATTACTAGTTTTATTATTATTATTGTTGTTGTTCAAATTTGGAAATGGCATGACCTATTATTTATACTCTAAGGATATAATTAAAATTACATATTATTCAGGTTAAAGGGGAATTTTCCCCTTTAATCCCCACCAATTATTTTTGCCATGCATTGGCTGATCATTTATTATTATTATTATTATTACACGCTACATAATTTTTCTTCACATAATTTTTTATGATTTTCATTTACTCAACTCATACGCAAATTTCCCACAAAATTGAATTATACACTAACTCAACTGTAAATTCATGCCGCAGCTATTTTTAAAATTACATTTGATATTTCGCATTTTTTTTCCCACCAAGCCCGCAATTCATTACCTTTAACCGCAACCCATACTTGCACTCTTCCAACTTCTTGTCTGTAACCAATTCTTGCATGCACTTTTTATTATTATTTTACTTGCCTTACTGTTACAACTCCCACCAACTACACGCGTTTTTTTAGTCCAAAAGTTGATTCCACCGGCTCATGACCTATATCTCAAGTTACTCCTTTTGTCTGCGTGTCTCTCCCGTAGCCAACCCATGATGCAAAGTAGCTGCGGCCGATAAAATAAGTGTTTATGAATTAGGGTTTAGGGTAATTTGTGAATTGAAATTGGTTAAGAAAACTTGTGAAGATAAATTGAGAAGAGAATTTTTTTATTAATTTAGAAATAAATTAGAGATATACTTGATAAATGTATAAATTAGTGTATAGTTGACATTTAGGCTCTTTTTGGGATTAAGGTACTGGAGGATAAAAGTTATTGCTATGAGAAAAAAATTGTAACTATAAAAAATTTTTAAATATGATAATGCAAGTTGTTGTATATAAAAATTAATATGCATAATAAATATAATTTTTAAATAATAATTTTGATGAAATTATTAAAGATATAATAGATTTTTCATCATATGAGTGTAAAATTAAATCAACTTAACTTCTAAATTACAACAATTAATAATTATCAAATATTTTATAATTATAACTTTTAAACTACAAGTCTACAACTATATAACTTCAATCCCAAAGAAAACCTTAATAGTTTAATGAATAATTGATAATTTGATATAAATTACAAGTTTACGGGGAAAAATTGAATAAATTCAAAATTTGAGACTTGATAGGGTAACAATATAAAATCGCGGATGATATATATATTTTATATGAAACTAAATCTTCATTCCTACCGTCAAAATACTTTCTAGAATAACTTTCCAGCCATGAGATTACATTATCTTATTTTAAGGTAAAATTATGATATAACTATAATACCATATTATAGCTGTATCCATCCATTGAATTTAACCTACACTTATCACCATAGCTAGATTTAATAGCTAGATACAGCTGCTTGTATGATCCTACAGTTGCAGCTGGACCCCTTGTTTTAAGCTAATTTGGCCATATCCCGGATGAGAGTTTCTCTCACGAAAATGGCCACTTATTTAGTTTCCCAATCTCATCGTAGCAACGCAACAAAAGCAGAGCTTTTTGAGCAACTGCTGCACTCCACTCAGCAACAAGTTAGCAACAAACCCACCAAGCCGCCACCGTCACCACTATCAGAGGTCCAGACCTTCTGCAATGGCTCTGTAACGAGAAAGTCAGCTCCCCCAAGTCACCCATTAGCCTAGGTACAGTCCCAAAAGTAAGAACTCTGGCTGGTTTCACCCAAAAGAGGGGGGAAAAAAAGAAAAAAGAAAAGAGTCGTTTTGGAGGTTCCCAAGGAAGCTGGGGATAAACCCAGATACGGTTTCAAGCTTCTGCGATTGGAAGCTTGTGTAGTGGATGAAGCTTACTCCTTGGTGGGTTTATCTTGATATTCTTCCCGACTGTGTAGTGCGCTTGCTTTATTACGCTTTTTAATGTGTTTCTTTGGTTGTTTTGTTTTGAGTGTTTTGAGTTTGATCAAATGTTGTGTTAATGGCTTCAGGTTCATTGCAGGTCTGAAGAGGAGCTTGTTGAGCTTCAAGGTTGGTGTGTGAGGTTTTAGAAATATGTGGTTTGTAATTGTAAATTGAAACATATGAATGATGAGTGTAGTTTGATGCAAATTCACTTTATAATCTTAAGAAACTTTTGCTTCGGGAACCAACTACAAAGTTGATCTTTCTATCACTACTACGAGTCTAGAGCAAGTGAAAACTGAACACAGATGATTGATTTTGGGCCAAGTTACCAATATAATTGAAGTTTCTAGCTGACTCTTATCTACATGTGTACTTGTACTTGTGATTTTGATTTGTTTGATCCAGGAACCCATCTATTGAACACCATATTAGGTGCGAAAGAATATGTCTGGAACAAACACTTAAAAGTAGAAGAAGAAATCATACTCCCCCTCCAGCAACTATTTCTGCACCATGTCACTTCGGAAGACTTCTTGTGGGCCTTTGGGATTCTAAGATAAAGGGCATTCTCAAGCCTTTGAGGTCAAAATCCTGTTTTGGCCCCCCTCACAGACTTGGTAGGGGCTTTTGCTTTTGGCTTCAAGTTGTTTCAATTGCTAGAAACTAAAGTATATAAGCAGTAAATGTTTAAATATCTTTTTTGGAGTTCCTGTTGTTTCTTTCAGTTTCAAAAGTTAACTTACAGTCTGTGGTCAGAGTCTTAAGACTAGCTTTGTGAAAGCAAGTCTACTGAGAAAGTGTGAGCATGCATTTATATTCTCTATTGGACATGTAATATTGAGGCCAATACAATATTGGGCTAGTTTAGGCATCTGCGTCACTTTGTCTGAGCCACTTATAGTCCTTCATTTGCCTCCTGAACATGTAAACTCAAAGTTGATTGTTCTATTTTCATCCTAACCAGAGACTAAAGAGTCAGAAAAGGCCAAAGTGCTACAAGCTCTCCAATCATGTCCAACTCCAATTCGATTGACTCATCGCCTGCTGTCCAGAGGTACTAACCTTTCCTCTCTTGATGCTTCATTTCATTCCATATTCCATACTCATTTATTTAGTTCCTTTTATCTATGCATGTTTTCTTTTGTGTTATCCCTTTCTTTTACAATCAAGGTTCACGTTTTCTATTTCGTCTGCAAGTCTTAACTAGGTTTGTGATATAATGATGGTTTGAACTTTCAAAGCAACAAGTTGTCTGTTACTGCAAGTAGAGCTAGAGCCCGTTTATTTGGGTTTCTTTGTCACTACTTTTATGCTTTATTCTGTGACTAAACCAGCTTTCAGCAAATGGGTGAGTTTTATTAAATACCAGTCAATATATGGTGTTTTTATATGTTTTGTTGTTTGAACTATTTTTCAATCTCAGTGCCGCAGTTAATGATTGATGTTGTTCGTATCAACTTTTCTGGATTACTAGCCAAATTGACGGAAATTGAGTTGGATTTGCAGCCTTGTACTTGGTTTGATTGATTTTGTTGTTTCATGGTTGAATTTGGAAATTGCAAACCAAATTTTCCCTAGTCGATAATGAAGCCCAAATCAAGTTGGAGTCATCTTTGAACCTGTATTTGGAAATCAGCTTCCAACCAAAATACTATTGCGCTTGTGGCCTGAAACTTGTTTAGAGTTCTTCAAATTTCTGGTTATGTAGTAACTGATGTGATGTGGGGTTTTGATAGCCATTGGTGGAAGATAATGTTTTTGGGAACACACTATATGAACAAGAAAGATTGAAATGTATAAGATGAGACTGACTTCAATACTAAACTGGCTTTGATGGCAAGAGGCCTACAGAAAGCTAGCTTTGTATTGTTCCTTTTTAATTTATTTTTTCCCCTGACTATAGAAGACTTTCTATATCACTTCATTTTACCTCATAAGCAAGTGGGTAATTTTATCATTGATTACGTAGGTGCCTAGACATTAAACTTCTGCTGAGTGCCTGTAATTATAATTACCAAATACTTGAGAAGTCACTCAATTTCCATGTAGTCCTCATGCTTTAGCTTCATTAATAGATACTGATAACCCATACTTAACTCCAAAATGATTACTCATAAATAGGATTAATGGCATTTTTGAAATGAGACTTGTTTAACAAGCAGCCTTTTTGAGTATAAAATTGTATGGACATTCTTGCAACATGGTTAATTTGTTAGCATGTGCCGGATCAGTTTAATTTGTTAGCAGAACCTTAAACCTTGTTCTAAAACAATGAAGCGTGTTCCATTTCATGGCAAGATTTAATTCTATCGGTATGAGAGCAAAATAATGCCTGGCAATCTATATTGAAATTTTAGGCTATCTTTGCAGTATAATTGCATAATGAGCATGACGGTTATGTTGTTGTTACCATACATGATATGAGTTCAACATCTTGTCCCCTTACCATTGGCTTATAAACTTAAACCTACCGCAAGGCACCTCTGGAAGCAATCTGCTGGGCAATAGTTTTATTGTGTGAAATGTTCTACGTCTTCCTAAATGACCTTAGACGTGTTTTCTTTTCCTAACATTTTGTTGGTATAATTATTTTGTTTTACTTATTGTTTTAATAATTTAGATGGTTATGAGCACTTTGTTTCCTCAGATTAGTGGGACGAGTGGCATTGATCACAGGTGGAGCTACTGGGATTGGAGAGAGCACTGTACGCCTATTCCACAAGCATGGTGCAAAAGTTTGCATTGCAGATGTGCAAGACAATCTTGGTCAGCATGTCTGTCAATCCCTTGGTGGTGAGCCAGACACTTTTTTTTGCCATTGTGATGTCACAAAGGAGGAAGATGTTTGCTCTGCTGTTGACCTCACAGTCGAAAAATTTGGCACACTTGATATCATGGTCAATAATGCTGGCATTTCAGGGGCTCCTTGTCCTGACATCCGTGAGGCGGACTTATCAGAGTTTGAGAAGGTATTTGACATAAATGTGAAGGGAGTTTTCCATGGAATGAAGCATGCAGCTCGGATCATGATCCCACAAGCTAAGGGCACTATCATATCAATCTGCAGTGTTGCAGGTGTCATTGGTGGTCTTGGCCCACATGCCTATACGGGGTCCAAGCATGCCGTTTTGGGACTCAACAAGAATGTTGCCGCTGAGCTTGGAAAATATGGCATCCGCGTGAACTGTGTTTCTCCTTATGCTGTTGCAACAGGCTTGGCTTTGGCTCACTTGCCTGAAGAGGAGAGGACAGAGGATGCCATGGTAGGTTTCCGTAATTTTGTTGCAAGAAATGCTAACATGCAGGGCACGGAGTTGACAGCTAATGATGTGGCTAACGCTGTGCTCTTCCTAGCAAGTGATGAAGCTAGGTACATAAGTGGAACGAATCTGATGGTTGATGGGGGCTTCACATCTGTGAATCATTTGCTTCGAGTCTTTAGATAAAATATTGGTTCCACGCCAATCAACAATTAGATGCATAAAAGGTGATTGGAGCATTTGAGTTTCTTCGTTATTTCAGTTAGATACCTGCAATTGATTCCATATTTCAAGTATCATGGTAGATTATTGGGTTGCATAAGAATGAACCGTTTAAGAAAGTGTGATGCAAATGTGATTGGGGTTTACTTGTTAGGACTATTGAGAACTCGTAAGCATGTACTTCTTAGATTATGAAAACTTGTTGATGTATGTGTTTGAAACCTTTTGATCATGATTCATGGGTTGAAATGTTCAATACAGTAATTAGATTAACGCCTAAGAATAAATCCTGATTTATGATAATGCCTATCAACATAAATGCAAAGTACCTTAACTACAAGATAAGTAACTAAGTAAGCTCTATTTTTACTTTTATTTGGTCATCCTTTAGTGTGAATATCATTGTCAATTGTAATTGGCCCAGGGGTTTGTTAGTCTCCGGGGATTATCAGCTGTGTCAACGGCAACCTAAAGATTGTAGTAGAGGTATCAGTAGATGATTTTGGTGGGTATTTTAAACAATGAATTGACGGAATCATTAACGCTACCGGCCCGGGTGATCTTTGAAATTTGAACGAAGGATTCTATTTAATTGAGAAAAGTCATAACCTGAGGGTTGGTAAGTGAAAATTACCCAGTGAAGGAAGCAGAAAGCAAAAATTACCATTCCCAAGTCTCGTTTTCATAACGAGCAGTCCTTCTCCCGACAGAAGTCCTTAAATTTCTCTACAAAAATTTTAATTTTCTCTTCACTATTGAATTTCATACAAAATTTTTTTAATAAACATATTTCAAAATATTTTAAAAATCACATTTACTTTAAAAATGTTAGATTTTTTCCTTTAACATCTATATTCTATCATAAGATTAATTTTTGAGTAAGCTTTTGTTTTGATAATTTATAGTGATAAAAGTGTTAGGTACTTTTGATTTAGTACCTTTTTCTTATAAAATAAAATGAATTATATTGAAATGTATATGCAACAAAACATCATTGGGATATATTATACTCGGATGGTAACAGGGCCTCTAAATACGCAAATAGGTCCAAACTCACCCGTTAAAACCCGCTTGTTGTAGATAATTTTGTAGGTCGCAAGTGAATATGGTGTTATAAATTAAAATCTATCATAAGATTAATTTTGTGGTTGGGTTTGGTATTAGTTAAATATCCGACGGATACTAGCATGAGTGTTCGCCAAGCCGCAACTTTTTAATTATTTTTAATTTAATTTTAATTGAAAAATATTTGAATATAAAAATATACTTATTATAATTTGATTGAATTTTCTTTGATTTAATGCATGAATTATTATATACTTATTATAATTTTCCTTTAACATTTATCATAAGATTAATTTTGCAGTTGGGTTTGATATTAACTAAATATCCGACGGATACTAGCATGAGTGTTCACAAAGATGCAACTTTTTTAATTATTTTTTAATTTAATTTTAATTCAAAATATTTGAATATAAAAATATACTTATTATAATTTTATATGGACTATTATTCTTTAACTTAATGTATGGATAATGGATTATTTCATTATTATAATTTTATTCTTTAGATTAATATCTAAAATGTATTATTCTTTAGAAATTGTTAATCTTAATCATTATTGTAGGTATTGTGTTGGATAGGTGCTAATGGTGGTGAATGAAATGATGATCTTCTTTTAGATCTTGTGCTGAATGATAATATGAAATGATGACTGTTATTTTTAGAACTTTAGATATTAGTCTGTGGCTTTTTCTTATGCATTTATATATTTTATACTTAAATTTAAGAATTTGTGTTTGATTGATGTTGAAATTTTAATTTTTTATTTATATTGATTAAATTTAGAATTAAGTATATTATATGAAATTTTAGGTTATGAGTATAAATTTGCATATTGCACATTTGTGATTTTAAACTTAGAAATTCACAAAAATAAAATTCATCCGGTATCATTACGGGTTTGGTAATTGTTAAAACCCGCTGTAGATGGTACCTATTGCCATCCCTAATCTCA
The DNA here is from genome assembly GCA_029618585.1 of Citrus australasica. NCBI lineage: Eukaryota > Viridiplantae > Streptophyta > Magnoliopsida > Sapindales > Rutaceae > Citrus > Citrus australasica. The sequence continues at coordinate 1,772,541 of JARCIV010000006.1, forward strand.
TCATTAATAATTGAGTTTAGTGTTGGATTTTTTTTTTCAAATTATAATCTAGACTTTAGAACTTGTAGATCTCTACACAAGTTTTGAGGTTGAAAAGTCTAAAATTTTAACAAATATGAAATTAGTTCCCATCCAAACTTTTAGGTGATCCATTGGGACCATAATAAAAAATAATAATTAAGGCGAAGTAAAATAAAAATAATAAAGGGATATTATGTATTTTCGCTTCAACATCGTATTAAAGCAGGCTATTTATGTATTTTCACTTCACCTGCTGTAAATCCTCCATGACGGCTTAACAGCACCAACACGCTCCCTCTTTCAATATCTGCTCTGATCGGCGATCAATTCAATTCAAAGCTCCTCTCTAACCGCAATCCTGTAACCCAAACATACGACACCGTTTCTCCATTCTCCTTGCGCTGCTGATATAACTAATTTCTTCGGTTTCTTCGGCTCCCGACAATTCACAAGTTAACAAATTACATCATTAAAAACGACATCGTTTTTGCTGGATTAATTGGATAAATAATCGAACCGTGTCTCTTTTTAACTTTGCAAAGTCATGGCGATTAAGGCGGTGAACGACGCCGTTCACAAACTCCAACTCGCCTTACTCGAAGGCATCGAGGCCGAAAAACAACTACTCGCCACCGGCACTTTAATCTCCAAAAGCGACTACAACGACGTCGTAACGGAACGATCAATCGCGGACCTCTGCGGCTACCCTCTCTGCTCAAACCCCTTGCCGCCGGCCGATTCTCGGACGCGGAAGGGCCCGTACCGGATTTCTCTGAAGGAGCATAAAGTCTACGACGTTCGGGAGAATTATCTGTACTGTTCGACGAATTGCCTCGTGAATAGCAAGGCGTTTAGCGGGAGTTTGAACGAGGAGAGGAGTGTGGTCGTGAACGAGAAGAAGATTAAGGAGGTTTTGAGAGTGGTTATTGGGAAAGTTGAGGATGACGAAAATGTGGAGAGTAAGATTGTGAAGCTGTTTGGTGGCTTGGAGGTGAAGGAGAATGAGAATGCGGAAAGGAATGTTGGAGGAGTGAGTGTTGGTGGTGGTGGTGCTTCAGATGCCATTGAAGGATATGTTCCGCAGCACAAGCCTAAACCTGTGCCTCCACGGAGTAAGGGTATGTTCGTAAGTGTTGTGCGTGGAATTATTTTTGAATGTTATGTTTAAACGTGCAAAGCTAGTGGTTTCAATTCTTTATTGATAGTTGGATAAGGATTTCGGTTCATCAATTTGAAGAAATAATTTAGGGTATGTACATAATAGTTGTGCTTCTTATTTATATTGAATTGTATGCTTAAATACACATATTTATTTGGCTAGTGGTTTCATCGCACAGCTGTTTGATGATCCTCAACTGTTGTACCTTAATTTCCAGATATCTTTAAGTCTTCTTCGATTAAGAAAAATGAAATTCTTAGTATTCTACATCAAATATATTTACTCTCATCATTTTAAAAAGGAATTAAGGGTATGTTTGTAACTGTCATGCTTCTGCATGATTTTGAAAGTATTGTAGGTAGAATGTCCGATAAACATCTGTTCTTATTTTGTAGTTTTAGTTTGGTTGTTCACCACCCACATTATACATGGTAACCAGTGATTACGTTTACATTCCATGGTAGTAGCCATGGATTAAAAGTGACAACACCTTACAATATATGTGGTTGCCACTAATACGGTGACTGCCACCCAAGTGATGATAATCAATTTCTAGATGGTGTATAAACAATATGCAAAAGTTTTGATTAGGGTTTATTTAATAGGTAGAATCATTATTCCCTCTTTTTGTTCACGTCTCTGTGCAACTAATTGAGATGAGTATGTTGTGCTTAATTGTTTATTGACTTGTTGATAACTCTAGACATAAGGTGGAAGTTTCTGTAAAAACTTGTTTTGGCTACTCCCATATCTGTTTACTGATCCTTATAGTTTAATTTCTCCATAATTATTTGATCGAAGTGTTTATAATTGTTTATTGTTATTCTTATTATGCGTCTTATTTGTTTTCTATGATTTGTCATAAAAAACAGTTTTCCTTTTTCTTTTTTCTCCTACTTGTTTATCTATTACATTTTCTTGATCAGATATCAACTCTCAACCATTATGATACTGCTGTATTGTTTTTACTCGATATTCTTTTATTTGCTTTTCTTCAATTAAATTGCGTAGTTTTCCATTGCAGGGGTTAATGATAAGACTAATAAACTGAATACTAAAAATGATTTAAGTTTCAATGAGATGGACTTCAAGAGTGTCATAATCACTAATGACGAGTATAGCATTTCAAAGTCACCTTGTGGTTCAACTGAGACAGAATCCAAGTCAAAATTTGTAGAACCAGAAGAACAAGAAGATGGTGAAATCTTGGATAATCGATGCACCACATCAGGATCACTAGCTTCCATTAAAGATGATTCTTGCATGAATTCAAGAGAATCAACAGGAAGAGATGAACTTGCTGCTCAGGAGATGCCTTCGGCTTTGGATGCAATTGAAGGCCATGTTCCGCAAACAAGGTCGATGATCAAGTCTTCGATTAAGAAGAAAGAAGGTCTTGATCTTCACTTTCCTTGTTTAGTAATTGTTACATTATTTCATTTCTTCAATTCTGAGAAGGAACTGAATGCAGTAGTCCATGGCTCTATGTTACGGAACTTTTTTTTTTTAAAGTACATTCTCTGCAACTAATTTCGACATGAATTTCATTCTCTGAAAATAGTACATCAAATGATAACCAGACCTATCCCCAATCTGCTAATTCTGTTGTGAGCAGAATTTAAAACTAAACCTCTTGTGCCACCACAAGAGGTCTTATCAGTTCAGCTGACAAGTATCCACTAGATATGATTATATTATTCTGAGTTGTTGACTGCCTTTTTTAGACTCTTAGATAGGAGGTGCAAGCTTCATCAACAGAATATTTTGCCAAATTTTAAATCATTACACTAAGCTTATTTTTTTTTATTGATGATTAATTATTGTGTTATCAACAGAGTGAAGTCTGTTGCATGGCTTCTGACACAATCCAAGTTTTCATAGGGGCACATTTTGAAATCTTTGTACTTTCAGATATCCTGCAATTTATTTCAAGTTATTTCTGTTATGGCATTCGATAAGCTGGTGTATGTAGTTCTGTTTATTTCTATCTTTTCTGCATCATTTTGGCTGTTGTAATTAACAATACTCTCTCTTTTTCCCCCTTTTCTTTCTTTTTTACTATATGTTCTTGGTTGTCTGCAACTCTGTTACTTGTGTAAGTATCCCTACTGCTATAGTATGTCTAATTGATCATTCGATTATTTGGGTTGTTATCCTTCAAACTGTGTTTAAAGTAATTGTCCATTGCAGGGGTTAATTCTAAGACTAATAAGGCAAATAGTAAAAAGGATTTGCTTTTCAATGAAATGGACTTCACGAGTGTGATAATGACAAACGATGAGTATAGCATTTCAAAGCCACATTGTGGTTCAACGAAGACAATATCCAAGACAAAATTTGAAGAAACAAAAGAAAATGCAGATGGTGAAAACATGGAGGATCAATGTGCTGCTTTGGGATCATTAGCTTTAATTAAGGATGATTCTTGTAGAAAGAGTAAAACTGTTGTGAAAGCTGAACTCAGTGCTCAAAAGGTGCCTTTAGCTTCAGTTCTTCCCCTCACTGGTTCCAATATCAGTACTGTTGACGCTGAGAGGGAAATTCAGGTTGAGAAAGAATCTATATCAGGTGTATCAATGCCCAAATCCTCTCTTAAATCATCAGGTTCAAAGAAGGTTGGTCTCTCTGTCACGTGGGCAGATGAGAAAATTGACGGTTGTGGCAGTAGAGACCTTTTTGAAGTTAGAGATATGGGTGATGATGGTAATGATAATAATGCTGACGACATGTTACGGTTTGCGTCTGCTGAAGCCTGTGCGATGGCATTGAGCCGAGTAGCAGAAGCTGTTATGTCTGGAGATTCTGATGTTGCTGATGCTGGTAGTTAATTTGTGCACTATGCTAACTTATCTTGTTTATATTTTGTAAACTAATTTTCTGGATATTTCTTTTCATCATGTTACTTGTGATATTCAGTGTCTGAAGCTGGAGTTATTATATTACCAAGTCCACACGATGGGCATGAAGGGGAGTCAATGGAGGATCCTGATGTGCTTGAGCCAGAAGCAGCTCTCTTAAAGCAGCCAAGTAAGCCGGGGATTCCACGTTCTGAATTGTTTGACCCTGAGGATTCGTGGTATGATGAACCACCAGAGGGGTTCAGCTTGACGGTAAGTCATTTTAAGTTTTCCTATCATTATGTTCTATTTTTAGTTCAGATTTATGTTACTAATGCTTTTAATGTGTGTTAGTTGTCTCCTTTTGCAACCATGTGGATGGCAATCTTCGCTTGGATATCATCGTCTTCTTTGGCTTACATTTATGGGAGGGATGAAAGTTTCCATGAAGAATATTTATCAGTTAATGGAAGGGAATATTCCCAGAAGATTATTATGGGAGACGGTCACTCTTCTGAAATTAAGCAAACTCTTTCTGGTTGTCTTGCTCGGACTTTTCCCGCACTTGTTGCTGATCTCAGGCTGCGTATTCCAGTATCTACTTTGGAGAAGGGACTGGTAATCACTCTGAACTGGATGTTCTGTGTCGACAGTTATTAAGGGTTTTGTGCTCCCAATTGAGTTGAAACAATATGTGTTCTTTTGGTAATAAGGAATAAAATGTGATTTGTTTGAGATTATTATGTTTTAATTCTATTAATATTTTTCACTGAAGCTGTAATTGATGCATTATGCCATTTAGCTTCACCACATCCAAGATTTTCCTAGGTCACCCTTTTAATATATCCTTAGAATGTTCTTTGATGGTAACATCCTTTCATTTATCATGGATGGCATGCACATGTGAACTCACATAACAGAGACTGAGAACTTTCTAGAAATTTGCCTGAAGCTTGAGGTTTTCAAAGCTTATATCCTTATGCTGGACACTGTAGCATTCTCAAGATGTTAACATTCATTGTGATCTTAAGCTTGAGTTGTATATGTATTTATGTGTTATGCCAAGAAACAATAACAATAATAGGAAAACACTTGGAATATTGCCACAAGATTCACAGTGATGAGTTTGTATCTCAGTGTTGCAAAATCTCAACACTGTTTCGACTTTGTCTCCGCACTGCATATTTTTATCATCTTCTGTTTGACTAGAGCAGCTATGCTTCATTGGCTTTATATGACCTATATGTTCTCTGTCTAAATTTATGTGATTACAATTAATAATAGAGAAAAGTAATGAAGTTAAAGACCCATTGCATATTTCTTAGAGCAAATGTATATAGAGATAGTATATCCTTTTAAAACATCTTTGAGGAATTAATTGACATGTTACATTGAACACTTAAGGTTGAGAGAGTTTGACTTATTGCTTGCTTTCTCTTGCTGCATTTGCTTTCTGTCTTCTATTATGCTGAAAGATTCCCATATTGCTAGGTTGATGAATCTGAATGTGCCACAGGGCTGTTCCCTGGCAACTTCTCCAATATGCTAGGTTTTCTGTTGTTGATCTAATCTTTTTATTACCATTCTTATGTGCTTGTAGCAAAGCAATCTAATCTTTTTATTCCCATTCCTATGTGCTTGTAGTAAAGCAAACTCCACATTTCAGTTTCATTCTTTGCTAATTTTTTCTCTGAGATGTATTTCTTGATTCTTATGAGTCTTCTGTGATAATTGTTTGTTTGCTTGTAAGAACGAGGATGTTATGGTTGTGCAATAGAGGTGTGATGGTTATGAAGTAGATTACAACTTTTTAAAGAAGTATTTATAATCATCTTGATCTGATTATGCATCTGATTGCTGAACCCTCGCCTATGTTACAGGAAGGCTTGTTGAATACAATGTCTTTTATTGATCCACTTCCAGCATTCAAAGTGAAGCAGTGGCAAGTGATTACAGTTCTCTTCCTGGATGCTCTCTCCGTATGTAGGATCCCTGCTCTTACTCCACATATGACTAATCGAACCATGTTGCTTCGCAAGGTGAGACCCCTGGATATGATATTTGTTTCATTTGTTTATGTTATGATGCTAACAATTGATGAAACTTGCCCCAAAAAAATGGTGTCACTTATGTTTGGTGCATTGCATAATGGGGTATAAAAATACTGTTCACATTAAATTAATACTAATACTATGTTTGGAAGAACATGGGAATGGATTACACGTACCGTGCTAATGCGGCAACTGCCGCATGAGCTAAACTCAACTGTGAGTCAGGTTTAAGCTAATGCGGCTGTTGCCTCATTAGCTTGCCTTTTCTTTTTTCTTCTTCTTCTTCTTTTGCTTTTGCTTTTGCTTTTGCTTTATAATAATAATAAAAAAAATAAATATAACTTTTTAATTTAATATAATATAATATAATTTTTTATTTTTACATTATAATTATTAATATAAATTAATAAATATATAATTTATTATTCAATAATTATTATATTTTTTATTTTTACATTATAATTTATTAATAAATTTATAATTTAATATAACTAATAATAAATATTTAAATATGAATAAATTTGAATGATATTAATTTAAAATTAATAATTATATAAAATATTCATACAATTTAAATATATTAATATAATATAAAATATTGATACAATTTAAATATATGAATATAATATAATATAATATAAAATATTAATATAATATAATATATAATTTAAATTAATCACAAAAAAATTTATAAAATATAGTGTAGCAGCAAACATTATACAACATTATTATAGTACAATACAGCATAATACAATGCACTAATATTAAAATAATGCAATACGACCTAATACAATACTGCCAAACGCACCCTAAAATGGTTATTTCACAATTCTATGTATTATAGACAAGATGCAATATTCTGTGACGAAAGATTGATATTGAGACCTTTTACTCATCATTTCTCGTAACTTTTAAGTTAAAAAAGTTTATGTGGCATTGTCTTACTCGAGTTTCTATGAGGTGTGTAAAGAATTAATTATAGTCTTGCAGTTAGGTGATTGAAGTCTCGGGAAGTTAAATTAGGAATCTGTCTTTGATATATATTGAATAAGGTTTACTTGGCAGTTATCATATCCAATCAAATTGCAGATTGTTAAAATAGTAACAGTGAATGTTGACATAACAATTATGGGGCTGGTGGAAGAACCAATGGGGTATCTTGGAATTCTACGTAGAGTTACTAAATTTGACAGTGTGGTAATATAAATTATGTGCGTTTGAAAATTCACTATTTCTTTCTTATTGTTGACTGAATAGGTGTTGGATGGCGCTCAGATAAGTGCAGAAGAGTATGAAGTTATGAAGGATTTTTTAATGCCGCTTGGCCGAGCACCTCAGTTCTCATCACAATCTGGTGCTTAATTTGGGATAAATTTATAATTTCTTGTTGATGCAATTGAGATTTCTGATTATGGACATATAAACATTAGAGATCCAGTCTTAGACCCAGGTTCCCCAAAATGTTGAATAGACAAAAGTTTATTGCTCTTTTTTTTTTTCGCCCCCTACATTGTTAGGGTGGGCAGTTCATATTGTACATGTTGGCATATTGGATTACCTGAATGGTTTGTAGGATTAGAATCATGATAGATGATTTGGTGTTGTGGCCTGTTAATAGAACAACAATACATGTACTCAACGGAAATGTAAATGTGAAACTTTTGATTATGTTGAATCTGTTTTTGCTATTTTTTTGCATGCCGAAATTCGAGATGTGTATGTAATATATTTGGTACAAAGAAAAATTGGGATTTCAGCTTTTGTAATGGAATAGATTCAAAGACCTTGAAATCTGTCAGTTTCCAATTCAAATTTGATATTCTAATTATTTGGCATGATGAATATTTGTTTGAAAAGGATTTTTTTTTTCTTCAAAAATGCTTTGAGAATATGTAAGTTGATTATATCTTTCAGGGAATCATTTAAAGTTATAGATGTCTCTTTCATAACTTAATCAGCCTCCATTAGGATATGTATGAGACACGTTGCTTAGGGTTTGTTGGGTATTCGGGTTATATAAAATCGCAATTGTTGCAGGAAAAATTCTACTTGGGAAATGAAAATTCTATTTGTGAAATGAAAGTTGATTATTTTTTAAATAATATTTTTGACAAAATTAGTAAATGCCGGATAATTGTTAAAACGTTTGGATTTTTTTTTTTTTTTGGTTTGGGGGCCAAACGGACCTTTAATTTCCCAGGACCGTTTTACTTGAGAAGCTTCATTTTTGGCTACTTTAAGCTTTAAATTAGCAGTACTATAATTTTCTTGATGATGTGTTTACTGAAACATTAAGCTATGTGTATTATTGCATATATTCTAAAAACCAACATTTTCAGAAATAGCAGCTTGATCTTTCCGTGCCTGTTTTTGACAAAATAAACACTCTCTTTATCTTTCATGCCGCCGCTATCTTTTGTTTGGTATAGTTTTACGAATAATACTAAGTTATGTTTGGTATAAATTATAACATTGACTTGAATTGTAAATTGGTTTATATTAATTTTTTCAGTGCCACTCAGAAGGTAAAATAAAATCAATGAAGTTGAAATGGTCAGATTTTTTGTCGGGTGCCTAAATCATTTTTTCTTTCCTGCCAAAAGCTTGAAAGCCACACTAATTTTAAAACTTCAAAATCCATTTAAAGTAATGTCGTATGTCATTCAATGGTCAAACACAAATCGAAAAGCCAACTTAGTCCACAAAATTTATCATAAATATTTCTTCCTAAGAAATAAAAAAAAATATTGAAAACATGACCCATTATGAGGATACTATTATTTTATAATTTAGCTTATCATTTTTCTGTCGCCAGCACACCACACCACACTCCATTAGAAAAGGATTACTATCGCACCGCTCCTTGGTCGTTCTAAAATGTGATAAAAATCCTTTTTATTCACCACTCGTCCATATTAGCCCCTTTCATGGGATTATTTTGTACCATACAAAATTATCATTACATTCCAAGTAGCCCGTTTCATGCAGAGTTCTCAATAGTGCATATTATAAGTAAATAACAAGCTAAAGATTACTTCGCAGTCAATCTATTACACTTTATAATTGGGCGAAAATTGATAAATGATTTTGATGAACGGGAAAAAAAAATATTATACAAGATATTTTCATTCTAACGTGCACATAATACATTAAAATTTAGGCAAAAATATTACTTAATTCTTTTAGAAAACCAATCATCACTATAGTCAAATTTTTAATAGATCTTCTACAAGAATTGATCTAAAATTTGTAATTCTTCAAATTCAAAGTTTAGAAGCCTCCCACGTCATAGCTAGAAGAAAATTTACTAACATATAATGAAATTCTGAAAGAAGGTAAATCATCATAGATTTTAAAATACATCCATTGTATATCTAAATTAATGGAGACAATTGCCTATACATAAGAAGGAGGCATAAAATAATAAAATAAAAAATGGAAGAAATCCCTCTTCGTCAAGTAAAAGCGTGCTTTGATTCGTAAGGAAAAGAGTAAATTTTGAGAGAGGAGTTAATTGTTACGACAACTGGTTTTGAAGTAAATATAATAATAATTAGCAAAAAATCAAACAAGTGTCAGTTATTGTGTTAAATAGTATTCGACACATGATTAATTTTAATAGAACATTTTAGTTAAAATATCTATAAAAGAAAGTGATTTTACTTTATAAAGGCCATGATTTTACTGGTAGGTACTTCACCTCCTATATTTTTATGGGTTGTGTATGGCGCAGCTGCCTCAAATGAATCATTAAAATGGCGGGAGTGGGACTAATTTGTAACAAGTCATAAGTTCGTGGACTCAATGGTTATTTTGATAAACTATTGGGGAGCATTTATAATAAAATAAAATATAAAAAATATAGAAAAATAAAAATAGAAAACACAAAAAGCAAAACACAGCGAGAGAAAGCCAAATAGGCGCATTCGCACAGCCCAGAAGAAAAATAAGGGTTAAAAAAAAAAAATTTCTATCATCTTCAAAAGTTCCTCTCTCCATATTCAACGTGATCTTCGAAATCCGCTGGTTCCCAGAACGACGCTGTTTTTGGTGGTCTCTCAGAATTTTTTTCTTTCGATCGGTATACATATTATTTATAATCCTTTTGATTTTTATCTTCTTTTTGCATGTTTCCATTTCTTTAGTTTCTGTTTTTTCTTGTTACTTTTGTGTCTCCTGAAATGGGTTTTTGTATTCGGTTCGTTGGATTTGGATCGGGTTTTTGCACTGTTGATTGGGATCTGCGGGTTCTTTTTTTATGTTTTGGGTCATTTCTTTTCTTTTTCTTTTTAAATTTATCTTTATATTTTACACTTATCTCTTTAGGACTTTTGATTTTGGGGTTTTGGTTTGATTAGTAGATCTTTTAATCAATTGCTTTTATTTATCTTACTTATTTCGGGTGGTTTTTTCAATGAGCGTGGTTGTTAATATGATTGTTTGTGTTTTTTTCTTATGCTTGCTTATTTAATGAAATTTCCTTTCTGGGTATATGTATCCTTTATGTTTGTGCGGAATCCTTTTATGGGTATGTTTTAATGATTCATATTATTTTTAATATAATTAGTTATTAATATTAATAATATTATTATTATTTTATAATTTTATGGGTCAATAGCGGAAGCTTTAGTTGCTTTGATTGTGCATATCAAATAGTGTTATGTTTTATGTGGGATTCTTGGCTTATGAGTTTTGGAAAAGAAATGAAATTGTTATCCAGTTGGTCAGTCGGGTTCGTCTAGTTTTCATTAGTATTATGAGCTTTGTGATTCAAATATCAATCGAATTAGTTGGGCTCGTTTCGTTTCATACTTTGAATGATCTCTTGTGATAATCTAATCTCATAGCATGTTCTAATTCAAATATCTTCTGTGAGTTGGTTGGGTTTGTTTAGCTACACAAGTACGATTAACTTCAGGATTGTTTAATATCATAGCATCTTCTTAAATTGAATATTAATCGAATTAGAATCATGAACCCATTATGAATGAAATTTTAAATATTTCCTTATAATGGAATGCTTTGGGTAGGTTTTGATGGTATGAAGTGCATGTAATTGTAATTTAATATAGGAGTGATGAAATCTAGTGACAAGATGACTACATTTTCAATCAGAACAAGGATTTTATGAGAAATTTTAGAAGCAAAGCCTAAGATCATAGTACATATAAGAAAAAGAGAATATGAAACGATTGAGGATCTATTTTCTTCGACTTAGGAAGGTTCTTACTTCATATTTTCTAGAAATGCTAATTGGAATAGACATAGGGATAAACAGGAAGTAAGACTGAAAATCAAGTACTAGGCTTATCCAGGCTAGTGGTGTTATGTGCCCGTTTATTTGGTGCTTAGATGCCTTTAAGTCGGATGTGAAAAAATGGTAAGACTTTATTTTGTTTCTTAGTCTTAAATCAAGGATAGAAATTGTGGTTTTGGACCTCAGGTTTGTTCTATTGAATGATCATTTTGAAGCTTCGTTGTTTGCTATGCTATATGAACAATTTTTGGGGGGCAAGTGTAGTGATTATGAGGATTTTAACAGATTCAGGTGATTAACTGATTTGAATGTTTGCATTGTTGTCAATGAAGATATTAAGAATGAATAAAGAAATCATTTTGTTCTTTGCATCTTGTAATTTAAAGTTTCAGTATTTTTAACATCATTTTTGGTGGCAGCTGAATGCATGGTACTGGCGTGGTAAAAACTAGCAGGACTGGGCGCTTTGACGTCTTGTAAATGGCTTCAGTGGGTGTGGCACCAACATCTTGTGTGAGAGAATCCAGTGGTCATACTGTTGGTGTTGATAAGCTACCTGAGGAGATGAATGACATGAAAATTAGGGATGACAAGGTATATATGACATTGGTTAACTTTTTCACCTTACACTTTCTTGTCTGTATTAATTATCTAATATAGGCCATTAACATTTATTGGATCCTTTAACTTTGTAGGAAATGGAAGCGACAGTCGTTGATGGCAATGGAACAGAGACAGGTCATATAATTGTGACAACCATTGGTGGAAGAAATGGTCAACCAAAGCAGGTATAGCTTTCTTTCCTTCTATTTCTTCTCCTTGAGATATCATTGCAATCATGATTTTCTCAGTCAAATTGTTTACTTTCTCCTGGAACTGCTTTTAATGCCGGGTTTTATTCATTTCCTAAGCAATAAGTTTTGTTATACGCATTGGAACTGTTTGCTACCACTGGTCGCCTCCTGCACCTCACAAAGCATCACTTGTTTTAGAAATCTTTGCTGCAGTCATTGATGAATGTATGATAAACCTGTAAATGTTTTAGATTTGTATAATTAATTATCTCATTTAAACTTCATTCTGTGCATGTTTTACTGGCTATTCAGTTGAACAGATGTTCATAATGTTTGTAAATTTGATTTGGCATAAAAGTTTGCCGTGTGAGATACTCATTTGCTGATGAATATGGTGTAAATTGTCCTGAAAGTTTTATATTGATATTTTCCCTCTAATTGGTTATCCACTTATGTTTCTCTATGAAAAAAAAAAGGATTTTGGTTTTCTACTAACAGAATTATCTGCTTAAATTATAGACAATAAGCTACATGGCTGAGCGCATTGTTGGACAGGGATCGTTTGGAGTTGTTTTTCAGGTAAGCATTTATGTCATTTGTTTTGTTACTGGTAGCTATGATGTGTAGGTGTAATTATACTCCAAATTGGTTAACAATATTTTCCTCTCTCTTTCTTTTGTAACTTAGGCCAAGTGCTTAGAGACAGGTGAGACTGTAGCTATAAAGAAGGTTCTCCAGGATAAGAGGTACAAGAACCGTGAGCTTCAAACTATGCGTCTTCTTGACCATCCAAATGTTGTCTCTTTGAAGCATTGCTTCTTTTCAACAACTGACAAGGATGAACTTTATCTCAATCTTGTTCTTGAGTATGTTCCTGAAACTGTTCATCGTGTGGTCAAACATTTCAACAAGTTGAACCAAAGGATGCCAATGATATATGTGAAACTTTATGCATACCAGGTATATGGTTGAAAACAATTTCAATAGTGTTTCTTTCTCTACCTCTTCTTTGCTGTTCTTCAATTTGATTTTGATTGATAAATGCAGATATTCCTATACAAGGAATCCATCTCATTGATTATCTTTTTTCTGTTTGAATTATTTCTTGGTGGTAATATAATTCTGGAACTTGCAGATCTTTAGGGCATTGTCTTATATTCATCGCAGTATTGGAGTGTGTCATCGGGACATAAAACCTCAAAATCTTTTGGTATGTTCTACCTTTTTTCATAACCTTAATTCCAATTTGATTGATTTACCTGGTGCGACTTAAAATACTATTTATAAAGTTTGTAATCAAAATGATTGTTAAGCTGTACTACAGTGTTATACACATTCAATATATGATGAGATTAAGTTGTATAACTTTATGCTTTGTTCGAAATAGATAGAAGCAAAGTTGATTTTATGTTTGAAGTGAAGGATATTTTTTAAGCATTATATGTGTGGTGCTTCAGTGGAATGTGATACAAGCGAATTTCATTATATGAAATTCATTCTGCTTTTAACCTTTTGGATTCTTATTTTAAGCAGCATCTCAACATAGTTTGAAGCTTGCTCGTGGTTAGATTTTTGTTCATTTATTTTTTGTTGGTGCAGGTAAATCCACATACTCACCAGGTCAAACTTTGTGATTTTGGAAGTGCAAAAGTCTTGGTATGTTTGGATTCTGTAAATTCAATACCGTGCACATCTATTTACTTTCTCTTGATTTGACTGGAAGGTTTGACAATATTATTTTGTGTGATCTTTGGCAGGTAAAAGGTGAACCGAATATATCCTATATATGCTCCAGGTATTATAGAGCACCTGAGCTTATATTTGGAGCAACTGAGTACACCACAGCTATTGATATATGGTCTGCTGGCTGTGTTGTTGCTGAGCTGATGCTTGGAAAGGTAGGCAGTTGATGCACAGAAGATTTACTGTTTGTTAAAAAAAACAATGTCTAAAGTTAGCTTAGTTATTTTATTTTATTTTTTCAGCCTCTATTTCCCGGTGACAGTGGAGTTGACCAGCTGGTTGAGATTATTAAGGTAATTCTATAATCTGAGAGTGTTTATATAATGCAATATATTTTTTTGCATACATTAAATGTGTGTTTACTGAGTGGATTTTATTTCTTTTGAGTAAAAAACAAATCTTATGGGCCTGAAATGCTTGGATGTTGGATTGATAACAACCTTCAAAACACACACAGATACATGATTCTACGTATGCATCTATTTAGGTGAGATAGGGTACCATTGTGCAATATTTGTCAGTGTCGAATCTTGCGAATTATTAGAAATGAGGTGCAATATTTGTCTGCGTAGAATCTTGCCAAATATTTGAAATGAAGGACTTTGACCGTGTCAGAGAAATGTCAGCTGGTTGATATTTACTTGGAATATGCCCTTTGTTTGATTAGTGTACTTGTTGTATCGATTTGATAACAATGCTTCTCAATAGGGTACAATCATGGTTTATCTGAATCCTGTATTGCTTCTATTAGATGGGTCAGATTTTTTATGATGGATGATGGATGCAATGTCTTTGTTTCTCAGGTATTAGGTACTCCTACAAGGGAGGAAATAAAATGCATGAACCCCAACTATACTGAGTTCAAATTCCCTCAGATAAAAGCTCACCCGTGGCACAAGGTATTAGGAATCATCAATCATTTCTTTTGTGTGAATCAAAAGAGAAGAGATATGTTTTGTTTTACCTTATTTAATCATAATATTTGATTATTTCCGCATCTTCAGATATTCCCAAAGCGCATGCCTCCTGAGGCTGTTGATCTGGTATCAAGATTGCTGCAATACTCTCCCAACTTACGGTGCACTGCTGTAAGTAAAAGAATCTTATTTTCCAACTGTCCATTGCTAGTTTTACACCATTTTTGCTTTCGCTCTTAGTTTGCTGTACTCCTTTGAAGTATGTGCGACAATTTTGAGTGAACTCCAAGGAGGTACCAATTTGGAGAACATGGAAATGATAGGGCTAGTTTAGTGAATTATTTGACTCATTCTAGAGGTAAGGTATAATAATATCTTTTTTGTCTCACTTCCTTTTGTGAGGTGGATGGCTTTCTTATTAGCAGCGTTGGATGTTATTAATCATGGAATTGGTTTATAATACATTTGCAATGTTAGTTGCAGGTTTCTGATTTTTCATATTAAAAACTATTAATCGGATTGCTCATGTTAGTAGGAGTTATGTTGCTGACTTTATGCCCTCGATTTCTCTAAATTCTTAATTTTAACCTCCATTGCAGCTAGATGCATTGATCCATCCCTTCTTTGATGAGCTTCGTGACCCTAATGCTCGTTTGCCAAGTGGACGTTTCCTTCCACCGTTGTTTAACTTCAAATCACATGGTAGGCATTTATTTCAAAAAAGCTTCCTTTCAATAATTATTATTATTTTTTTAACCTGAATGCCAGAACCGAATTGACTGATTGTTCTTGGTGCTATTTGCTGCTTTGTCAACTACTAGAACTGAAGGGTGTACCGGTGGAAATATTGGTGAAATTGATACCAGAGCATGCTAGAAAGCAATGCCCCTTTCTTGGCTTGTGATTTCATGTGATGAAATGTAACAAAAGCACACAAAAATGTTGGCCTTGTATGCAAGTTATGTCTGTATTGGTCGTATCTGTGATGTTTGTATTTGTTCCTCTTTCTTGTATGTTTTTTGATGTATCACTATGTCATTATGTGAAAGCAGATTTAGCGCCATATGCTACTTAAATCTTGCCTAAACCTCAATGCGAAATCAGATGCATCTGATCCCTGTATCACAACAGATTGTAACATCCTTAGCAGACAAATATCAATATTTTTATCTAAATGTTTCATCTGTTTCAAGAGTTCTCCGGTGGTCGCATCATAGAAATTCATGTAGTGGGTTTAACGTGAGCTTTTCTATTTTTGTTCTGGTTTTACTCTGCTTGTCCCTTGTGTAGAAAGCACTTCTGCGAATGACTCAGATCCTGGAAAGAGCTGCTTTTGTGGCTCTAACCTTCAAAAACTGGTGGCACCGATCTGAGCCTATATTCTCTTTATCCTTTTTTTTTCTCTTTGTAAAATTTTTGGTGATGGAGAAAATGATAGGGCCGCAACTCATTGCCCAAATTGATTGGAACTCATTGTACAAATTGATTGGAAAGCTAGTATTGGTCGAATGAAAGCAGCCCATGGCTCTTATAATTACTTTTCGTCTTACATGGGATTGCTTCCAAGCATGAGAATGCGATTGTAGGAGCCAAAAATCGAATGAAAACAGCCCTCGGGGTTTAATGAATGATTTTCAATCACCCTATTTGATTGGTCGCCAAAATTTGGATCATAGAAAAAATATCGGACTAAAATGTTGATTCGAGATTTGCCTTCCCTTATCTTTATTACGAGGAGATTTCAAACAATTGTGAATTAGATACTCGCCTCTCACACAAAAGGATGATCACATCACAATTAAATAACTTCTCAGGGTTTTGTGTGCTTATATTTTCTAATAAAGGCGTTTTTCTATAATTATTACAAAAATCGAGGGCAGTAAATGAAATTCATGCTTTCAAAAACCTATAAAAATGGATTTTGAACAAAGGAAATATCAAACAAATCCACAAAGAAATGCCGCTGGGAAAATACTACTGTGACTACTGTGACAAGCAGTTTCAAGACACTTATTTCGCCAGAAAACGCCATCTTCAAGGCATCCAACACCTTCGAGCCAAGGCTCTTTGGTACGATTCTCTCAATGGTCAGTACTCCCCTCCCTCTTTTTTCTTTTTCTAATAATATTTATAAAATACGGCTGAATTTACAATATCATACTCTTTCTGGCTTGTGCTTTCTTGATTGCAGAGACAAATCAAACCTACCCAGATGGATTTCCAAAGGGGGTTTGCAGCCGCTTCGTCAAAACGGTACTTTTCTTTTTTGGGGAAAATTATCCGTTATGTTGTTTTTTATTTTCATTTTGTTGAATTAATTGTGCTTCATATGGGATTTGGTTTGAAGGGTTTTTGCCCATTTGGTGATTCTTGTAAATACTTGCATCCCAAGAACAACCCCGCTCAAAATACTGGCAATCAGGTTCTCAGAGGTATTTTTTTGCCCTTGCATCTTATTGTTTGTTGTTGATGTAGATGATATCTGTGTTCTTCCTCTTTGATGTACTATTTTAGCCGGCATTTTTTGGAACTTTTTTTTTGTGATGCATTTCTCTTATCAGCTACTGGATTTACAGATATTAATGCTCGGTCATCATCGATTGATCAAAGGATTTATTTAGCTAGTGGAAGCTCTTTCCCTGGTAAATTTACACTAGTTGCTGCTTAGGCTTGAATTATGTTCGTCAATAGCTGTCAGATTCTGATCAGCCTGTTTATTATTTTGTTTCATTCTCATGTTACGAAACTTTTTTTTTTGTTTTTTGTTTATTGTAGTTTAGGGCCCTTAAATCACATTAGTTAAAATTGTATCTGTTGGTACCCTTTTTATAACTAAGTAGTTCTATAAATTTATGGAGTTGATCTTTACTTTCTTTCTTTTTGTTACTTTTTACATTTCTCTCTGATGCTTGCATTTATTGTCATTTTACATCATAGGTGATATGATGAGAGATAGCATGGGAATGTCATGGGGAAATCTACCTCCGTCCTTGAAGCCTCCACCTGAAGGTGGATATCCCCTACTTCCCTTTGTGGATTGGGGATAGTTCCGCTGTCTCATTCAGCCATCCCATTTGTTGGATCACTAATGTGAAGCTTTCATATGGTTACATGTCATGCAACATGAATGTATCCTCCATATCTGCTATTTCAGTTGTTCAGTGTGGATACTGCGTTACATGTCGTGTTAAGATATGCTCTGGCATAGACCATACACTAAATGCCTATATTTTACATGACTGGAAGTCTGAAACTTGTATCAGTATATCTAGTGAATGGTTATTTTATCAATATAACCCTTTTATTCAGTGGTTGAATGTGCAAGAGCTTATTCTAGAATATTAATCATTACTGGTTAGGTTTTAACAGAGATATAGATCTATTTTTCCTTTGTACTCATGAAGGATTAACTAAGTAGATAATTAAGGTGAAAGAAAAAAAATGAATCAATAATCTATATATCAGTAATGCACTGCAGTGTTTATACATCCTTGCCATTCCCTTCTGTTTACTGCTTCTTTTAATCACGCCTTGTCTTGTCTCATCTTCTAGCTTCTGCTGGATTCTTCGGTGTTATTTTGTTGCACAAACATGTTTCATCAATCTCCTTCATCTTTTGGATAATGTGATCCATCTGACACAGACTGAGGTTAGACATGAGGGCGTGAGTTGTGCTTCAGAACAATAAAGATTAAAGAACACAAAGGCGAGGCTGGCAAAGAGTACACACATTGTGGACAATATGAGTATGTCTTTATCAATCCTCTCGTAGCTCAAACTTCTCTCTGTTGCCAGTCTATCCCACACAAATGGCCCATCTGGCAATTGTGGCTTTGCATTACAGTTAAAGCCGATGGAGGTCATTGCATTAATTAAATACTGGAATGGATTAGTCCACTACATCCAGCTGTAGAACCTTGTGTCGGCTAGGACAACCACCACACCGGAAGCTGACACCCATAGCGATGTAACTATTGACACATGAAAGGCTGCTAGCGTTGGCAATGGTGCTAGGAATGTGACCATCATTCCAAAATATGTTATACACAGTGTGAACATAAAGAGCACAGTCCAATACCTCATAAATTCTGAGCAGATCCTGTTCCAATTCCTGCCATGCCATTGCCAATCCCAACAACTGCAAGTGTTGCAACTAAAAAGTAAGGAACCTCACCCACTGCCCATGATATTGGATAAAAGATTGGATGATACATTCTAGCTCTCTTCTCTCAAAAGTAAACCAACCTATCTGTGCCTATCTGGGAAATAACATTGTTGGCTGAGATCACACCAATGAGTATAACTTGCATATAGATGCAAAGTGAATGTGAAGTTACACCAAATATATCCTTGTATTCAATTCGAAAATAGAGAGAACCCATTAGAATATCAATCATTGTGCATCCTGTAAGTCTGCCATTTGTATATTGCACATTCCTCTACCAGAATCTTTGGGTTCTTACAAGTACCAAAATGGCTTGCCAAGAATATGGATTTGGATAAGTAGCATATGAATCCTTTCATTTTCTGTTCTTGGTGAAATTCTTTATGTTGGAAATTTCATTATAGTTGATCTCTAGCAAGGTGTTAGCCTTGTAAATTTCTGCAGACTTTAGTGAAGGGGTGCCCCACTTTGTTATTCCTAAGCCAACAGCCCCCATGATGTACCTAACTGGACTTTCTCTTTTTGAATATCTTGGGTTCTTGGGGATTGACAAGAAATAATCCAGTATTATGTTGTGGTTAGATCCTATTGGACCAAAATATGCTTGATGGCCTTCCTTTGTTAGAATGAGAGCCAGGTCAAAGAAGGGAACTGTGCGTGCATAGGGTGTGTTAGAGAGGCAATAATGGCCCGACCTGATTTGACACAGAGAGAGGATATTGAGGATGGTCAAAGTTCCTATGGTATCAACCCCAGATACTGGTTCTTCGAGAAGGAGGATACTTGGGTTTGCAGCCAGCTCAACTGCAATGGTAATCTTTTTGGCTATTTCAAATGTTTTTCCTGTGGCATCACGAAGGGAGCCAACTAGTTGGTTGGAATAAGGAAGTAAACCAAGTTGGTTGAGAACCAGCTCAACATGGATGTGACAGCTCATGGCATTGACTGTTTTTCCAAGACAGAGTGCAGCACTGAATTGAATGGATTCACTTACAGAGTAAGTTTGGTGAGCATCGAGCTTCTCAACATAACATAGTAATCTAGAAAATGAAGCACCTGGTGGGAAGCCATTTACCAAGACGTTGCCGTTGAGACTGCCAGTAAAAGGTATCCTTTCAGCCAAGCATTGGAGGAGTGTTACCTTGCTTGTTCTAGAACCACCTAATAGAGCAAGCATGTTTTGGGGTTTAGCATAGCATGTAACATAGCTGAAAAGTGGTGTACTTTCATTTGATCCTTCTTCATACCTGATGCACAGATAAAATGTTGTTATTTGAGAGTACTTGGGTTAAAGAGTCAGCGGGATGTTTTCTGTTATGTTCCTGAAAATCTGATGAAATATGGAAGGATTGCAAGTACAAAGGATGGAGGAACACACCTTGAAAATGTCAGACCCTCAAATACGAAAGTCACTAGCTCCACCGGGATGCCTTTTCCATTCATCTCCACATCAATGTAAAATTCCTTAATTCCTTCATTCATGTGGTTATATGCTGAATATAATTTCTGCAGCACAGAATATCCAGAAAAATCCTCTGAATTATAGCTACCACTACTGCATGATGACTGAAATTTGCTGTGTGAATAATCCTTGGAACTGTGAATTATTGGAGTCTTTCTGAGATGGGGCAGTGACTGACTTGCTCCTGTGAATTCTATATTCCTGAGCCCCAGTAATGCCAAGAAGTTGGCAAGTACTGTCCAGCCCAGCAGAATAGCATAAGGTAGCCAGGGTCTCTTAGCAACTTTAGAAAGCTTATAAAAGCTTTCTGACATTGTTGGGAATTGGTCACAGAAAGGAAGTTGGCCAAGGTAGTTGGTGCAGGGGTCTGTGTAGCCTTCATTGAACTGGCATTTGCAATACAGAATGTTTGCCCAGTATATTGGATTTGCATAGATGAGCCATTTCCAGTAAATTGGGACATTGTATGGATAGATCGCAAAGCCACTGAAGTGTAGAAAGATTGAAACTAGTAGACCTGTGTGAAATACACAATACTGAAAGTAGTTACATATACTTACCACTTAAACCATCCCGATCTGTTTTATATCTCTCTCAGATTGATGCTTGTGATTTATTTATTTATTTTTAATTTTTTGTTCACAGCAGGTGAAACAACTTGGAAAAACTTTGTGTTTTCTAATTTAGATAGATCATTAACTTATGGTTATTTACATCATGCAGCTTATTTGAGAATGCCTGGATTACAGTTTTGTTATGCAACATGCTAGCCTAGGACCTTGATTTAAAACTGTTGAACCTTGGAGATCTAGTAGTCAATAGTTCATACTAC
The DNA here is from genome assembly GCA_029618585.1 of Citrus australasica. Lineage (NCBI taxonomy): Eukaryota > Viridiplantae > Streptophyta > Magnoliopsida > Sapindales > Rutaceae > Citrus > Citrus australasica. The sequence goes on from JARCIV010000006.1 coordinate 1,793,779, forward strand.
TGTTAAGAAAATAACCTGTTTTTTCATGATTATTTTCTGATTTGGGTTTAGTTTTGTATTTATTGCTTTTTTTATTTTCCTTTATTTACATTTTTCGTTCTCAATAAGGTTATTGGAAAGCTAAATACCTGCCAAACCATTCCCAACTTCTGGAATTGAAGATATGGCACTCAAAAAGAAGAAAACTGATGAACCAAAATATGCTACTAAGAATAAGAGAATCAGATACTCAAATTAGAGAACCAGATACTCAAAGAATGGTGCCCTGTTTCGTACTAATGATAGCCCTGCTAGAAAATAAACACAGAGAGTGTATGCCAGTGCCTGCAAGAATCACAGAAGATAAGTTTTCTGACGGATATTTCTTTTGAGGAAAGAGAATTGAGCCGTTACTTTATGAGTGTCTATGGGAGATTGACTATGCAGTGAGCAACGACATATGAAGAAGTTCTGAAGAATCTTTGTGCCTTATGCTTGTAAAATATTGGTCATTGGAGCATGCATAAAGGTAGCTATACCAGATTAATGAGCATTATGCTCATAGTGGATACAAACCCAAGTGAGCATTATGCTCATAGCGGATACAAACCCAGGTGCCCTTACTGAGTTCATTTGCTGTTGGTTGTACTCATCACAAAGTTTATGGAACAGGGATCCTGCAAACATGTCCAGCACGGTTGCCTGCCAAGTTCAGGGATTAATCAGTTTTTCACTTGTATCATTTTCTGTTTGTAGCTCTCTAAAGCATCATGTAATGTTAGGTTGACATGGTTAGGTGATTCTTGTTGCAGTCAAAGTGTGGAGAATGTGGTAAAATTTGATCTGCCGTAGCCTTAATTTCATTAAAGCACGAAGTCTTTTGGCGATCTTGATTTGCCTCCTGACAAGAATGTTTGTGGATTTCCACCATGTCTGGACAAAGTGTCTTTGGAACTGCTCCCATATAGTGTGGTACTCATCTTCCTGTAAGCCGGAAAACTGGTCAGTCATAGTAGGCAATTTTCCTCTATTTATCAATATATGTTCTAGCCCCTGCTGCATGCTCATTTACATTAAATGTCATCTCCTTGTTGACTTCTTTGTCAGTGCAAACATTAATTCTTTACCTCATCGTTGTAGTGCTCAACTTGGAGACGAATGTGACCCTGTGCTTTCTTGAACATTTGAGTATGCATGTGAGGCACGCTTGTGCTTGATATTTTGAGGTACCACAGAAAGGTATTACATTTCTTCATTGTTAATAGATATTGCTTGACGACATCTCCAACTTGAACCCTTCTTGTACTTTCTATTCCTCCTGAGTGGGCTATTTTGGTAGAAAGCTTGGCAACCACGATTCTGCAATTAAGGAACTCATTATTGCGGTTTGTTTTAGTATAGTTAATTGGAGTACTCTGGAGAAAATTTGAAACTTCTTTTGTTCTTAAACCCCTTGAAATGCATTTGTTGTAAGCACAGTAGCATATTTCTAGTTATCATATGAAATAACTTGGTTCCCTGTTTCTCGTCCTGGCTGAGCATCATCGGAGCAGCAGTACTTGGATGGTGTTTTATGTGACAAACCAAAGCCTGGCTCACTTTCTACCCAATTAGGTGCTTCTTATCATCATCATTAACAATTCTCATCACATCTTTGTAGTGATCTGAAACCCTGTAACTTGCTATAATTTCATCAATGGTCAAGGGTGTTCGCTCCGGTTCTATGTACTTGGAGCCAGCTCCTGCTATAATATCTTCAAGAAACTCATTGGACTCCATATACAATGGCTTAACATAGATGCACAAAAAACAAAAGACTCCTTTTTCTTTTAAAAAATTCAGAATAAACTATTTCAATAAGCATAAGCATATATTATATTTGCTGTAACTAATAATAATCTACTACCCAAGTTTGGCAAAGTAAGGAATGGCATCTTGACGGTGGCCTTGGAACACAATGTGCCCATTGCTTGGTAATATGATCCTGTCGAAGAGATTGAACACTTCCTCGGAGAGTTGGGTCAATGACATAATTGCAGAAGATTGCTGAATTCTGCAGGTGGTTCTTATGGTGTCAAATAGGTCATATGTATCTACTAAATCTGACCCCGAAAATGGTTGGTTGATCGTAAAGCACGAGAGAATTTGTTCCAAGTGCAAGTTCACCTGTTGTGAGCTTTTGATGATCAGTGTCAGAGATAGCATCTCCAGCAAGTTTATTTTCTATGTCTTTTAAGCTTAAAATTTCCAGAACGTACTCCAGAAACGGATCCTGTCCCTCTACAAGTGCATGGGCAAAAACATTTCTCACCTTAGGAGTGAATTTCTCTGGATGAAGGCCCTGAGTTCAATCCCTTGCAAACTGAAGTGTCCCTCGAACTGACAGAAAAAGGAGTGAAGATCACTAGAACGAATGAGAACAAATCCCATGCTCTAATCAAGGAGCAACCAATGAAAATAGAGTGACAAGTTCTAGGGCGAAGCACTCTTTACAAGAGAAGTAAGATTCTGAATCCAGATCCTTTTAGTCTCATAAAATACATAAACTCTGTATATACGAAAAGACATTCAGTATCTGGTATCTCTTGAGAGAACATAGATGTCAGTTATTAGATTGAACGAAATTTCATATCTTACTTGTTCATGATTATATAAAATTGGTAGTTGATCGTATATATAACGTAGTATGATTAATGCAAGATCATGATCTAGTGGAAAATGTTGCTCCCGTGATATTGAGTGATATTGCTATATGACATTGTTTGGTTAATTCACAGTTTCAGCACCATTATAAAAGGTAAGCAAAAGTTGCTAATTAGATTGTTTGTTGTGGTGTCACAGAACTCGTACTTGTTAAGTTGGCCACTGATGTATGCAATGATTCTACTAAGATGATGAATTTCTGAAGCAAATTTGTCATCTGTACTTCACTGCTCCCTTCCAGGATTGTGTTGTTGGTCACTTTCAATCGCCCAGCCGGAAGTTCAAGCAAAGAGCTCTTTCCACTCCCTGTAAAATTTGATTTATGAATTATCTCCTTTAAACCCATTACAATAAGAATAGGTATACGAATACTTTCCATGCAAACTGACAAGAAAATGTTATCTTATTGCTATGCGTCTCAATTTTTATTTATTTATTTATTTAATTATATCGTTGAGAATGCAAGACATGAAACAGTGTTTATGAAATTGTTACATCAGTATGTAAAAATAAGTATTTTATATTATTCTAGTGTTTGTAAAAATAAGTATCTTCAATTTATTATTATTCCAGTGTGACAAATTATTTTGTCTGCTGGCAATAATTTTATTAGCTACCTTTCTTATCTTATTCAGATTATAATCAAGCTTTTTGTGCATTTGGAATCGTTTTCAAAATAGTGTTCTTTAGAATCTATTTTTGAAAAGTGTATTTTTCAAAATTAGAAAATATTGTTTTGGAAAACAAACAAAAAAAAACATAGGAAAACTTGTCATATTATTTTCGAAATTGACTAGGTATTTCTATAGAAGGTTACAAAAAAATGAGAATAGTTTTAAAAAACATGTTTTGAAATACGTTTGAAAATTAACAATTTGTTTTCAAAATTATAGTTCTAATTTTGAAAATGACAAACTTTATTTATTACAATAATTACACGTTTCAACAGTCATACGTTTCATTACCAATTAAGGGTGCGTTCAGGATTGAGGTGCTCTAACTTTTAAGCTGCAGCTGGTGTAGAAAAAAAAAACTATAATTATGAAATAAAAGTTAGTAATATATAGTAAATATAAATTTTAAATAATAATTTTGATAAAATTATTAAAGATATAAAAAAATTTTCATGATACAAATGAAAAACCACATTAACATATCTTCCAATATACATCAGCTAGTGTTTACAAAACATTTTAGGGCTATAGCTTAAAAGGTACAACTGCCCAACCTCAATCCCAAATGCCATCTTAAATTGTTTGCTACAAATTCCAAATTTTGCAGAATAATTGAATAATGCACAAATTAGTCCATGTTACATAAGAATTTATGAGTGTTACCAAATTCTTGTAACCGTTATATATAAGGTACAAAAGATATAAGATAGTATGTATCTTTTAGTTTGTTTTCGAAAACAAAAAAGAGCTTTCAAAACATAAGAATTTATAATTGGCTACCAAAATCTTGTAACCATTATAAAGTACATTAGTTATGAGATAATATTTTTCTTTAATTTGTTTTCGAAAACCAAAAAGAGCTTTCAAAAACATAATAAAAAAACATTTACTTAGCAGTAGTAAGTAGTAACTATGAAATTATTTCTCACCTGGTGGCCCAAGCAGGAGGATCATTGAACCAGGCATGATATAGGCATCGACGCCCTTGAGAATCAGTATCCATGTTGAATTCTTGCTCCGAGCAACTCTCTAGAGAGGCTCGACAAAGCATCCCACCACTTTATTTCCAAACGCTTCATATTCATTCTCAAAAATCTGAAATTTCTTTTGAGTACTTGATCCCGCAAAATCGAGCTACCTAAAGAACGTATACCGATAAGCATTGCAATTATTAGCTTAATCAGTACTATTGCATGTACAATTTCTACTAGTACAAACTGAATTTCTCATTATTTAGTTTGTTTTCTTTATTTAGGCCAATAATTAATCCTAGTGAACTTGTTGATAAAAAAGTCTGTTCTTTTTTACTATTTATCTCTATACATGCCTTTTATTCTTGCCTTACCACCTTTATTATTTGAATTACCTTAACACCTTTATTATTCATTGTTAATTAGGTTTAATTTTTTTTTTCAATTATGACTATACTATATATACTCTAGTCAATCTCTCACCACTTTCCCATAATATAATTGAACATAATTCTTTTGTGCGTACATATATCATAGCTTCTCATTTGAGGGTTCACGGTAAAGCTTCTCATTTGAGGGTTCACGGTGAAACTTCTCATTTATATGAAGTATAAAATTCCTACGTATATCAAGTTGGTTCCCCTCGCTTTAACAAATATATAAATAAATGAAAAAAATTGGTAAATTTTAGAAGGGGGTCCGGCTATTTCAACTTTATCTAAGTTCTTTGAATATGCTTATTAAATTATTTGTGAATGACATCAACTACAAGTCCTTTCACTTATATGTCATCTTTCATCTAAAAAGACTTCTGAAAAAAAAAAATGTTATTTCGGAGGATCACAAAGAAAATTTTCCTTGGACATAACTTCTTTTCTGTTAATGTATATGTCATCTGGAGGTTAGAATAGCATCTCATTTGAAGCTTTACATTGTAAATTCTCATTTACATTAAGTATAAAATCCTTGGTTATGTTTCAGCATTGATAAGACTTCCCATGCCTTTTAAAAAATTGACAATTGCCCAAACTTATTCCAGAAGATTCATCCAATATATGTTTTATGAAAATTAAACAAAATAAAATTGACAATTAACTACGTGATGATCATAGAATTCTAACCATCTCGAAGCTAAATTTGCTGCTCCACTTCTTGCTAAAAAAACCTTAGATCATTGGTTTCAGTTTTGTTCATATCCACGTCAGCTTGTCATATAAATGCAATAAATACTTTTAATTATAACTAAAACCTTATAATTTCAAACTCTTGTAAATTGAAGCGTATATATTAGAGAACTAGTTATTAGTAAAACTAAAGTATGAAATTACCTAAAGCATGTTTAATCTTTGAGAGAGATCAGCTGTTTTTTCGTTTAAATTTTTAATCTTTCTAATGGATCCAAAAAGTGTAGTAGTAGAAGTTCCCCTATCAAATAAATTGACAATGAAATGATAATTTTTTCATTTATAAAAGATCTAATAAAATTCGTATTTAGTTATATTAGCATGTAGAAAATAATTGTATACAGTACGTGGTGGAACCAAGATTTTGGTTCAACAGGGACTGTAATAAAGAAAATATAAACTAAAATAGATCGTAACATTACTTCAAATCAAAAGATGGCGGTTTAATGGTGAGTGAATAAAATAAAGTAGGGTATAATAGAATTTTATAAAAATGAGGGGCCAAACTAAAAAATTAGTTAGACAATGTCAACTTTCAATTCAAGCTTTTTATTTATCTTAATTTTTTATTAAACTCGTGGTGGCCAAGGCTATACTACGCTTTTATCTAGTATAAAAATAGATGAAGAATAAATAAAAATAAAATATGATAAAGTCAGCCTAAAAATATTAATACACTTCTAGCATTTCAGTTTTGTTTCAATTATGTTGAAGACCCAAAACCTGACCAAGAGGTCTAAATGGTCAAGTTTGTTTTAGTGTTTTCCAAACTTAAATATGTGCTAGCAAGTGAGAGTGTTTTATGCGGACTTTCGAGATAAAATTTCCTAGTGATCGACCTAGCTTATAGTAATAAAAGGAGAATCTACGATAAGTAGAAGATATGAACAAATTATTATTATAAACTTTACTTTACAAAATGCTAAAATGGCCTTTATATATATACATGATTAATCAGTTTTAGCATGTATGAATTTTATGTGATTAGTAATTCACTTTATGATCCTTCAAATAAGTTTTTTTTTTTAAATTCATTTCAGATGACGGTTGTATAATTGAAAGAATTTGCAATAAAAAAAATTAGATCCGATTAAGTTGAAATAGTCGAACTTCTTATAAGATTTACCAATTTTTTTCTTTACCTATATTTTTTTTTAAAAGATAGGGAAAGTTTTACCAATCTGGTATATGTAGGATTTAATACTTGACATATATGAGAATTTTTTGGAGAATTTTAAAAATCAACACTAAAAAACACACTATTTTATTTCTTTAACAACACTCCTCCATTACAACTCTTATTTTTCACTTTCTACAACTTAGAGATTTTGTTATTTTACTTGATGCATGAACCAAAGGGGAGAGGAGATATTTATACATGAAACAAACTAATCACAACCATTCATTTATTCAACTATTACACAAATCCTCACCATTCATTAAAACCTATCATTCACCTACTTTACCAACCACACCTACCACAAGAAGCTTCTATATATTTGAGCTTGCAATTGTTCATTTTGGATCAAGTTTATGACCCAACACCCCCCTTAAACTTGATCCTGTGACACCAAGCAAACTTCTGAATTTTACAAAGTCTTCTCACTTGAGTGGCTTGGTGAAGATATCAGCTGCTTGATTTTTTGATTTCATATACTTGATTTGCACTTCTTTTCTTACAATACACTCCCTTATAAAATGATAGCGAGTATCTATGTGTTTGCTTCGATCATGAAAGACTGAATTCTTAGATAAGGCAATTGCTGATTTATTATCAACACAAATCTCGATTGGCTCTTCATGTGGCAAGCCCAACTCCTTCAGCAAATTTCTTAGCCAAATTACATGGTAAACACTTGATGTAGCAGCTACGTACTCAGCTTCACAGGTAGAAAGGGTGACTATTGGTTGCTTCTTTAACATCCATGTGAAAGCATTATCTCCCATAAAGAACACAAAGCCGGTGGTACTCTTTCGATCACTTACATCTCCACCCTAATCATTATAGCTATATCCAACAAGCTTGTAGTTATTAGAAAATGAGTATAACAACCTGAAATTAATTGTACATTTGATGTAGTGAATAATTCTTTTTGCAACTTTAAAATGAGTGATCTTTGGATTTTCCATGTATTAACTCACAAGTCCAACAACATACAGGATATCTGGTCTCGTGCATGTCAAATAACATAAGCTTCCGACCAAACTTTTAAAAAATGTTGGATTTATATCTTCGCCTTCATCGTTTTTGGATAACTTGACTCCACATTCCAGTGACGTGCTTATAGGCTTGCAATCATTCATCTTAAACTTCTTGAGAACTTCCTTTGCATAGCTTTCTTGGGAGATAAATATGCATTCTTCCTTTTGCTTAACTTTAATGCTGAGGTAATATGTTATCAGTCTAATGTCAGTCATCTCGAACTCTTTGATCATCACTCTCTTGAACTCTTCAAATAAGCTTGGATCACTTCCAGTGAATATGAGATCATCCACATACAGGCATACAATCAAAATGTCTCCATCTTTTTCTTTGACGTAGAGAGCATGTTCATATGGGCATTTGGTGAAGCTATTCTCTTGAAAATACTTGTCAATTCTGTTATTTCATGCCCTTGGTGCTTGCTTTAACCCATAAAGAGCTTTATTTAATCTTAGAACTCTGTCTTCATGTCCTTTCACCACATAGCCTAATGGTTGTTCGATATAACTTTTTCTTGGAGGAATCCATTCAAAAAAGCAGACTTCACATCCATTTGAAAAATTTTCTATTTTTTCTAAGTAGCCAAATAAATAATAAGTCTAATAGTTTCTAGTCAAGCTACAGAAGTAAATACCTCATCGTAGTGTATGCCAGCTTTTTGACTATAACCTTTTACAACCAGCCTTGCTTTGTGCCTTTCAATTTCTCCTTTGGCATTTCTCTTCGTCTTATACACCCATTTGACATCGATCGCCTTGTGACCTTTGGGAAGAATAGTAAGTTCCCAAGTATCATTTTTCACGATAACTTTGACTTATTCATCCATTGCGATTCTCCACTTTTCATCTAGTGCAACTTTTTATAAGTTGACTAGTTCACAATTAGCAAATAGGCAAAAAAGAGTGAGATTATCAAGTCTCTCAATTACCTCATAGAGATCTATAAAACTCCTTGTACATTCTTCAGTTTTTTCATTTAAGAAAGATGGTGGTGAATCTCTACGTGTGGTTAATGCTAGTGAGATAAGAGGAGTTTCTGGCTCTTGTTGTTCTTTTACTTATTTTATCTGTGTATGATCATCTTCTTCAATAAAAAAGAAGTTGAAGTCATTCACACCAGAGCCAAAATCTCATTCTCCTTTTTCATCAAAAACTGCACCTCGACTGGTCATGAACTTCCTGTTGTTTGGATTATAAAACTTATATCCTTTAGAGTTGTCGTCATAGCCGATGAAGATGAACTTCTTATTTTTGTCATCTAGCTTGGCTCTACTTTCGTCTGGTACATGTACATGGGCAATGCTTCCAAAAACTCTTAGATAGGACCATGCCGGGCTTTCTTCCACTCTAAGCTTCTTGTGGCGTCTTGCCCCACACACTTCTTGTTAGAGATTGATTAGATAAGTAGACTGCACATACAACGGCTTCGACCCAAAAGTTTTTAGGTAGCCTCTTACTCTTGAGCATGCTTCTTGCCATATTGAGGATGGTTCTGTTCTTCCTTTCTACAACACCATTTTATTGAGGGGATCTTGGAACTGTCAAATGCCATCGAATTCCATTTGCTTCACAAAACTCTACGAATTCTTTGGAAGTGAACTTTCCACCTCGACAAGATCTCATGGCTTTAATATGGTATCTACTTTCTTTTCCACTGCAACTTTAAACTTCTTGAAAGCTTTAAAGACTTCTGATTTTTTCTTCAAAAAGTACTCTCAAGTTTTTCTTGAAAAATCATCTATTAAGAGAAAGAAGTAGTTACTTTTACCAAGGGAGCTTGGCTTGAATAGATCGCACACATCAGTATGAATGAGCTCGAGTGACTTCTGAGCTCTTGAGTTCGACTCATTTGGAAAGCTGTTTTTGAATTGCTTACCAAGTAAAAATCCTTCACAAAGTTGAGATGTCCGTATTAAAGATGTCAAATCTAGGATGAATATTTGTGACAGGCTTTGAGACATTTTGCAACATCATTTTGAATATTCAAATGAAACATTCTATTCTTCGACATTTTCACCTTTGTAATTAGATTTCCTTTGTCATCTCTTATAAAAAGACTACAATCTTTTAAGTGAATATCATATCCTTTTTCCAAAAGTTGATCTAAACTAAATATGTTGCTTTTTATATTGGGCACATAGTAAATATTCGAAATTATTTGGTGGTTACCATCTTTTGTACGAAAAAGAATGTTACCTCTACCCTTTACTAGTACTTTTGAATCATCTCCAAAAGTGACACTGCCATTCACAGATTCATTTAGTTCCACGAACATGCTTTTGTTTCCTCTCATATGATTGCTAGCACCTGTGTCAAGATACTATGTATTTTTTTTGACCTCCACTTGTGTCATTGCGTGCTAGTAAAAAGAGTGCCATCTTCACCATTTTTCTCTTCAACATAATCACTATCTCATCAAATATGGTGCTTGGAGCTCTACATTCTGAAGCATAATGCCCAAACTTTTGACAATTATAGCACTGTACTTGGAATTTGTCGTACCTCGATCCTTGATTGTCTCTACCTCATCCTCTGGTTGAGTTTTCTCTTTTTCCATTATTAGAATTGTTGTTGTTGAAATTCTAACCTTGTCCATGACCACAACCTCTACCTCGTCCTCGACCTCTACCTTGGACATAATGTATTCTCTCGTTGTTAGAGCTTTCTTCTCTTTTCTTTGGATTGACTTCCATCTTGAGAAGTTGTTCTTCGATTCCTTGTTTCTTTTTTAGTTTTTCTTTATAGGCTTGCAACTTTCCTTGAAGTTGCTCGATCGTAATATCCTCCAGATCTTTTGTTTATTCATTTGTCACAATAATATGGTCAAACTTCGAGTCTACTGATCGAAGTATCTTTTTAATGATCCTTACCTTTATTAACTCCTCGCTATTTATTTTTAATTCATTGGAAACGATCACAACCCGAGTAAAATAGTCAAAAATTGACTTTGATGCCTTCATATGTAAAGACTCAAATTTTCCTTGTAATGTTTGGAGACGAACCTTCTTAACTTGCTCTACTCCTTTGTAAGAGGTCTCTAACTTCTCCCACGCTTCTTTTGAAGAGGTTGCACTAACAATCTTTTCAAAAGCATCTTCACCTAATGATTGAAAAATGAGATAATTTGCTTTATTCTCTTTCTTCTTTAAGTCTTTTAAATTCTCCTTTTGGGCAGCAGTTAAAGTAGCTTCATTTTCTGGCACAATAAATTTTTTCTCCACGACATCTTATACGTCACGTCCACCCAATAAAGCCTTCATTTTAATACTCCAGTTGTCAAACTTTCTTCCCTTCAATTGTAGAACTTGGAATGACATCATGCCATCATTTGCCATAATTCACAAATTGAGCAAGAATATGGAGATTTTGAATGTACAGATGAATCCAGAACGTTGAAAATCCTTGGGACAGGCTCAAGTCAACTTTCGGTCAATGGGCAATGTAGGTCAACGGTCAACATTTTCGTTTAGTTGACTTGGCTCGGTCCAGCTCGGGTGGCTCGGTTTGGCTTGAGTCGGCTTAGTTCGGCTGGGTTTGATTCGACTCGGCTCGGTTTGGTTCGGTTCGATTCGACTTGGTTTAACTCGGTGAGTCAACTTAGCTTCAGGACAAAAAAATTTCGGCAGTGATCGAGCTGATTTTTTAGGCGGCGCGTTCCTCTCATCGAGCTCTTCGATTTGATATGTTATACGACTATATATAACATCAAACACTAGCTCTGATACCATTATGTTTGAGAATTTAAAAATCAACACTAAAAAAACACACTATTTTATTTCTTCAATAAAACTCCCTAACTACAACTCTTATTTTTCACTTTCTACAACTTGGAGATTTTGTTACTTCACTTTATGCATAAACCAAATGGGAGAGGGGGTATTTATACATTAAACAAACTAATCACAACCATTCATTTATTCAACTACTACACAAATCCTCACCATTTATTAAAACCTACCACTCACCTACTTCACCAACCACACGTACCACATCTACCACAAGAAGCTTCAATGTATTTGGGCTTGAATTTGTTCATTTTGGATCAAGTTTATGATCCAGTAGAATTCACATTGTGAGTCCTCAAATAAGAAGCTATTCTAGTCTCTATATGATATATACATTAATGTAAAAATAAGTTATGTCTAAGGACAAAATTAACAATTACATTATGTGAAATTACGAATCCTTGACAAAATATTCTAGATATTAGTAATAATTCAAAATAAATAAAACCTAACAGTAAATAATAAAGGGATATTAAATTAAACACAACTTTAGACATAATATTTTGACCATTAGATTAAAGCTAATCGAAGGTTAAGGATAAAGTTAATACGAATTTTTGGGTTGTGTGCGGATCTAGCATTTTGATGGAATGATTCGTAAGGTGAGGAGTAGCATTTCTGGATAGGCCAGTCGGCCACTTTCTTTTGGGTGTAAGCTTGTGCTCATTCAAAATATGCTTTCATCTATGCTTTTTCATCTCTTTTATGTTCTTCGGTTGCCTACTGCTATCATTTAGCATCTTGAGTGGTTATTCACTAGATCCTTATTGTGTGATATAGATTCTCAGTAATTCATTCATTGGTGCAAATAGCTATTTATTTGTTTACTAGTGACAGAGGGTGGTTTGGGGGTTCTTTTTTTTTTTTCCCCTGATCTGGCCGATGCTTGCAAGCTGAAGTTGTGGTTTTGGTTTTGAAACCAGTACTTTCTTTGGGCTTTTTTTTTATGAAATCCTAATGTTATAGAGCCAAGCACCCAGGTATGGTTCAGTTTCGCTATTTTACTTCTTCCTTTTGGAGATGATTATGCTCTATTTGTTGTGTTACTGAGCCTTATTTCTGATGGCTGGTTATGTCTGATGATAGCAGTTTCTGGTATGATATTTGGCTTGGCTCTATGCCTATTTTCTTTTTTAATCCTACTACAGCTTCTTGGTCCCTATGTCCTCCTTCTGGTGCGGTGTGGTTTGGGACATGGGGAAGCTTTTAGTAGTATTGCTTTCTTTTGTTGTTGAGCAGATTTTGTTGATTCATATTTCTAGTATTGGGCAGAATATGCTTCGTTGGGATCTATCTAGGGATGGAGATTTCTCTTTGAGGAGTGCTTGGTGTTTTGTACGCATGTCTCGATCTGAAATGATGTTTTTTTTCTTTTATTTGACAGAAGCATATTCCTTCGTAGATTTCTCTCTCTCTTTCTTTTTTTTTATGGCGCATGTTGCATGGTTTTCTAGCCATGAATGATACCTTGTGCTCAAAGATGTTGGCCTAAAGGGCTACATGTGTGATTATACTTCGCAATTTCATTAGTTTTGAAGGGCAAAAGTTATTCAAGCGAATTAAGTGAATCAAGTTCAAGACATTCCACAGATAACGACTTCACCAAGAACGAGTATTAGTTCAAAGTGCACTTCATTGCTACAAATCTTGTAAAGCTCGTATGCTTAATGTATGGATGATTTATCATTTGGAATAGCTTAAGATTTTATTTAATAAATCATCATTTTTTCATAAATCAAAGGTTTTATAATTATAAGCCAAGTTTTTAATGAAATTGGTTATTTTTCAAGATATGGACTAAAATGAAAAGATTTTGTAATCTTTGATTTCAATAAGTATTGTTTTAACCTCTAGATTTGGACTTGTTTGTAAAAATTAAAACATTTTAGGCTATAATATAATTTATAAAAAATTTAGGGCCAAAATGTAAATATTAAAACTATAGCAGCTTGCCAGCCAAAAAGTGGCGGCTAACCACCTGGGAAGATAGAAAGATAGTAGTTAGCCACTTGAGGGTAGCAATTAACCCCTTAGGTTAATTTTCAAATTCAAAATTGCAACAGTAACTTGCCACATAAGCCTAGCAGTTAACCACCTGATTCAAGCGACGATCCAGCTATTTTTTGAAGGTCAATAATATCTAGTTTACTTCTCCGAACTATATAAACTTAAATCCAATCAAATTTAACAAGTTTTTCAAGCTGAAATCAGTTCATACAACATCTTTTGAGCTTCTATTTTACAAATCTTCATACATTGCGTTATCATTGAGCTATCATTTGTAAATCTACTCTAACAGAGAGTTTTTGTTATAATCTTCAAATACATTATTAAATTTTTGGGAGTTTAAGTGCGAGAAACAGTTGGGGAAAGATGTGTGTGAGTGAAACACCACTTGTAAAGGTTTATTGACACATTAAAAGTCAATTATAAAAACTTGAAGCCTCGGGAGACTTGGATAGTGAAATCCTCAAACTTGGTTTACTTGGAGGCATAGATTTAGGCAGTGATTGCTGAACTACATGAAAGTTTTCATGTTTGCTCTCGCTTCCCTTACTCTTTTATTATTGTACATTGTTAAATTTATTGTTCTTGATTCCATTAATTCATTAGTTTGTTTTGTTGTATCATTTTAATTGCTTAAGTTTCTAAAATCCCAATTCACCCCCTCTAAGGTTGCATAGCTAGAATTTTAGAGGAGGTTTTTTAATGGTTTCTCGGTGTCATTATGGTTGGGCTATTGAGACTGTCAGACATTAATTTTTAGATTGCCTGATGGTTTGGTAGGTTTGGCAGCAATTTTATTCGATCTTGGTCTCCATACCTTCATTTTTCTCCATGTGCTTTGCTTGTTCACTAGCAGCATTGCAGCCGTTCTTGGTTCATCTTGTGTCATATTTGAAAGGCTTGAAATGCCTTTAGATTCGATTATATAGTCTTTAATATGGATGTAATTATTTTTTCAAACGATTTCTGATTGTAGGCTCGTTAGGTTTGCTTTTGCTTTTAAGCCATCTCAATTAAGAGGTGTTTGGGATACTTAGATTGGGAGGGCTTGTGAATTATTCTGTCTCCTCGTAGGCCAGTTCGATTGGTTTGCTGGTTAAGACCTCCGCCTGGGGTAGTGAAGTTGAGTATAGATGGTTGTTCTGGGATCAATCCTGGTATGTCTACTACTAGTTATGTTTTAAGTATTCATAGATGAGTTATGTTAGTTGCTTTTCATTCCCTTTTAGGACACCAACCCATTCTGTTTACTCAGCTTATGCCTGTTTCAGAGGGTTTAGATCTTGCTGCTTAGCTTGGTTTTTCTACTCTTGTGGTGGATTTTGATTCGGCCACTATGGTTTCTTGGGCTCTTTCTTATGACTCCGTGCAGTGGGTTTTACTTATCTCCTTGGCCAAGTCTAACCATTGTCTTTTGGCCCTTCTATTCTTTTCAAACAAGTCTTTTGAAAGGCTACATTCGCTGTTGACCTCATGGTCAACTAGGCTTGTACTCAGACTTGTAAGATTTTTCAGTCATAGGGACCTTTCAGCTTGTTTATCTGGCATTTTTCATTTGGATGCTCTCGAGATCCCACATGTTTGATATTAATTTTACCTTATGGACTTAGACTTTTTGTATATTATTTGCTTTTCTGCTTATCTTTGGAGGTTTTAGTTTATATTCCCCTCCTTATGTTTTTTTTTCTTCTAATCGATTTGTATTACATGTAGGATCCAACATTTTTTAACTTGTTTTATCTCTCTCCTATAAAAAAAAAAACTCTTAATATCCTTCAATAGAATAAAATCTTAGAGGTCGAACTTAAGAAGAATAAAAGCATACAAAATATTTACATGTTGAAAGCACCTTTTTGAAAGATTTGTTCGAGTCATTAAAGATATAACTAAATATGAGGTTAAACTTGTTATAAGTAATTCTTTTATGTTATTCTCTATATATGGATAAGCATTATTTTCCTCCCAACTTGACAGGTTTTGTTGGCACTACATGAGGTTAGATATTTGATTTGTTTTCTTTATTGAGAGCACTAATTAATCCTAGTGAAATTCTTTGCTAAAAAGTCTTTTTTTTTATTATTTCTTTACATGCCTTTTAAACTCATATTCTTGCCTTTTTTGGTTAGCATTTATTTGGATTACATCATCAGCTTTATTATTCATTACTAGGTTTAATTATTTCAATTATTATTAACATCTAAGATGTATTTTAATCTCTCGTAATTTCACATAATATAATTCATAATTTTGTCATTGGACATAACTTCCTTTTGTTTTATGTACATGTCATCTAGACTCATTTGAGGGCTCACAATATGAATTATCGTTTACATTAAGTACAAAACCCTTAAATATGTCTAGATTGGTAAAATTCCCCTACCTTTAAAACAATATAGGTAAAGAAAAAAATTCATAAACTTATAAGAAGTTCCGACTATTTCAACTAAATTGGATCCAATTCTTTCAATGTGCTTCTTATATTATTTTTTGTCGCAAATTCTTTTAATTATACATTTGTTATCCGAAATTACAAAATCTTATTTTGAAGGATCATAAGTTGAATTATTACACACTTAAAAGTATAAAAATCACACGTACCAAAACTTATTAGATACGTACATATATAAAGGTTAGGCCATTTGAGGGTCTTGAAAGTTCTTTAAAATAAAGTATAATAATAATTTATGCATATCTTCCCTTTATAATATATTCTCCCTAATTGCGTGCCATTTGTCACTATAAACCACGTCTGTCATAAAAAATCTTATCTCGGAGGTCCATATAGAAAACTCTCACTAGCTCTTTAGATATAGTATAAAAACAATACATACTTAAGTTCGGAAATCACCAAAGCAGACTTGACCATTTGACCTCTTGTTGAGGTTTTGGATCTCTAACATCATCGATTACGATGCATAGAAGAAGGTTAGTTCTTTATCTCTTATTTAAACTCCGTTCATTACTGATTAATAACATTTTTTAATTTTTAGACTTTGCTACCGCATGTTCAATTTTGATACGATTTTTATTAATATATTACCCATTTTATTAGTAAAAAAGTGAACATATTTAAGACATATTTTCAAATCTTTTTAGAAGGATATGCATAGAAGAAGGTTAGTTCTTTATCTCTTATTTCAACTCCGTTCATTACTGATTAATAATAATTTTTTAATTTTTAGACTTTGCTACCGCATGTTCAATTTTGATACGATTTTTATTAATATATTACCCATCTTATTAGTAAAAAAGGTGAACATATTTAAGACTTATATTTTCAAACTTTTTTAGAAGGATCTGTTATTTATCATCTCTACCAGCGAGAATATATAAATAAATTAAAAAATGTTTTCTTTTTAGGTCCAAAATGTAAATAGTAAAGTTTAATTGCGCTTGCTTTATTTTTTATTTTTGTATATTTTGATTTATTTTTTGAAGAATTTTTTGGCATCTACATTACTAGAAATATACCATGTTTATCCTACAACAAACAAATGATTTTATGTCAAATGTTATTAATTAGTTGTATTACCTCTAATATATTACAGAATTTCTCATAAATGAAAAATTGTTAATATTTTCTCAAGATAATTAAGGACTAACATATTGTATTAAATAAGTTTACGACTTTAATTAATGGATTCATTAATTAATTATGGGAAGGAGATATTTTACATTTAATCTTAGAATGTCTTAATTAAAATTTTGCCCTTGCTCATTAATAATTAATTTTATATCAAATTCATGAAAGATCTTTTGCTTAATTTATTTGAAAAAAAACTTTTTTTAGGAGTATTTTCTTTAAACTGGCTCATGTGTGTGAAATAGGAGCGATGCTTGGAACCACAAAGGTGGACATAAGTACAATCCTAGTATATAGCCATTGCCACCACCAGGCTAAAAAAAAATTAAGAAAAATAAAAAAAATGAATCAAAATAATACATTATCATTTTAATTTAAATAAATCGATTAGAGCCTACTATATTTTATACATTCTTCATTATGCCTCCAACTTTTGGCATCATTAACTTTGCTGATATAATGTTACAATGTATTTTAGTTTATGTTTTTTTATTGTGGTCTTCTTATACCAAAATCTTGGTCCTGCCACTGTCTATATACAAACTATTTTATATAAATTAATGTTTAAGAACATAAATTTAATTAAATCTTTACATACATGAGAAAATTATTATTTTATTATCAATTCACTTAACAGGGGAACTTCAGCTACTTCACTTTCTGGATCCATCCAGTGGAATATGCGTTACATAAGTGATCTGAGAAGAAAGATTAGAAACCTAGAGATAGAAGCAGCTGAGCTCTCTCAAAGATTAAACATGCTTTTGGTAATTTTATAATTATGTTTTACGGATAATTTATGCTTTTAATATGCCTCAATTTACAAGCGTTTAAAATTACAATTACGGTGTTAATCATAATTAAACTTTTGTTAAATTTATATGGTAGGTTGACCAGGATTTGACCAGAGCTCAAAACAATTATCTTAGGCTTTTTGTGCAAGCAGCAGCGCACCAATTGCAGCTTCAATATGGTTAGAATTTTATAATCTTTGATCAATTTTCATGAAATTATAGGCAAGATGAATCTCTTAGGATAAGTTTTGGCATATGTAACATCATAGAATAAAATAATACCAGCGCTGTTAATTGTCTAATAACTTAAGTTTTTAGTTTAAATGATTTCTCTAACATGGTATTAGTACAAGGTCTTAAATTTGAACCCTGTGTTCTCTTATTCTTTTTTCATTTAGCTTTTATTATTTTTATTTACAATTTAACTTACTAGACTCTTACTCGGTCTCTTTGAATCAAATTTCTATTTGTATTCTAGTTTTCTTACTCTTTCTCATTTAGTTTTTGTTTACAATTGAATTCCTTAAAGTCTTGGTCTCTTAGACAACCTCAACTTTTAAGTTTGCTTTTGAATATGAGGTAGCACATGAGCTCAAAACAAACTGGCCAACTGAGCTGCGAGGAGCTAAAGATTGTTAAAACTTCTGTTCAGTAAATAGTGTTAAGGCTTTAACAGCTAAAATTTAGCTATAGTAAGTTCAATAACAATTGTGGCAAATAACATTAATCGATTATGACAAAAATATATTCTTTTAATTGCACAATCACATAGATTTTTTACCATTACATTATGGCATAAACTTTTCCAACAATGAATGCAGCTTTGAATTTATCACTTCAAGAGGAAATCAGACACCTAAAGCAGCTAACTGCCATAGAACCTCATCGAGTGAGCATCAATTTCTTTGAATCAGACCAATCAACAAGCCAAAGTGGCGATGCTACAAATGATCATGACAAACCGGAGCCTGAAGGAAAGTAAAAAGTATGATTGATTTGCTTATTGGAGTTCCTTAAAAATAAAACCAAATGAAAGGACTTTTGCTTTGGTTGTGGACCTTTGTTTTATATTTTGTCTGGGCTTTTTGTATAACTATATTTTCAAGTGTGAAGATTGCTGATTAAAGTATGAATAAAGTAAAAGAAAATGTTTAAATAAGAAGAAACTTTTCCTTCATTCTTTTTCGTTTAACATGGATTATTTGTTGTGATTTAAGAGCTCAATGAACAAAAAAATACAAATCTTGACCGAAGATCAAGAATCAAATGCAAAAAAAAAAAATTAATAATCTAGAAAGAAGAATGGAGAACAGAAATAGAACAGTCACAAGACACTAAATTGTGAAGGGAAATTAGCACAGACGAAGATCCTCTCCTGATCTGATCTATCATGAGCTTTTAAAGATCTTGTCCCATATATCTTTAAGTGATAGTGTATGTGTAAGATTTGACTTCTTTATTTTCTTTATTTATTAACTATCAATTATTGACATGTATTTTTGCTCAAGAGGAGATCAGATTAGGAGAGAATTCTGATCCAATTAGCACACCTTTTATTAACCAATCACTAATTACAAGGTCAGTATATATGGCGAATTTGTACATCTAGTAAAAAAATCAGTCACTAATTACAACTCGTGTTGCCGCAATCTAATCCTTGTGAAATTCTTGGTAAAATGCCTACTTCTTGAAAACTTCTTAAACATGCCTTTTAAAACTCTTCTTAAGTTAAATTCTGGGTAAAAAGTCTATTTCTTGACTATTTCTATTACATGCCTTATAAATCTCTTCTTCTTGACTTTTTTATTGGTTAGTATTTGTTTGAAATTAGTCATCAGCTTTATTATTTATTACTAATACAATACTGATATTTAAACACTACCAATATATCACCAAGATAGAAAACACTATCAAGATCTCAACATTGTAATACAAAAAACGAATGTATCATTTATGCTATAGTACTGTCAGTTATGTCATTGTGGTGTTTTGTTAGTAGCCAAATATATTTTTCTTACTGCTACCTAGAATACTTTGTCAACCTCTCATAAGTTTAAACAACTTTTTTTATATGAATATATGTCATCTAAAATGCCATTGGAGTAAATTCTCATTTACATAAAGTATAAAAATTCACACATATCAAAATTGGTAAAACTTAGAAGAATATTCAAGCCTTTAAGATGACCGAAGTTCTTGTAATTGAAATCAATTACAAATTCTTACAATCCAAAATGTTGTCCATAAAAAATAATAAATAAAACTTTTATATTGAAAGAAAAAGTGAATTATTGTTCACACAAAGTGTAAAAAAATTATACATAACAAAATTTATTAGAAATGTGAAAAGGTTATGCCATTTAGCACTTCACTTGTAAGCGCTTTAAAGTAGAGTTTATAAAAGTAATTTATGCATGACTATCATTTATCAAAAAACTAGGAAATAGAACCGTACTTTGTGCGGTTTTAAAAAAATAATTTAATATTATTTTTTTATTATTTTACATTTAATAAAATTGATAAAAAATATGAATTGATTTTTTTTAAAGATGACGCAGCCTTATAAAACTAATATTATTTATGAAAGTTCATTATTTTTTTGTTATTAGTCGATGGTGTGAAAACACTTCATGATGTCCATTTCTAAAAACCAGAGAGAGATTCTCCACTCTATTTATGAAAGTTAATTATTTTTTTGTTAACTTTAAAAATATATATTAATGTGTATATTTAAGTGTACACAACCTTTTCACCAATAAAAATTATATTCACACTAATCAACTCTCCATTCTTCTTGGTATTAATAGGCTCCCACATTTTACAAAGTCTAACCCTTATCATCAAACTATCTTTATTATTGTTTAACTTATGAAGAAAATAATACTCCATGAAACACACAATACAAAAAATTTAAATAAGTCAAAAAATAAAAACACAATAACATTTCTGAAAAGGATGTTGGTTAAATAATAAAAAAATCCAAACATAACAAATCTTAAATATTTAATATTTATCTAGGTTGAAGAAGCCAAAAGACACTAAATAAAAGGTTACATAATTAAATATGAAATTATGACATTAAAATTAGGTTCTAGTGGTATTGGTGAGGGAAGATGAAAGAACATTCCTTCCTATATTAATTAGTTGATGTATTTTAAACTACTAAAATTTAGTTGTTGGCTTAGTAAAATAAATGAATGTTTTAAAATTATAATTAATTTATTATTAATGGTTACATATTGTTAAATTTAAATAGAAAGAAGAAGAGACATGTAAACTTTTATAATCTACTAATTATTTTTTATTTTTAATATTTTGTAATGTAATTATTTTTTAATCTCAACCAATATATTAGATTATAGAGAACATAAAAAGATGAGAAATAATAATGCAACAAATCTTAACTACTTAATATTTATAGAGTTTGAAAAAGCCAAAAGACACTAAACAAAATGTTGTATAATTAAATATGAGATTATAGTATTAAAATTAGACCCTAATGACATTATTGAGGGAAGATGAAGGAACATTCTTTCATATATTAATTAATTGATATATTAAGCCACTCAAGTTTAATTGTTGGCATAATAAAATAAATTAATGTTTCAAGACTTATAATTAATTATTATTAATGGTTACATATTATTGAATTTAAATAGAAAGAGGAAGAGACATATAATCTTTTATAATCTAATAATTATTTTTTTATTTTTAATATTTTGTAATGTAATTATTTTTTTAATATCAACCAATTTATTAGATAATAGAGAATACAAGAAGATGAGAAATAGTGATGTCACATCACCTCCTCTAGTCCAAACTTTATATATATATCTATATGTATGTATATATATATATATATATAATATTTTGTAATGTAATTATTTTTTAATCTCAACCAATATATTAGATAATAGAGAATATAAAAAGATGAGAAATAATGAATCCAAAAATCTTAAATATTTAATATTTATGGAGTTTGAAGAAGTCAAAATGCACTAAACAAAAGATTGAATAATTAAATATGAGATTATGACATTAAAATTAGGCTCTAATAGAATTGTTGAGGGAAGATGAAGGAACATTCCTTCATATATTAATATTAATTAATTGATGTATTTTAAGCCACTAAAATTTAATTGTTGGCATAATAAAATAAATGAATGTTTCAAGATTTATATAATTAATTATTATTAATGGTTACATATTGTTGAATTTAAATAAAAAGATGAAAAGACATGTAATCATCTATAATTTAAGAATTATTTTCTATTTTTATATTTTGTAATGTAATTATTTTTTAATTTCAATCAATTTATTAGATAATAAAGAATATGAGATGATGAGAAATGGTAATGCCACATCACCTACTCAAGCCCCAACTTTAGACATAGATATAGATATAAATATATAGATTAATTCATGTATTTTATGCCACTAAAGTTTAATTGCTAGCATAATAAAATAAATAAATGTTTCAAAAGACTTATAATTAATATTATTAATGACTACATATTGTTGAATTTAAATAGAAAGAGAAAAAAATTACAAAGAATATCCACTAATATTTTAGATATTTTAGATAATAGAAAATATAAAAAGATGAGGAATGATATATATTAATAAAGTTACTATTTATTAAAAGAGTTAAATACAATCAAATTAAATTATGAGAAGATGAAAAGCCAAATCTAAAAAAAAATCTCTATTTATTAGATAATAGAGAATATACAAAGAAACAAAATGGTGATGCCACATCACCTCCTCAAGTCCTAGCTTTATATATATATAGATAAGTCTTGTCTTCTCATTAAATATTGTCTGAAAACAATACTAAAACATAATATTGGTAAAACTCTTGAGCTAATAATTTTTGTACCCAAAACTTACTCATTTTTCACAATTAAACACTTCTTACAAACCGCTGTCGTGGCGAAGACCAATGTCAGTAGTATATATGCTTATTATCATTACAATCATATTTCTTATATCATAATTTTGTCTAAACTAAGGTGCGAATAGATGGACGTTGCTGAGTTAGCAATTCAAACACAACATTAAGCTTGGTAATTAAATTGGGTTAGTTGTGCCTGATGCCAAAGTTGTTTGTAATTTTAGGTTTGTTAGCACTCTAATAGCTCAAGATATAGAGCTATCAAAGTACTCGCCAAGATTTAGAACAAGAACTACCAAATTTCATATATCAATCAAATCGACTTTGATACTTCTTAATTCTGAGCACGGAGTTCTGATAAAAATTAATGGAATCAAAGAAATAAGAAAATGATCAAACAGAGCAATCAACACAGAGAAAAAAGAGTCTCAGTTTACGTGGTTCAGTTGTATTGTGCGCACAACCTACGTCCATGGGAGAAGCCACCAGAAGGACTATTATTGCTGATTTAAGTCAAGATTAAGAGATCTCTCTCACTCAGATCTCTTAAGAAAGCTCTCTATTTCACACGCAAAATTGCCGCAATCATCAGCTTTATACCAGCCGATATAATCTCCAGTTTGCACAGATTAACGCCGCGTGTATAACGACCTCATAACAAATTTGATTCCCCTCTCACATGCATTCTCACGTGCTTCACTTAAACTAGCTTGAAAGATCTCAATTGATGCTGTTTTGAACTTTAAGCATTGCACATGTCTGGCACGTGACTTCTTGAGGCTTTTATGATCAATCTGAATCTGAAACACTGTCGTCTTGTCCCTTCAAGTTTTGAGTTCAGCAGATTAATCCAAACTTCTCCACCTTGAATAAAAACTTCCTCCTTTTGTCACCTTTTCCAACCTAAACCAAGCTAAAAAATTACTTAGACCATTCGAGTTCAAACACATCTTGAACTTAGCTATAGAAACCACTTTGGTAAGCATGTCAGTTGGATTTTTATTAGTATGCACCATAATCATCTTTACTGTCCCTTTGCAGACTTCATTTATAATAAAGTGCAACTCAATATCTATGTGCTTAGTCCTTTCATGATGTGCTGGGTTCTTGCACAAATAAATGGCACTAGCACTATCATATTAAACTGTTACTGTCTCCTGGTTCATTCCTAGCTCACCCAACAGCCCTTTTAGCCACAAGGCTTCTTTTACAGCCTCTGTAGCTATTGTATACTTAGCCTTTGTGGTTGAGAGTGCAACCACTTGCTGAAGTGTGGCTTTCTAGTCTATTAGACAACCATTCACCATAAATAGGTAGCCAGTCAAGGGCCTTCTCTTGTCCAAATCTCCTACATAATCTGCATTTACATACCCTTGTAATCATGCCTTTATTGCATCAGATTTGCCATAGAATAAACCACAATCGAATGTCCTTTTCAAGTATCCCATAATCCACTTGACTGCCCTCCAGTGTTCTCTCCTTAGTGATGCCATGTATCTGCTCACCAAACTCATTGCATGTGATATATTTGGCCTTGTTAGTACCATGGCATACATTAGACATTCAACAACATTTAGTCAGTGATCTTTAAACTTGCTTTTGGTTGCTTCTTTGAAGCTTTTTGGCTTTTCATCATCAATTGCTTGAGCATCTATTAAAGCATAGGTAATAAGATTAGCATAACCATATCTATTAGGTGGTTTGATACGCCTTTTTGTTCTATCTTTGGTCAGCAGGTAACCTTGCATATGAGGTTAAGATTCATATTGTTGGTCTTGAGTCTTAGAATCACCGACACCATCAGTGATTTCATCTGAATTTGCAGCTTCAGATGAGTTTTTTGGAATTGGTAACTCAACCTCAGAAAATTGTTTCTCTGATATCTCTTTATCACCTTCTGCTAGCTCATGAACGTTTCCTTAGCAATTGATCCTTATTGTTTACAATATCTCTACTTATCAAGCACTTGGGAGGACTCAAATCTGTACACCAAATTTTATAACCCTTAACTCCTTCTGGATGGCCTATGTAAAAGACCTTTCAGTGCCTTTGGAGCAAGTTTCCCTGGTTTACATGAGCATATGCAGGACAGTCAAATGTTCTTAAACTTTCATGATTTGTTTGTTATCCATACCACATTTCATAAACACTTTAAAATCAATGGTTGATGAGGGACTTAAATTTACCAAATGGCAAGCTGTTAAGAGTGTTTCTGCCCACATACCCTTGGGAAGCTTAGACTGAACTAACGTACTTCTTACTTTATCCATAAGTGTCCTGTTAATTCTTTCAAAAACCCATTTTGCTGAGGTGTCAACCTTACTGTTATGTGTTTTACAATTCCGTTATTTGTGCATAAACTGTCAAACTTTTGATTGCAAAATTCTAATCCATTGTCTGTTCTAAGCTTCTTCACCTTCTTTCCATATTGATTTGCCTTTATCTTTTTTTTTCTATTACAACACAAACACCAGCTGATTCATTTCCTCTATCCTCTACAACATTGCATCTCCATTATGACCATTTTTCTTGTGCTTCCTTTCTGGGCAGTCTTTCTTGAAATGCCCCTCTTTATGACATAAGAAATACTTCAAGTTCTTTGATCTTTCTTTGTTCTTTCCTCAGTTCTTTTTCTTCCCTTATGGCCTTACCTTTGTTGTTAAACCATCACTATTGTTAAACCCTCACTAGTGCCATTGCTGAGGCTTTCTTGCTTTCCTTGCAATTTTTTAGTGCTAAGAGCTGACTTTGCCTCATCTAGAGTCAATGTTTGCCTGCCATACATCAAGGCATCAACAAAGTGCTCATAAGATTTGGGAGAGAGCTTATTAAAAGCAATGCTTTATCCTCATCACTCAATGCTGCATTTATAGTCTCAAGTGTGTCACACACTTTATTCAACTCATCAAGATGGTCATCAAGAGATGATCCTTCAAGCATCTTCAATGTGAACATTCTCTTTTTGATATATAATATGTTGGTAAGAGACTTTTTCATGTATATGCTCTCTAATTTTGCCTATAGGTCAGCAACAGTTGGTTTTTTGGGCCATTTTCCTTATCACTGAATCTGCTCGGCTTAAAATTATAGTTCCCTTTGCCTTCCTGTTGATTTCAGCAGCCTGTTCAGGAGTTCTTTAAAAGAAATTTCTTTCCCTTTCTTTTTGGTCATTGGCTGAATAGCATCTCCAAGGCCTTGTGTGATAAGTAAAGCCTTCATTTTTACTTTCCACGTATTAAAGTCATTTATACCATTAAACTTCTCAAGATCGATCTTTGGAGCGACCATATTTGGATCTTGACTTTGTAACCCTCGCTCTGATACCACGTGTTAGCACTCTAATGGCTCAAGATATAGAGCTATCAAAGTACTCCCCAAGATTGAGATCAAGAACTACCAAATTGCATATATAAATCAAAACGACTTTGACACTTGTTTATTCTGAGTAAGGAACTGTGATCAAAATTAATGGAATCAAAGAAATAAGAAAATGATCAAACACAACAATCAACAGACACAGAGAAAAAAGAGACTCAGTTTATGTGGTTCGGTTGTGTTATTAGCACAACCTACGTTCAAGGGAGAAGCCACCAGAAGGAGTATTATTGTTGATTCAAGTCAAGATTACAAAGCTTTTTCAGAGATGATTACAAGAACAAAGATTACACGTCTCTCTCACTCAGATCTCTCTCTAAAGCTCTCGATTTCACACGTAAAAACGGCCTTAACCATCAACTTTATACCAGTTGATATTATCTCTAGTTTGCACAGATTAATGTTGCGTGTATAACGACCTCATAACAGATTTGATTCCCTTCTCACATGCGTTCTCATGTGCTTCACTTAAACTAGCTTGAAACGATCTCAATTGATGCCTTTTGTCTTTTTAGTATAGCACATGTCTGGCACGTGACTTTTTGAAGCTTTTATGATCAATTCGAAATGCTGCCCTCTTATCCCTTCAAGTTTTGAATTCAGTAGATTAATCCACAAGGTTGTATTTACAAATTAAGTAAAAGAGTTAGGTTATAGTTGCAAAATAAAGATAGCGACTTAGGATTTAAATTCAGTGATTAGTTAATTTTTTATAATGCTGTGATTCATAGTTATTTTTTAATTACAGACTACCCAAATTCAATAATGTTGCTAAATTCTCCTCGAACATGAGTAATAAAAAATTGTTTGAAATGATATCAAGAAGATTTTTTTTATTTTCCTTCATTTTTATAGCACACCCAATATTAAAATTTAAATTCAATATATCCTTGAAATATGATGTAGCATAAAGTAGTAATACCAAAACAAATAAATAAATACAACTTTTGGTTTCATTCATATGTTTAAAAACATTTTTGAAGATTTGTTGGAGTCATTAAAATACAGCTAAATATGAGGTTAAAACTTGCCACAATTAATTCTTTTATATTATTCTATATATGGATTAAGCATTTCTTTCCACTCAACTTGACACTCTTGTTGTCACTAAATGGTGTTAGGCATTTTGTTTGGAGTGATGCCATTAGCACACCTTTATTTTCCTTTTCAACAAATTCCACGAGCCATTCTCTCTTCCCCACTTAAAACCATTTTCAACGTTTTCTTGCTATAGTATTCATCTGCTGCTTCGTCAATACACTATAATGAGCGATTCTCTCCATCCCATTTCATTTTAAAAAGAAAAAATAAGTGTGTGTGTATATATATATATATATATATATATATATATATATATATATATATATATATATATATATATATATATAAAGTTTGATTGTCCCCTAGTATGGTCATAAAATTAATAATCTAACAAAACTTCTCAAAATTAGTTTTTCTACAAATATAAATATTAAATAACTGAGTAAAGCTTTAAACAAAATTATTACTTTTTTAATTCAATCACTTTTTTTGTTTGTAAACTTTATAGATGTAAAGAGTTTGTGATAGAGAAACACATTGAGAGCAAGACATTAATAATTTTTAATGCAATTTAAATCTAAAGGATAAAATTGTAAATACAAAATAATAGGGGTTTCGTAAGAGGTTCCCACAACGTCCCTCTATAGTTTTTTTTTAAATTTTTTTATTTTGAGCAATAATTAGTCCAAGTGAAATTCTTGGTAAAACTTGAGCATGTTAAACGACAACGTTTGCAATATGTTTAATATACTCAGGTAGTCACGAGCATGGCATGTGATTCACTTAAGTTAAAAACGGCAGGAGCTGGAGACGTTTCGGCAAAAGGCTTAAGTGAAACATGTGAAGTGCACGTGGGGTGGAGAATCAAATTAGTTAGAAGCTGTTAGTCCAGGTGGCGTAAATCTGTGCTTTCTGGATTTTTTATCAGCTGCTATATAAGCCTGGTTAAATAAGCAGTTTCATGGATGATCTGAGAGCGTGATAGAGAGAAAGCTTCGTCTTGATCCTAGTAGTTAGCTCTTGTATTGCTCTGTAAAGATTACTTGAATCATCAATAAAGCTTGCTCTGTTGGCTTCTCCCGTGGATGTAGATTGTGCTTCTTTGCACAATCGAACCACAAAAATACTTCTCTTTCTTTTGCGTGTGATTGGTTTCCAATTCTTGTTCTAAGTGTGTTCTGATTAATGCCATTTTTTTTAAAGGTTTTATTGAAACTTAAAGCTTGATTGTTTGGGTTCTTAGCATCTAGTGGGTCTGGTTTGTGATCTTAGGCAGTGCTTAGGTTGCTAATCGAATTCTACAACACCTAAATCACTACAGTTTGTTATCATCAAAATTAATCATAAAGAAATATTTATGTTAACACATACACCCCAAAACGCATCTTACTAATTAAGGTGCAGATCACCCTTTAAACACAACATCTCTCCCGTGCTTTGGCAATGTGAGATTTGTCTAGGGTGTTACACCTACACTTGACAGAGGTGTGTGGAACAATATCCCACATTGATTAAAAATTAATCTTAGGTAAAGTATATAAGGTTGGGACAATCCTCAACTCATGAGTTAGCTTTTGAGTATTAGTTAGACCCCTAGACTTATATAGAGAGAGATTATTAAAAGACATTTAAAAGATTTGGATCTTGATGAAAAGCCTCCTCTACTAAACACTAATCCATCCTATAAATTGAATTATTGAATATTTCAAACTGGCGTAGGAGATGGCCCTCAAATACCTGTATATATGAGTTCTAAGACGTCTAAAGTCCTATTGGCTTTAAATCTCCTTTTATTGGTTTGTTTTTCTTTTATATAATTAATACAAACATCAAAATCTATAAAATCTAAGGAGTCGAGAATTTCATTTGACATAAGTCTTTCTATTGTTCATCTAGAGATATGACCTAATCTCTTATGCCACAAGTAGCTAAATTCTCATTGGTTAATTTTGTCTTCAAACCTCGTGTACTTAATTATAGGGATTCATTAAATGAAATGATTGTATCAAGCGAATAAAAATTTATGACAACCTGACAAAAAGTGAAACCAACAAAATTTGAATCATGAAATAAACTTAATTTTCTATTTCCAAATGAACAAGAAAAATCAGATTCGTCCAAAATGGAAATAGACATTGAATTCCGTCTAAAAGACAGTACTATAAATGTTTTATTAAGATCTAAGTAAAATTCAATCTTTAATAATTATCTAAATTTTCTAATTACTTCAACTTTAATTGTCTTACTATTGACTATAAAGATGTATCTTTCACTATTGTTGGGCTTTTGGCAACTCAAGTAACCCTACATAGACATACTAACATGAGTGGTTACACTAGAATCTATCCATCATGCGTATCTAGATACTGAAGTTAACTTAACCTCACAACAAAACAAATTAAGAAGCATACTATTCTTAGCATGCCATGCGTGATTGTTAGTGCAGTGCTTCTTTTTATGTCCTTTAGCTCCACAAAAGAAAGAACCAGTACCTTCTGGATCACCTAATTTCTTTTTTTTTTGTTTCTTTTAAGGTGTTGTATCTGCAACTTCTTTATCCTTCTTTGTTTTCTTGTCCTTGTTCTTGCCCTTAAAGGTAGAGGCTAGATGAACAGTTTCTATCTTATATTTTTTCAGCCTTTCTTCTTCCTAAACACAATGTGATATGAGCTCATTCAGAGACAAGTCTCTTTTTGATAGTTATAGGTTGCCTTATACTGGTTAAACAATGTTGGTAAGGATATCAAAACCCGATGCACTAGCAAGTCCGTAGAGAGTTCAAGTTTAAGTGTTCTTAGCATAAAAGAAATATGAGACATGTCAATGTTGTACTCTCTAATATTGCTTTTGCCTATGCACCTCATCAGAATTAAACTTTTTAGGAGCGTACCTATTTCATCTTTTTCATTCTTGACAAACTTTTTTTTAATGTCTGCAAGGAAACTCCTTAGCCATAGTTATCTTTTTAGACATTGAGTCTCTGAACGCTTCAAGAATGGCCTTTTTCGTGATTATCATACACTTTTGATTTGATTTCTCCCACCTTTTTAAGTCCTGTCATCTGAAGTAATTTCATCCATAAGAGGTAGAGAATAATCAACCCTTAACGTAAGGACAAGATTCATTCTTATGAGAACTATTAAGAGGGTCTCTTGCTATGTCTTGAAATTAGAGTCATTTAACATAGAAATAGAAATGATGTTCAGAGTAATATTAGTAGGAATCATAACTGAATAGGGAACAACAAACAAACAAAACAAGTTTATATAAGTCTCAAAACATAAATAAATTCAAATAAAGGTAAACCATATCTCAAGATGTTGGACACTTCTTTAATATTTCATCTTTGGACAAAAATATTAACTCATAAGTGATATCTTGATGTAGTAATCAAACATTGATAATAAGAACATGTTAAACAATAAATCTTCCTTTGGGTTGATTTATTGTTCACATGTAAAACTGAATGATCATCATGTGTTTATTACGACACGTGCACCTGCAATTTTGTCAAATATGAACATTCTTTTGGGTCAATCGAATTTACAGAAATTAGATACTTAGAATTGTTTATATTCCAAAACAAATTAATTTTTATAAGAGAGGTCACTTTGGCGATATGTTACCTCAATTAATTTATCTTAATATATATATATAAACATACTAATATTTGAATTAAAATTTATACAAAAATTACCCTTCAAAAAATGTCAAAGTAAAAGTCAACAGTTTACAGTCAACTATTAAATAGTCAACTGTTGACTGATTCATCTTCTGAGTCTGAAAGTGGCCTATAGTTACCATTGCCAATTTCATATCTATCAAGTAAGCCATCATCTTCTTCGTTTTGAACTTCATCTTCAGGCTGACTCTTATATGCTCTTATGGCTCTACACATGTCATCTTCTGATTCAGACTAGATGTGGAAGTCCATTTCCTCCGCTGGTTGCATCTCATTGTCTTCACCTGCATGTCTTCTTAGGCCAACACCATCATTCAGGCTGCTTGATTTACTCTTTTTGCTTGCCTT